>ML779423.1:229513-254103 GCA_009831015.1 Picea engelmannii
TGCCTTCCAGACACATGAAGGACACTATGAATTCAAGGTGATGCCTTTTGGGATAACTAATGCCCATGCCACCTTCCAAGCAACAATGAATGAATTATTTCACCCATACTTACGGAAACATGTCTTAGTTTTATTCGATGATATCTTAGTGTACAGTAAAACATGGGAGGAGCATATCAAGCATTTGGGACAAGTGTTATCTCTTCTGGAGGAAAATCAATTCTATGCCAAAATGTCAAAATGTACATTTGGCAAGGAGGAAGTAGAGTACATGACGCAAAGGTACAAATTGAGAAAACATGACGCAAAAGCTACAAGAAGACCACAGAGGAAAGCCAACAAGAATTCCACATCAAATGTGGATGTTCTATTTAGTGCAACAGATGTTATTTAAACAAGAGGAAGGAACACAATTTTGTCAAAATTTCGGTTTGCATGAGGTCATGCAAAAGAACAAGCTCGGGGGAAATGTTAGAACTCTAATTTGTTAGCCAAAACCTTTAACCTATAAACTTTTTACCTTTGTATCTCACCATTTCACCATATTCTCCACACACTTCAGCTTAATAAAGACATTTTCAAGGCATAAATAGGAAAACATTTATTTTATTTTTAATTGATTAAAATCAACATTTTAAGATAGTTAACAATTCAGATTTTATCAGTTTTTACCAAATAAGAGAAAATCTTGTAATTTCTCTGTGATCAAGATATGTGCAGGTTGATCTGGGTAAAGTGGGCACTTGCAGTGTGTTCCTTGGTTTCATGGCATGTATTGTGACCTCTTGGATGTGCTAGATTGAACCAAAAACATGTCGGTCAACGCATGGTCAACTCAGCCACTCTACAACAAATTTTACAGCAGAAAAATCTGCAATTCAAATTTATTCATGAAATTGTGGGATTCTCACCAAATCTTGGTGTTAGAAAAACAGGATTGCAGAGCAATAAAATAAAACAAATGAGGAAATAAAACACAGAAGATACACAATAAAATAGAGACACATATATATGTGGTTCACCCAGCGTGAGCAACGTCCACTACAGAAATTGTTAGGTCCTTCCTTTCTTATTATCCAACAAATGAAGGGATACAACCTACAACATACCAATTGTAACTTCCTCTTCTTTCTCTCACAGTCTCCTCTCTCAAAATTCAATATTCATTCACATACATAACTGCAATAAAATTCCCTCATAAAATAGGGTTGCCTTCTAGGGAACAAACCCTATCATAACTTCTATTGTCAGATATGCAACGTTATAATGAATGGTCCGAATTGACTACAAAAGAACAATATTTTACAAGGTAATTTTTCCAAAAAAAATCTCTTCGGGGGCGCTGCCCTTGAACCCCCGCCAGGGCGAGGCTCCAAAATTTCTTGCCCCCCCCATTGAAGGAGATGTGGGGGGGAATCCCCCCCATGCCGTCAAGTAATGGGGTCCAAATGCAGATGAAACAAGACCTTTGAATCAGGAAGACAATCAGGCTCCACAACCAACAATCTCCCACTTGAATATTGATCACAACAACTCCACTGTTGTTGTACCTGTTGGACTATGATCCACCTTGGACCTGGAAAATTTCTCATCTTCAACTTCATGCTTGAAGGCCAACTGAAACTGAGCAAGAAATCAGTTTCTCCCCAGTTACTATCTTTGTTAACATGTTTGCAAGATTTCAGCTAGTATGTATCTTTTCCAACTTCAATTGTACATCTTCCAAAATGGATTGTATGAAATGGTACGTAAGCTATATATGCTTAGTCTTAGAATGGAAGGTTGAGTTCTTTGCAAGATGAATGGCACTCTAGTTTTCATAGTACAACCTGCTATTCTCATGTTTCTTTCTGAACTCCTCTGTTGTTCATGAGATTTACCCTAGGCTCACAAAATAATGCCAGGCATCCAAGATTTAAGAGATTGTTTTTTATAATGCTTTTGTACCTTCAATTTTCAGATGAAACTTCAAATAACTTAATGATTATAAAACACAAAGGAAGTATCTTTTTCTTTGAGTTTTTATAAATATTGCATAGATGAAAAGTAGAAATTATTTAACAAAATTATCAAATAAAGTAAGGTATCCAATGCTGATAAATCTTACCTTATCTGCAATAGAAGAATCGGCCTTAAAAGATGAATTGAAATGAGGAGATCAACACAGATACAGGTCTTGTTTTTATTCACAGTAATAACAGAGGAAATGTTGTAGTTGAATAGACTTCCAATTATATGGAACATAGTAGATGTATTACTAAATTGTAGTCTTTCAATTTTTAAGAACCGTAGAGTGAAGAAAATGAGGTTATGACGAAAAAGCAATACACAAAAAGCACATAGCTCAAGGAAATGAAATGTATAATCTTTGTCTTCTCTCTGAAATTGGTATTAAGAAGTTCTCTTTTACATTCGGCCAGAAGAAGCCCTGATTACATCTTTAATCTGCTTATTTATACAAAATTGTCTTAACCAAAAGTGGTTAGACTTTCCACATTTTTCGTTCTCAAAATAAAATAAAATATAAACTAAATAGATATTACAAAGATTTATAACATTTGTCTATTTTTTGGGATCTCCTTTGCTCGTCGACAAATCATTCTTCCTTTATTTGCTCGTGGGTGTAACTATCTGTTTTTTTTATCCTTGTATTATGCATGCAAATCTAATAATGCAATAACGAACTTGGGGGGTTCAATATTTGCATTGAATTCAAAGGAAAAAACCTTTCCGTGTACCAATGATAGATTTATTTGAATTTTTTTTGTCGATTGTTGAGTGATTTGATGTTGTAGACTTTGTTTCACCAAAAGATCATTTAAGATTTGCAAGTCAACATGATTAACTTGTAATATAGCATTCCACATGTACTCTCTGCTTTTCTTCGGACTTTCCTTTCTCTTCTCAATCTCAATTTTCCCAATAAAAGAATGAATATTACTGATATCAATTGTTGCCATCTCTGCATCTACAACTAAAAGAGCATTAATACAAGATTTATTTTCTTCTTTAGCTAGCCTTTAACTTTCTTCAAGATTTTTCTCCCGGGTTTTTAAGGTTGTTTCTCCTTTTATCTACTCAATTTCTCAAAAAGGAACAACTCCTAGTAGATTGAGACTTTGCCTCCACCCTATAAGCTCCTGAAATTTGGATTTAGCCATAATAGATTCCTTCTCTTCTTCATCAATACTCTACAATGCACCATTGATTATCTGACAATATTTCTGGATAGTATCCAAGCTTTCAAAGAAGTTTTGTTGAACAACCTGCAGTCCCTCATTTATTTCTAATGCCTGTTTCTTGAAGGTGGAAATATCAATTACTATGCCTTCAATTGTCACTATTCGAGCTTGTAATTGATTTATGAATATATATCTATCTCTGACACCATGTTATTACTCAAGTGTTGATTCTGAAAACTTATCTTTAATTTCTCCTCTAATTGATAAATCTATTGCTCGAAACCCTGTTTGACTTGATTTATTTCAAAATGGATCTTTTCTCTAGCAGTGACTTCTATATGTTTCATATCATTATGCAACTACTCAATCAATATATTCTTTTGTTCAAGTTGTTTTCTCAATTGATCCACTAACCATAAGTTGGTTGTTGCAAATGCCCCTAGTGAGTTTGCTACTTGCTTTGCAAACTCATGGTCACTTTGTCCCTGTCCATCATACACCATTCTTTGCTTCTTTATAATTACTCCTTCTTTTTGTTGAGATTCTCTTTGTATAATAGCTTTCCTTTTGTTGTTGAAGAAAAATTTTGATGAAGGCATCTCTTCTGGTTCAATAGGTGTCAGTTCATCTATATTTATAACCTCTGAACAGGGCAAACCAGAACTTGTTGCTAGGGGAGTTAAGGATGGTATTGGAATGGTAAGTGTAGTGGATTCCCCTTGATTTGTGATATATTTTACAGGAGTTTCAGTGTTTGTCAATAACTTAGGAAAAATCTTCAAACAATGTTGATGATTCTTGATTGTTTTTACCTGGTATTGATATCTCTGTAATTGTTGTATCCTTGGGAAATATTTTTGGTGTCTTTTCCACTTCTTTAGTTTTGACCTCGGGCAAGTCATGTTGCTCAGGATTTGATGATGGTGGCCATGAAGTTGGACTAAGACTTTGCTGTACCTGCAATATCTTAGGTAAACTAATACTTTTGAGCTTTTGGAAGCTAAGAAAACCTTATTGTTCTTCTTCAAGAAGACTTTGAAATCTAGATATAACCTCATCATATGATCTAACTCCTATGAAAATTTCATCATCAGGTGAATTTTCGTGGATATATCTCTTCATGTTAAACTGAGCCAAATGATTTTCTACCACCCTATGTGGATCATGCCTCTTAAATTGAATGTCAGCCAATTTGATATCATCTAAGGCTAAGGATTCAACCTTATCATGCCCAAAATCTGATAATGAGAATATACCAACATGTACGGGAAAGGTCATCAAAACCCTTTTATGTGCAACTTTTAGTTCTTTAGTGATGTCTGTTGAAACTGTCTGATGGGCTACTTCTCTGTGAACAAGTATGTCTGGTAGAAATCTGGGAAAAGCATCTGGAGATGCAAAACATCCAAAGACTATAATATAAGAAAAACTTTCTACAATGTACTCGTCTGCAATAGAACCCAAATTCCCAATAATTTGTTTTGAAATTCTGGGAGGAGGTTGACCATAAATAGCTTCATGCATTGGAATGACCACATTATGACAAATATCATAAAAACAATCCTTTTCATTTTCTTCCCATAATTTGGAATGATAGAAGTGTATAGGTTTAGTGACAGACTGAGTCTAGCTCCAATTTATAAGAGGAAATGGGGTTTTGAAACATATTGTGTCCATAATATATGCAGACATATAGAAAGGAGCATGTTCTCCTTTGGACTTCTGGGCTTTGTAATCCTCTATTTGTTTGGCTAGGTTATCCGACAACATGTTTCCCCAATCAAAAGTATAACCCTCTGCTACTTCATGGATTATAGAAACCCAATCTATAGTAAAATGCGTAGAGTTTTTCTTTCCGAACATTCTACACAGCATCATGGCAATATACATAATATGGGCATCACGGGAGGCTATAGAATATGTTCCATGACTATCATCTTTAAATTTATTTTCATTTCCCCACCAAGATTTTACTATATCATGGGGAGTTTTGTCGTAACTCACACATTCATCATTCTCAAACTTCACTATAAATGATGCATTATAAGTATATTTTGGGGTGCAAGCTAATTTATACATTACTTGAATATCCTCATGTTGAAATGAGTTAACAATGGTATTTTGATAACTGTAGATGGTTTTGGTCAGAATATCAACGTGATCCAGGGCCCAGCGTATCATGTATGTATAAGGCAACAGTTTTGGTCGTGCTACGACTTTGTGAAGTTCTAACTTAGCCACATGTCTTAGCTTGTTTTTTAATGACTCATCTTATCCTCTGCTTGATTCATCAAAATAGAGGGAATTTTCCTGCTCCAAGATTTCATAAACCTGCTTCCATAATTTAATGACGTCCGTCAAGCGAGCGATAGTGTCTGAAAAAATGTTTGAATTTGGGTTTGCATCTTCTACAAAATGGATCTTGTTTCTTTCCTGCTTTACGCGGTGCCATAATTTCCAAGTATCAATGTTAGCCCTCCTGTGAGAAGTAAAAATCTGTGAGTCCAAACTACTGAATGCAAAAGTTCTGAATGTGAAAGGAGAAATGATATAAAGTTCAAAATGCTTTTATTAAATAAAAGCATGAAACCATAAATCAAATTTAACCTTAACAAATCAACAGGGTAATCATGTCAAATATATCAAATTTATTACCTGACGACCGTAATATTTTCAAATCCTTTACCTTAACCACGTTAAATACACCTTTAATGATCGTGATTTCGATGCTTCGACGTTCGGGAGTTTTGAATGAGGAATGCTAGATATCTCTCGAAGGCCGAATTCACGGAGCAATTAATCATCCTTTATTTGATTGTTTCATTTTAATTAACCACAGATTATGACCTTTTTTAACTTTAAGTGCTTCAAAACTTCGGGGCTCTGGAACTTCGAGGCTTCGTGAGTTTTTTGTTAAAGGTGATTAGAATTGTCCCGAAGGCCGCACTCGTGGAGTAATTACCTACCATTAATTACGCCAAATTAAACATGTTTTACCCTTTTAATATTCGATGCTTTATATTTTCGTCAATCTGGCACTTCGGTGCTCGGGCATTGTTTGGATTTGTTGAATATTTAATCTTTTGGAAGACAATCTCCCGAAGTGATGTGGCAGGATGACGTCATTGTTGATGACATGTCATGAAAATACGAGTGACATGTCACCTGAAATCGTGCAAATTATATAACCAAGAGTGCCCAAAGTGAGTGCCACGTGTCACCACTTGTAAAGAGTGTCTTAAAAATCCTCGATGAGCAACTTTAGGATTTTTAAGACTTTATCCATTTGATATTGAACTCCTGAATCATGAAGTTCTAAAGTAAAATTCGAATTACTCCGTTGATTAAACATTTCGTGATTCTGAAACTCCGAAGTTGTGAGAGTCGTCGATCTAGATGATTGTCAAGTTTTTAACGATTGGTGCTTGATCTGTCGTGTCAAAATGTAATGAAAAATATTTTAGATAAAAAATGATATTCCTAAAGTTTTAAACTTTATTTGAAAAAGACAAAACAAAAAAGAATTTGAAAATTTGATTTTTATTCAAAAATTTCATTTATCTTCTAACATCCTCCATAAACCTTTGTAACTAAATCATCTCTTTACTAGCCTCTATAGCACCAACATACTCGGCTTCCATTGTTGAAAGTGAAACAACCTTTTGTTGTTTTGAAATCCAACTTAATGTTGTTCCACCTACAATAAAAACATATTGTGTGGTGCTTCTCCTACTATATTTATCACCTGCCATATTTGAATCAACACATCCCTTTAGAATAATGTTTGAATCTACAAAACATAATGCATGAGTAGTAGTACCTCTCAAATACCTGAGAATCCATTTTATTTCGCCCCAATGTTCTTTACCTAGTTTGTTCATATACTTGCTCGCAACTCCCACTACATGTGCAATATCTGGTCTTGTGCACACCATAGCATACATCAAGCTACCAATTGTTGATGAATAAGGGATCCTCGACATGTATTATATATGTTCTTATGTCTTGGTACAAATTTCCTTGGTTAATTTGAAATGGTTGGCCAAAGGTATACTAACTAGTTTTGCATTCTGCATTCTCAACCTCTCCAACACCTTCTCTACGTACTCACCCTAAGACAATATCAAATTGCGATTTTTCCTATCTTTTGTTATTTTCATACAAAGGATTTTCTTTGCAGCACCTGAATCCTTCATCACAAATGAATTGGTTAATTTCTTTTTTAGCACATTTATATCTTACATGTTAGACACTACAACAAGCATGTCATCTACATACATTAGCAAGATAATATAGCTTCCATTTTCTAGCCTCTTAAAATAAACAGAATGATCATAATGGCATCTACTATAACATTGTTATGTCATAAACCTTCAAACTTCAAATACCACTGCCTTGGAGCTTACTTTAGGCCATACAAGCTCTTCTTCAACTTGCATACCAAATTTTCCTTCCCTTTGACCTCATATCCATGTTGTTGCTACATACAAATATCTTCCTCTAAATCCCCAAGGAGAAAAGTTGTGCTTGCATCTAATTGTTCAATATGAAAATCTTTTATTGCCACAAGACTTAAAATAGTCCTAATTGATGTCATTTTAACAACAGGAGAAAATATTTCATCAAAATCTATACCTTTCTTTTGTGCAAACCCCTTACAACAACTCTAGCCTTGTACTACTTTTTGCCTCCATCTTCTTTCTTCAACCTGTAAACCCATTTATTCCACAATGTTCTTTTTCCTATAGGCAACTCAACCAAGTCCCAAGTCTGGTTATTTACCAAGGAATCCATTTCCTCTTTCATGCCTTGCTCCCATTTCATTTTAGTGTCTACCTGCATTGCCTCTTCATAACTTTTTGGTTCACCAAAGTTAGTCAACAAAAAATAATTGAATGAAGGGAGTATCATTTAGGGGGTCTACTTAACCCAGTAGATCTTCTAGCAACACTTGCAGGAGTTTGAGGTGCTTGTTGCTCCTGTTGTTGTACATTTTGATTTTTGGGTACCTTTGGAATTTCATTTTCTTTAATTTCATCGAGCACTATGTATTTTTTGTTTTCCTTTTCGTGTTTCTTTTCGTGCAACTAATATCTGTACATGACCTTTTCATTGAATACCACATCTCTACTCTTAATGATTTTCATAATCCCATAAACGATAACAAAAAGCATTAACATCGTATCCAATAAATGTACACTTCTTGGATTTTGCCTCAAGCTTTGTTCTATTTCTTTATCAATATGGACAAATGCTTCACAACCAAAAGTCTTCATAAATGAGTAATTTACCTTTTTACCTGTCCATGCCTCCTCTCGAATGCCACCATCCAAGGAGCTTGAAGGCCCTTTATTTGTTAAGTAAACAACAATATCTACAACATCTGCCTATAACTGTAAGGGCAACCCAACATGCAATCTCATACTCCTTGCACACTCCATGATTGTCCTGTTCATCCTTTCTAACACACCATTTTCTTGTGGTGTTCCTGGAACTGTCTTCTTTCTATGAATCTCATGGTATTAACAGTAATCATCAAACTCCTTACTGTAGTATTCACCTCCATTGTCTGATCCGATACACTTCAACCTTTTTCCTATCTCATTCTCAACCAAAGCTTTCCATTTCTTAAAAGTGTCAAAAACATCATATTCTTGTCGAATGAAATAAACTCGAAGTTTTTCTAGTTGCATCATCAATAAAAGTAACATAATAATGAGAGCCACCAAGAGATGATATATAAGTTGGTCCCCATACATTTGTATGCACAAGCTCTAACTTTTTACTCTTCTTTTCCTTTCCAACCTTGATAAATTTGACTCTCTTATGTTTTCCATAGACGCAATGTTCACAGAAATCCAAATCAACTTGTTTAAGATCTGGAAACAAATTCCTTTTGTGAAGTATTTGCATCCCCTTCTCACTCATGTATCCAAGCCTATGACGCCACAGTGTTGTATCCACACTTGTAGAAGCTAAATAGATTGAAGAGTCAACATTACCAGTACATAAATGCAATGTAACTACCTCTCTCCTTTTGCCATTACCAGTGATCCTTTAATGACCTTCCACGCCTTATCTGTAAATGTAGATATACAACCTTCACTTGTCAATTGTCCTGTTGAAATTAGATTTCTTCTCAGATATGGCATATGTCTCACCTTTTTCAGTAACCATTGGTTTCCATTCTTTTGTTTTATTTGTACCTTACCCATTCCAACAATTTGACACGATTCATCATCACCCAAATAAACATGTTCAAAATCACCTTGAACATAATCTTGGAAATATTTCATATGGGGTGTGGCATGAAATGAAGCCCCCAAATCTACTATCCAAGATTTAGTAATATTATCTAAAGAAGGAATCAAAGAATCTTGTAACACATCACCTATTACATTTGCTTTCTGATTTTTACCCTGGTGTCCATGTCTTTGTTTGTTTGGAGCTTTGTAGTCTTTCTTCAGATGTCCTTTCTTCCCACAATTCCAACACTCTATCTTTCCTAGTCTGAATTTGGACCTGCCATTCTTAGAATTCATGTGGTTCCTTGAGCTCTTTCCTCTATCCTTTTGTCTTTCCCTATTCTCCATGGTTGACGCATTACTTGATGTCTCACCTATGCTTTTTCGTTGCATTTCCTCGCTAAGGATAACACCAACAACATCCTCAAAATTCAGAGTGTTTGAACAAAAGATAGAGTTACTAACAACCAGGACCAAGTCATTCCAGTTTTCTGGCAATGAGCACAAGATTATAAGAGTCCTAACCTCATCATTAAAGTCCACTTTTATAGAATTTAATTGATTAGTAATTGTATTAAGTTCATTTAAATGGTTGGCAACAAACCCACCTTCAGACATATTCATATTAAATAATCACTTCATTAGAAATACCTCATTGGAGGTCGAGTGTTCTTCATATAGTTTAGCCAATGCCTTCATCAAATCATCTGTTTTAGTTTCTTTTGAAATATTGAAAGCCACCAACACTGCCAAGCACAGTCGTATCGTTCCCAGTGCCTTTTTGTCGAGAATCTCCCATTCTTCGTCCTTGATACCCCTCGGTTGCTTTGCTTTTCCGCCAAACGGTAAGAAGTATCCTTCCGATATAGATAGTCTTCCATTTGTATCTTCTATAACTAGTAGTTTTGGCTGTTAAATTTCTCGACCTTAAACTTTTCATCTTCCGCCATTTCTCCCACTCAAACCAAGAACCCTCTCTTCCTGCCAGTTACCTTTCACTTTGATACCAATTGTCAGAAAAACAGGATCGCAGAGCAATAAAATAAAACAAATGCAGAAATAAAACACAAAACACACATAATACAATAGAAACATAGATATACATGGTTCACCTAGTGTGGGCTACGTCCACCAGAGAAATTGTCAGATCCTTCCTTTCTTATTATCCAACAAATGAAGGAATACAACCTACAACATACCCGTTGTAACTTCCTCTTCTTTCTCTAACAATCTCTTCTCTCAGAATACAATATTCACTCGCATACATAGCCACAATACAATTCCCTCATAAAAGAGGGTTTCCTTCTAGGGAAAAACCCTTAACATAACTTCTACTGTCAGATCTGCGACCTTATAATGAATGATCCAGATTGACTACAAAATTACAATATTTTGCAAGGCAATTTTCCCAAAAAAAATCTCTCCCCCAAACCCCCACCAAGGGNGGGGGGGGGGGGGGGGGGCTTCAAAATTTCTAGTCACCCCTTCATCAGGTAATGGGGTCCAAATGCGACTAAAACAACACCTCTGAATCAGGAATATAATTAGGCTCCACAACCAACACTTAGACGAATGAGTCCTTTTAGGATCTAGTAGTTATGTAATTATGGTTTCATCTTTTGTTGTATATATAAACCTCATTTGGCATCCTAAAGGGAGATTAGATTTATAGTTTTAAAACTTTGTTGAAGCTTTTTATTTCAAAGACTTGTTGGAGCTTTGTACCGGTTTATCTTATTAATATATGAAGCTATCATGAGTTCTTCTAGCTGTTAGTTTTTGAATGTACAATTTGAGGCTTGGAGGGACCCCATTCTTCATTTTGTGCATCAATGTTTTCTATGTATATTTATTGTAGTTTTACTACTGGTATATACCCTCTAACTTCCTTTTCATTTTTCTTTGTCATATGTTAATCATTGTATCTATTCATTGTTCATAAATTCATTGTCCATAAATTCTAATTCACTGTTATTATTTGTTGTTTTAATTTGTGGTTATACTAATCTGTTTGTTGTAGAATGAGTTTCATTTTCAAGAAGGTTTTATTTATTTTTAACACTTAGAATTGATTTAGTTGATTAGAGTAAGGATTTAGGAGTCAATGGAGTATTGTTGCAAATCTTTAAGCCACCCAAGGGAGTAAGCTAAAGACATTACAACCTAAGCCTTCTACCTGTGAGACGTCGATGGATACTTGATAAACTAAGAAGATCCGAGTGAGTTGCGTGTTGTGCGATTATAATTTCTTCTTTAACCAAAAACCTACATCGTTGAAAAGAACATTGTTGTGTGGACCTTTCTCAAGGCATATTTCACCTCGCAACTTGATATTTTGCCCATGTAAACTTTTGTAGTCAAGATTGAAAAGATTAGTTGCTTTCTTGTGAGAGTGATTACTTTCTAGTTACTTTCATTTTGCATGTGTGTTAGAACCTTCTTTCAAATCCTTTAACCTCACTAGTTGATAGAATATTGTTGTAAAGAGTCCATAACCAGTGGCACATTTCACTTTGCAGCATGATTTTTTACCAATGGAACAATGATAACTTGAGGTTGAAAGAAGTAGATTTGATTTCAAGTTTTAAAGCCTAGATTAGATTGTACTTCCTAGATCATTTGATAATTGCTTTCACGTGTGGATTTATTTCTTAGACTATAATTTGAATCTAGTTCCCTCACATACAATGATTGTTCCTCACAAGTATATTGACCATGGATTGATATGATAAGTGTCCTTTTTAAGCAAATAAATTAATTTGACATGCCTTAGTCCCAAAACAAAGATTCTCGACATCAAAGGCCATGGACAAGGCCTCAAACTACCACATGGATACTCTTTGAGGGATCTAAGGCCTATGAGGGGATCTAAGGCCTCTGAGAGGATCTTTAGCACTTTTAGTTTGTTTTGCGCCTATGCGGGGGATCCTTGGTCCCATTACAATGTTTTTCATAATAAAAACAAGTCTTAATGGCTATACCATGGCCAGGGAAGAAAATAAGGGCCTTTTTCCCCAAATGAAGCTTCTTGAGCTCAATGGATGTGAATAATGCCTTGAACCACCGCATAGATCTTCTTTAATGGATCTTTTTCCTCTGGAGGGATATGGGCGTCATTAGGAGTTTTTCGCAACACATATGCAAGTCAGGGCATGTACCATGTCTAATGGAGGAAAACAAGGGCCTCATACCCTAAACAAAGCTTTCTCATGCTCAATGGCCATGAATAATGCCTATAACTAGGAATGTGGAAACCATTAGTATGTTTTACACGATAAGAATGGGTATCAGTACCACTACCATTGTTAGGGGAGGAAAACAAGTGTCTTAGGCCCTAAAAAGGTATTCTTGAGCTCAATGGTCATAAACAAGGCCTCAAAACAACACACATATCCTCTCTAAGGGATATATGGCCTCCAAGTAGGATATGGGCACCATTTGCAAGTTTTAAGCACTAAAGTTGGGCCTCAAGGCCTCTTACTTGGACCTAAATACCATTAGGAGGTTTTGTGAACCACATAATGTACTTGGGGCCTTGAACATGGTTATGGAAGGAACATAAGGTGCCAAGGCCCTATTAGAATATTCTCAATATCAAGCTTCATGTAGTAGTGCTTGAACAATCGCATAAGACCTCTATAGGGAATCTTTGGCTCTGTGGGGGTGCTTTGGCACCATAAGTATGTTTTGCACAATAAAAATGGGTCTTGGGGAATATACGATGGCCAAGAAAGAAAAACAAGGACCTTAGGCCTAAGATAACACTTCTTTAGTTCAAGGGCCATGAACTAGGACATGAACAACCACATATATATTTTTCCTCCAGGTGGGATATGGGTACCATTAGTAGTTTTTTCACAACACATATGAGAGTTGTGGCATGTACCATGGTGAAGGGAGGAAAACAAGGGCCTCAAGACCCAAACCAAGCTTTATCGTGCTTAATGGCCATGAACAAATATCGTGACTATGAATATGGGCACTATTAGTATGTTTTGCATAAGAAGAATGGGTCTCAAGACCCCTACCATGGTTGTGGGAGGGGAAAAGGGCCTTAGGCCCTAAACAATGCTTGCCAAGCTTAATGTCCATGAACAAATCTATCATAGGCACTAAGCATTAGGGGTATCTTCTATGATATCATTGGAATTGGGAAAAGGTTCAAGAATAATATCAGATTTATGAATTTTTATTCATAGTAGCACATGCACATTCTAGGAACACACACACACACACAATTTAGAATGCAAGCATGCTCTTATAATGCACGCACTTTAGAATTCATGTATGTTCTTATAAAACATGTGCTTTAGAATGCATGTATGTTCTTATAATGCATAAGCTATAGATTGAGAATTCCAAATTGTGTGTTTGCTAAGTTGGTTGCTTTAGATTTATATTCAGTATGACAACCCTGGTGGTTCAGATAGAAAAAACAACAAAACCTCTTTTTTCTCCAATTGCATCTCAATATCTCCATTTTTCATGTTATTTTTAAATAGGGTACATGAATCCATCGCTAATGAAACTACACACGCATGTAGATTCCAAATATATGTTTTCTTAAATAATATTGTTTGTTATTTTTAATTTATTTTTGTCTAAACATATATCATAACCTTTAATTAAAGACATCTTTTGTTCCTACTATAACTTTTTATTGCCTTACCAATTAAAAAAAATAAAAATAAATATTATATGATGCACTAGTACAGATCAAGATCTACAATCTAAAAGAAAATGTTTGATTATGTTAAGACCCTCAAACCCTACACTAACACTTGACCACATAATTTCGGGGCTATGATGACTTTCATAATTTTAAAAATATATAAAATTAACATCAATTTCTTTGAAAAAATAGTGATGCACAAGAACACACATTCTCTACAATTGTATAAATTATTTGAAGGAAATTCCATCATTATGTACTCAACACCTGCAAGAATGGGCACATATGCAATATATTTTGCAAGAAAAGTAACATACCATTGTTAAAAAAACTTGAATTTCACATAGTTATACAAAACTACCTGTAACATCCCTTAGCCCAACCGAGGGACACTACGGTGCATAATACTCATAAAAACGAAATCTTTGCCAACTAATTTAATTATTTTACAACTAATTGATTTCCTGTAGCTTTCAACGACGAATTAAAACATGTTTAACTATTGTTCACTACCATACATTGATGCATCTACAACATACTAAAATAGACATGAATGGAGCTAATAAACTTCATTACAACAGCATATAAATCATTCTAAAAAACACGGAGTTAATGCACAACAATGGCACATGTAAAATAACACAACAACGAGATAAAACACTTATGTTTTAAATCTATTGTGCAACTAGTTGCTTGGGATGGACGTTCCACCCAACCATAGACTGATTGTTCCAATAATCCATAGTCAATCACCCCCGAGCTGAGGCTAGTAATCCACAAAAGAGGGTGCTCTCTCACAGTCCACTCACAACTCATAAAACTCACAACCCGTTGATATCTTCCTACAACTATCTTGGTTTTCCACCAGCTCTCTTCCTCTTGACCTGCCGAACCCAAGGAATGTACCCCTTCATTGATATCAATCCCTCGGGCACCCCATTTGTTTATAGGGGTCTCTTTGGCACAAGTAGCTAGGAATCTCTGAGTTGGGAACTCAAGGGAACTTGTTGCTAAGAAAACTACCAGCAAACAACAACAAACACTTGTTGTTTTAGTGCAACTCGCCTAGGAGTTCACTCTTCGGGCCTAACAACCTGGATCTTCAATTTCCAACTCCAATTACACTCTAATACACTCCATATTGATTTAGAATTATCCCTCCATGGCTACACCAGCTCCAAGCTCTCTTTCTTTCTCTCTACTCGTTGCTCATGCACAAGACTTGACTCCCTAAAACTGCTATCTCAACCCATGCAACTTTCCTCCCTTTGGATTGCTTTGCATGAATCACACTCTTCCCCAAGCTGATTATACTCAACCCCCATGTGCCCAATAACTATGTGATGTAACTACTCACACCCACCCTCTTACCTGTATTCAATAATTGGCTTTGGGAACACTCAATTAGAAATTGGAAGATTCACATACAAATAGCAATTTTAGGAAAATGGGTTGAATTAAAATACACGAGTAATTCCCCCTTGGACCCCTCTTTTCCATTATCCTAGATACTCCCCTCTCTTGTGAATTAATTCATCCCCCATCTCTTGTCTATGTCCCCTAAGTGTAATACCCTTGTTTCCCCCAACTTGTAAATGTAAATATATTTTGCTAAAAGGGTAGTGTAAATATTTATACTACTAATTTAAAAAGGAAAGTGTTGCATAATTGCTGAAGGGGTTGCCAAGGTAGATCATGATGCATGAGAGGAAATCAAGGAGGAAATTTTCCCTTGCCAATTTAATAATCAAGAAAAATACATAATGCCCATTTTTCTAGAATTGTGGTTAATGGAGGGAGTATGTAGGTGAACTATCAGCTTCCCACATTTATGAAAATGAATGGATGTTGTACCAAAACTACCTTATCTGAGAAGAATGGGCAGAAAAAGTACCCATCTAGGGGATTCTGGTCTGACCCACAAATTGGGGGATTTGACACACGGAAAACTTACTGAAGAAGCTAAGAGACAAGGAAAAATGGAGAGCATAGAAGAGGGGAGACAGTGGGTTGAGTTTGGGAACCATTTTTCTGAGTAGAGAGGGGGTAGAGGAATGAGTCTGGAGACCATTTTCTGAAGAGAGAGAACATGTCCAACTCTTTGGTTATGAAGAGAACTAAAAAATGAATTTGTTTTGGGTACAAGAATTTGTTGGGCAACGTCTTCAGTCCAAGCTGATAAACGGGGTTCCAAGAAGATGAGTAATCGAGGAAACACTCATTGCAAACCCCCTTACTTGGTAGAGAGAGAAATGATCTACTAAATTCTTGTGGGAAGAGGAGAGTGATCTTTGTCCCTAGTTGTTGTTGAACAAAAGGAAGAGTCTCTCTTAGAGCATCGTGACCTGGCTAGGGGGTGGCCAGCGGTAAATCCGTCCAGGAGTTGTTGTGCCTACGGTTGGGAGGAAAAGGGCACCCCTTTCAACGGTTGCATCACTATCTGGTTTCTAGATAAGTATACTTGGTTAGATCTATGTAGTGATTAGATCAGAGAAAATTTTATACTATGTTCTAGAACTGTGTAAGTTTAATTTCTGACAAAAGTGACTTGAGAAATTTAAGTAGAATAAAGAGAATGTCTTAGCATAAGCTCTTTGGATTTAATTTCTTATCTCTTGACTATCTGTGTGCTAAAGTAAGATTCATGGGAGTGGATGTTGTGGTTGACTGTGTTGTACAATTTAATGCATGTTGGGAAATTGATGACTGAGCAATTAAAAATATCTATAACACCTCTTAAAGAAGAGGGAGTGAATTTTCTGCGTAATAGTGCTCCATTTTAGTATATCTTCAAATCCCCTGCCAGAAAAATTAGAAGGTATTAGATCTGTGTGGACTTTAGGAAATAATCTCAATTGTGGGAAAACATTAAAAGTCCTTATAAATAATTATTGAGGAAAAAACAATTAGGACATAAACATGAAATTCGTCTAAATGAAATTAAAATACAAAAGTTCTCAAAATTCTATTTGGGGTATAAATAAACATTTATATTTAAGTTGTGTTAAATCTCTTCAATTTGGGAAGAATCCCCTTAAATTTTGGTGGGCAGTAAATCCTGGTAGAAACACTGAATTTATTGTGGACGTAAATCTTTGTATTAGGACCATTTTCCATAAATTTAGTAAGAGTAGTAAAGCACAGTAATAAGAAAATAATTCTCCTTTAAAGCGTCTAAGTAGCAAAACTAAGTAAAACTATGAAAAATATATGTATATATATTTATATACATATGATTATTATTAGTAGTAATATTATTTTATTATTCTGGAAATATAGGTTAAAGCCCCTGGAGCGTAAAATACCTAAGCCCAAAAGAATATAATTATTATTATCATTTTAATGTCAAACACACGAGGGAATCAAATGGTGACCAAATGTTTTAGCCTTCTCCTTTGGAACTCCAAGAGTTCAGAGCTCCGGGGCTCCGGGATGTTTGGGTGATGGGATCCCATGAGCCAAAGTCATCGAATACCCAAATCCCTTCCTTTCCCTAAGCAAAAGGTTGCATAAATAATAAATACAATTATTTATATTATTGTATTTAATGTGATCGATTAACAAAATTGATTAATATAATATACCTTTAATACCATGTATATATTATATTATAACCCAAATTATTTCACTGTATTTAAACCATAACATAATTACAAGTGGGTCCCTTTTCGAGACTTCAGAGTTTCGGGACTCCGGGGCTCCATGAGAATTGAATGTAACGAATGTGGGGGAGAGCCAAAGGAGATTGTCCCGAAGAACTCCCTCTCTCTCTCATGTCAAATATTAATATAAAATTGGAGAATTTGAAGACCTAGGCATAATCTTCAAGGAATATAAAATTATATATGATATTATTTTTAAGGTTCATTAAATTGATTACACGTAAATGAAGACAACTCCTCTGAATATTAAATGGTGTGGTAATGTGTGCCAGTGGGGTCACTTCAGAGCTTCGGGGCCGAAGGGGGTTGACCTGGAGTTCCCTCTCTCTCTCTCCCTTATTTCAAATATTATTAAAATATTAGGGGACTTTATAAACCCGTGGGCATTTTCCAAAGAGGTTAACATAATATATATTAAATGGGTTTATTCTGATATTGGTACGTAATAAAGTACCAACCCTATTTTCCCTTTTTAATTTAATATTAATGTGAAATCATGTGAAGTATGGACCCTTCGGGAGTTCGAGACTTCGGAGCTCCGGGACTTCGAGACTCCAGGACGTTTGGGGTAATAGAATGAACAAGTAATGAAGGGTCGAAGGCCCGAACCTACCCTTTCTCGTTCCACTGGTAGCACAAATATCGATATAAACATTCAAGGTGATGAATTGTATTATAAATTAATATAATTAATTATATTTGCACAGAGATATAGTATGAGTGGGACCCTCTTCGGAATTCCGGTGTTCGAGAGATTTGGGTTCATAAACGCATGATGAGAAATTTCGTCGAAGTCTTGAGGCTTAGGTATTAATGGGAATTGATAATCCTAAGTGCCCCCTTTGATATAAATTAATCATATTATAATATAATTAAATCCAATTATATTATAATGTAATAAATAATAATTTATTACATAATTTGTGGTTGAATATAGTTAATCATTTTCCTAGTAAATAAAATAAATATGCATATATTTAGATATATATGTTAAATTACATGAAAATGCGGCATAGAGGGATTGAATTATATACCTTAATTAAGGTTAATCAACTTAAGAATATTATGGATAAATTATCCTCATTATGTTATAATATAATTACTCATAATTATCATGTGAGTAATTTATTGAGTTAGTGTTAAACTACTTCTAAGAGGGAAAAGAGAAAGTAAATATTTTGGTAATTACTCGGCCATGGGTATTAGGTTAAGTGAAAAAATTACACCCCATCCCTTAAAAAGGTACTTAGGTGTCGAGTGTGTGACACTTAGCAGTTGGTATCACATTTTATTATTAAAACATTGAAATACAATTCACATATTACATCGCTTTGGCCGTATCCACGCATTATATCTACATAAGCATTAATTAAACTGGGGATTATAATGGGGATGTTACAGTACCCCTCCCCTACAATTGTTCACCGTCCTCGGTGTACTCTATGTCGATGTAGATATATACGCAAATTTACATCACAACGCTTAAAAAAATAAAATTTTTCAATTTTACAACTCCAACAATAGTCCCAACCAAAATCTCATGTCCCTCTCAACTCACCGAACCATGGAATGCACCATTCGTTTATCAAGGCTAACCCAAGGAATGAGCCATTCATTTATCAAGCTCCCCAACACAGTTGGCTAGGACCCTGAGATGTGGTTCCAGAACTCTAGCTGCTCAAAATGGAGTCTTGCATTCCATTTTCTTCAAAATTGTCAAAAATTTGCGGGTACTCTACCCACATGTTTTCTTCATGCTCCCATGTATCATCTTCAAAACTGTAACATGTCCATTGAACTTTTACCAACCTTATGGCCTTGTTCGTAAGCACTTTGACTTTCCAGTCCAAGATGTGTACTGGTTCCACGGGGAAATCCCCTTCGTGCTCCACTTGGATCACATTCCAATCAATTATGTGGTTAGGGTCAAGCACATATTTCTTTAATAATGACACATGAAATACGTTATGCACTCTCATGGATGCAAATAATGCTAGAATTATTAGGAAATGAGGACACACTTCCACACTAAACCTAACAGAAAAGAGGAAAAAATATTTAATCAAGAAAGTAAATGACACAACAAACACACAATACATAGAGATGTTACCCTGGAAACCCAAACCGGGAAAACCAACATTCCTTGAGCGTTCTGCTCCATGTCGTCTTATTCATTCAGAATAAAAGGTTACATGTCTAACCTTTGTCCACACCTAAGACACAATCAACATCATACCCTCTTTCTTACACAAGAACAACCCTGTATCCAATTCGACTTACATCTGCATGACCAACAACCTCTACGATTACAAACTCTTGGTGATTAACCATTCATCATCTAAAGATTGATTACAACATGCCTTCTTTATAGGATTTATAGCAGGCAAAACCCTCAAGAAAAGGCACCCAAAAAATGGTTACAGATCCATGCAAATCATTGGCTACAAACTTGTGAATCTCAAGATTCTGTTACAATCCACTACTAATTTAGATTACCAATCGACCTTCATTCGATATTCAATCGGTTGCCACACGCCCGCCTATCGACCTCTTGTCAATTGACCTCTTTGAATTGTTATCAATGCCTTTACCATGTTGAAACACCTTGACCTTCGACTTCAACTTTACTCGGTCGAACCACCTTGACCTTCGACTTGCTATCGATCCACCTCAACTTCGACTGTCAGTGGATCCACCTCGACTAGACTTTCACTGTAGAGAATATAACAACCCAACATTCTCCCACTTGTTGTCTTCTTTGTTGAAACCGAGATACCTTTGAACTCTCATTCATAGACCCAGGGCAACAATGCTCGTTGCCTCTCTACACCAAGAGAACTTCACAACACTCACAAACTTGGTCAAAGAGTCTGTTATGTTTTCCAACGTGTCTACTTTCTCCAGCTGCACCTTGTTTATTTCCA
Source organism: Picea engelmannii (assembly GCA_009831015.1). Taxonomy (NCBI): domain Eukaryota; kingdom Viridiplantae; phylum Streptophyta; class Pinopsida; order Pinales; family Pinaceae; genus Picea; species Picea engelmannii. The sequence goes on from ML779423.1 coordinate 250,199, forward strand.
CCATCTCTCTCATGAAATGGTATTATACATCAATATGCCTAGTCTTAGAATAATAAGCAATGTTCTTTTCCATAAATATTGTGCTTTGACTGTCACAACTTATCTTCATCGCTCTCTGGCCAAACCTGATTCCTGAACACAACTATACTGCTTCTTTGCTTCCATGAGTGGCTGCCATGTATTCAGCTTATGTTGTTGACAAGGCTATGAAATCGTATTGCGTACTCATCCAATTGATTGCTTCACTGAACATCTTGAACACATATCCACTGGTCAACCTATGTCCATTTAGATATCCATCACAATCGACGTCGACAAAGCCATGTACATTTAATTCACTGTCACCTCCAAGTTTTTCTTGGTAGCATATAACATAATATTTTGTGCCACAAAAATACTTGAATACTCTTTTGACAACTATCCAATGCTCCTTCCGAGGTGCCGACATGTATCTATTCAACACTCCCACTGTATGGGAAATGTCTGGTCGAGTGCAGACCACCGCATACATTAGACTACCAATAACACTTGCATAGGAAGTTCAGATAGCATCACCAACTAAAATCCTATATAAATCAAAGGTTTTTGACAGACCAGGAGGTTCATAATTGCAGAATGATGATGAGTTTGTGAAGCTTGAAGCCATTTTTATGCAGGGAAGCCATTGAGGATGTGAACTTTGGAGGCCGATTCCGAGAGCTACGCTCAACCTTTTTCAGTGCCGTTAGTTGTGTTGGTTTCTTGAGGTCGAGAAGAACACAGCCAGACTAGTTTATAATCCTTTTGATACATTTATGATGTACTTTTGAAGCATTGAAGAGAAATAAGAAAGCCTCCCCCATTGAGACAAAGGCCCGGAGACGTAGGTAATCTTGTCTAACTCCGTTAACAACCTTGATGTTATGGTTTGTTGTTCTTTGTGATTATATTATGATCTGCATTTCTTTATGATGGCTGCTATAATATTTCATTAAGTTCTTCTTCTTTCCTTAATTCCTAATTGGTAATTGAACACATGCTTAAAACTTAACCAAGTCTTTAAAGATCGATTTTGGATCATAGACCTAAAAATCAAAGTTCTCAGAATTGAATGAAACTAGTGCCATTACGTTGGGCTCGTCACGCTAATTATGGCCATATAATTTTTTTTCGAAAATGGACACTGTATGTGAAAGATATCGCATTTTGATCAATTTCCCAAACATGCAAAAAGTCAATTGGTCAAAGTCAATAGGTCGTACTACTGATGTTAGCAGTACGATAGGTGATGTCATGATGATGTCAACAGGGACAAGTGGTAGCACGAGGAGGTGACACATGTCACTCAATTTTGGCATTTTCGAGCTCAGTTGGACTAGTACGAAAATGACATGTGGCACTGTACGGACATGACACGTGGTAGTCCATACGTGACGTGGCCCAATGACATGCTAACACATGTAAGTACTGACGATATGTGGTTGTACAAATGTTGACAAGGCAGGGTGATTGGGTAGTACGGATGTTGATGTGGTAGGGTGACTGGGGAGTACGAATGTTAATGTGGCAGGTGACTTGGCAGTACGGACGCTGGCATGACACAACACATGGTTGTATAGTAGTGACGTGGCAAATGACAATGTATGTTGATTGTGTGCTAACTATATAATACGGGTGAACCATAGGGTGACACGTGGCCCAATCAAAGGGCGCCATGTCGCACCCTGAATTTTTCCAATATTGGCTAGGTCAAAAAATTAGTTTGGCACTCTGTGAGATTCAAACCACCGACCTCTACTCACGCCAACGAACTACACCACCAACGTTGACCACTCGAGCTATGTGGATATTATTTTGACATGTGGCGGCTTTTTGTTTTAAATTACAGTTCGAGTGGGGTTAGGGATAAGCCTCGGTCGGTGGGGGCCAACCCGAGGACACATAGCACCCCACGTGACCAGAGCTATATATCAAGAGCTAAGGTGGGGGCGCGAGAGGATAACACCAGGGCACATGTCCACTATGCGACCAGAAAAAAGGGGTTGCACCCAGATATTTGTCAAATTTGGGTTTTAAACTATATAATTTGATTTTTTTATGATTTTCAACCTGTAATAAAGGGATTTTTGTTGATTTTGGGGGGATCTGGAGCCCGATTTGAGGCCAGATCTTGGGAGGAAGTTGGGATAGGATCACCAACTCAAATCCTATATAAATCAGAGGTTTTTGATAGACCAGGAGGTTCATATTAGTAGAATGATGATGATATTGTGAAGCTTGAAGCCATTGTTATGCAGGGAAGCGAACTTTGGAGGCCAATTTTGGGATCTACGCTCAAGTTTTTTCAATGATGTTAGTTGTGTTTGATTCTTGAGGTCGAGAAAAACACAACCATACTAGTTTGTAATCCTTTTGATACATTTCTGATGTACTTTTGAAGCATTGAAGAGAAATAAGAATGCCTCCCCCATTGAGACAAAGGCTCGGAGACGTAGGCAATCTTGTCGAACTATGTTAACAACCTTGTTGTTATGGTTTGTTGTTCTTTGTGCTTATATTCTGATATGCATTTCTTTATGATGGCTGCTATAATCTCTCATTAAGTTCTTCTTCTTTCCTTAATTCCTATTTGGTAATTGAACACATGCTTAAAACTTAACCAAGTCATTAAAGATCATTTTCGGATAAAGTGGTATCAGAGTAGGTTGACAGTTGGTTGTTTGAGTTTGCATGATTACCAGGAAAAAGTTGAGTCACAGTGAAGGTGAGCTTGTAGAAGGGGATCCAGAGATTGGATCAAGAAAGAGGAATTCTCAAAGTGAGGAGATGGCATCAGAAGAAGGAATGTCTCAGAACGAGATAGAGTTGCAACAAACTTTATTCACCATGTCTGAGATGGTAAAGGTCTTATATGAGGATTACTTAGAACGAAAGAGGCCTTTCTAAAGGGAATCTTCCAAACAAGACAAAAGTGAAGAAGGAGAGGATCCTCCTAAACCTCCTCCTTCACCTCCTTCTTCTCCATCTTCTTCTTCTTCTTCTTCAAGTACAAGTGAAACTTCTACCGCAAGAAAACATTCCCATAAACATAAACATGATATGCCTTTACTTAAGCTTGATGTGAAATTTGAATTCCCCATGTATGATGGTGAAGTCAATGCTGAGAGACTTGATAATTGGGTCAGACAGATGGAAGTTTATTGCAGTGTGCAACAAATCAAAGACGAGGCAACCCAAATCAAGTTAGCATCACTTCATCTTGCAGGCACATCACTCATCTGGTGGCAGAGTAAGTTGCAAAATGGTACGCAACAAGTTGGTAATGTATTTCCATCATGGCAAGATTTTGTTTTTTCACTTAGAAAGCAATTTTGTCCTTTGGGTTATAAGGAGAAGGCTTTAATTGAACAGTAAAGTCTTAAACTAAGAAAAGGACAAACATTGCAAGAATACACAAATGAGTTTCGTAAGATGGTATTAATGTTAAATATTCCATTACAAACTCAAGAAACTCTTATGAAGTATATAGGAGGTTTACCTGCACATATTCATAACACTGTATTTATGTTTGGACCTACTAATATTGATGAGGTTTATGTTCAAGCAACATACATTGAAGTAGAGAAAACATGAGTTGGTGTATCGGGGGAATCGTCTTCAAGGAAAGAGGACAAAAGGAAGGGGAATGGAAAGAAAGCAAATTCAATGACAAGGAAGGAAGATAAGCTCTCTTGCAAGCATTGCAAGAAAGAAGGGCACGATGATGACTATTGCTGGCAATTGTACCCAGAGAAGAGACCAAAGTGGTTCAAAGAAAGGAAAGGGAGGCAAATTGTTGCAACAACAACACGACCAATAGACTTGGGATATGATTCAGGTGATGAGACTAAAATCACATCAATTAGTTTGACAGGTAAAATTGGTGA
>ML779423.1:255838-267335 GCA_009831015.1 Picea engelmannii
TTGGTTAAATAAATTTACATGAGTAATTCCCCCATGGACCCCTCTTGGTCGTTATCCTAGATACTCCCCTCTCTTGTTGATCCAGATTATTTTCGCCATGAAATGAGAGCGGAGATATAATAAATGAATGTACAGAGATATCTCAGATATCCAATAATATAACATAAATATATCATAGATACAACTATAAACACATAGATACAGTAATACACAATTTCTATTAATGAGCAAAATGTACAAAACTGTAGAAATACAGAGTGAAAGACTCGCTAGAATGGTGGCATCATATCTCTGAGAAGAGATGTGACGACTACTCACATTCGCAAGAAGATGATTACAATGAGGCTCTAAAGGCCTTTTTAACATAAATAAAATCCAAAACCCTAACCCTGAAGGATGAAAAGCCAACAATTTTGTGGACCCCGTTTTGGGTAGTTTGGTGTATCAACTTCACGAGGGTGTAACTTTGGAATATGATCTTCATTTGGGGTGCATGATAGCTCGTTGGAAAGGCATCGTCGATGAGATTCATTTTGGGGGATCAATAAGAGCCTTCAGTTATAATTGAGGTGCTCGATCCTGAAAAAAACTTCATTTAGACCCTCAAAATGGCCCCAAAAGTTTAAGAACCGAAAAAATGCTAAAACTAGTAAGTTGTCAGAATATTGTTTTGAGCTAGTTGGGATAGGTGGGTGGCCACTGATATCCACTTGGATCAATCCTCCCTCCCTAGGAAGCAATGGTCTCCATTGAGTTGAGTGGTTGAGGGAGAGGGAAAATCATTTGTTGAATCTGCATCTTGATGAGTTGCTTGCCTTGCTGGAGAAGTTGCGTTGCTTAGATTGTTGAAGGCTGTCACGAACCTGTGGATGGAAGGGTTGGACCTTTTTAACCAGTCTGGCTACATGAGATGACTCTGTGTAGAAGGAATCCTTGCGCTTTGCTTCAATCTTGTCAACCTTCTTCTGTTGGATAGAAGGTGCTTAGACTGAGGCTGTAGTGGTTGCAGTGTTCTTCTGTTCACCTTTTGAACATACTGTGAAGAAGCTAAATTTTTTAGTATGAGATACTACCTTGCAGCACTGTTTAGGTGGGACAGTAGTTGGAACTACCTCTGGTTTCCTATAGAGATGACCCCCCAGAGTAACAATGACACTACGGGGTTGAGACTCATAAATAACATGGTGCTTCCACATATATGGTTGGCCCAACAAAACATCACATACATCTAGTGGGGAAACATCACATAATACTTCATCCTTGAAGGGTTGGATGCCGTATGACAATCGACACTACGGGATGACATAGAGAACTCATCCTTGACAAAGCCACCCGATGTTGTATGGTTGCGGGTGTGGTGTTGTCGTCAATCCCAATTGTTTGAAGACCTTTGCTGAGATGATGTTCTTCTGGCTTCCACTATCAACAATAAAATGCAACGGGGTCCCCTTCACCCACATATGTGAATGAAAAAGGTGCTCCCCCTCTTCAGGATCTATTGATTCTTCTAGTTGAATTGTTGCGGTCGCAACAGTAACAGTGGGGTCTGCGTCGATGATCTGTCTTTTCCCATTATTTTTTGCATCAGATTCTGAATCAAGGTTCAGCTCCTTGTCTTTCATCTCGACCACCAATGATTTTTTTTAGCGACATTCATCAATGTTGTGCCAGGGCCTTTTGTGGAAATCACACCACTTTCCAGTGTCCTTCGTCGTCTTTCCGTTACCCTCCCTTTCATGTGGCTTGGATTGGTTTTCTGAAGGCTGGTTGTTAGGGACGTCTTTACCATTCTTTGGTTGTTGCAGATTTGCAGACCCGAACTCTCGCTTATTCTGATGCTTAAATTTTTGCTTGATTTTAACAACATATCGATAAGCAACACCTAGTGATGAGATGTCCAGAAAATCCATTTCATTTTGGATGTATCTGTGTAGAGCCCCATGGTATTTCAGAACCAAATGTCGCTCAGAGTCTTTGATACCCAACTTGGTGTGCAAGGTATGGAAGGTATTGGTGAACTCTGACACTGCTTGGCCCCTCTCTTGACAGAGTGTGGTCCATCTCATGTGTTGGTCGTCATAGTTACTCACATGGTAATATTGTTCCTTGATCGCATCCACAAAAAAAATCTCAAGTGGTCTCAGCCCCATATATTCTAGACTCCTTCGCGGAACTTTGCTCCCAATAAGTTTCCCACCAATGTTTGACATAGGGGAGAGCTTTAAGGAGTGCGGAGGTGCTCTTTTCCCTGTCAAAAAAATTGTGAACAGAGAAGTAACCTTCTAGCAGATTTAACTATTTTTCTAGGCATCCACATCTATCTGACCTTTAAATACGGGAATATCAAAATTGACTTGTACCTTGAAAGGAGAGGTGCTTCCAAAGTGGCCACTTTATGAAGATGTGCCTGTTGTTATCGACATGCATTGAAGGATGTGGGAAAAATTCTTCATCATTTCATCCCTATGTCGTGTGAGAGCTTGCTCAAGCAACATATTAATAGAATTTTATTCTCCATCGTTTTTCTTTTCTTCCGCCATGGATGATTTCTTGGGCGTGTGAGAGTGATTGTCCTCAAGAGAGGCAAGCTCGAGACCCAACTTTCTATACTCGGACCTCGTCGAGGACATGCATTGAAAAACAATCAAGAACAACCTGCTCTGATACCACTTATCCAAATTATTTTCGGCATGAAATGAGAGTGGAGATATAACAAATAAATGTACAGAGATATCCTAGATATCCAATAATATAACAAGAATATATCAGAGATGCAACCATAAACACAAAGATACAGTAATACACAATTTCTATTAACGAGCGAAATGTACAATATTATAGAAATACAAAGTGAAAGACTCGCTAGAATGGTGACAACTTATCTCTTTGAAGAGATGTGAAGGCTACTCACATTCACAAGAATATGATTACAATGAGGCTCTAAAGGCCTTTTTAACATAAAGAAAATCCAAAACCCTAACCCTGGAAGATGAAAAGCCAACAGTTTTATGGACCCCGTTTTGGGTAGTTTGGTGTATCAACTTCCTAGGGGTGTAACTTTGGCATACGATCTCCATTTGGGGTGCACAATAGCTCATTGGAAAGGTATCTTCGAGGAGATTCATTTTGGGGGCTCAATCCAAGCCTTCAATTATCATTAAGTTGCTTGATCCCGAAAAAACTTCATTTAGGCCCTCAAAATGGCCCTAGAAGGTTAGGAACCGAAAAAATGCTAAAAATAGTAAGTTGTCAGAAGATTGTTTTGAGCTAGTTGGAATAGGTGGGTGGCCACCGATATCCACCCGGATCACTTGTGGATTAATTCAGCCCCCATCTCTTTTCCATGTCCCCTTAATAGTTGATATCACATTTTATTATTAAAACATTGAAATACAATTCACATATTACATCGCTTTGGTCGTAGCCACACATTATTTCTACATAAGCATTAATTATATTGGGGATGTTACACTACCAGAAATATAAATTATATATTCCATAAGCTAATTTTATTTCCTACATTTCATCTTCTTATACCATATTCAAATTAGTTGTAAAAGAACCTCAAATCACCCCTCAAATTCGAAAGATTGTTGTTTTTTCATATCTGCATTGCCACTAACATGTCACGAGAGACCATCATTAGCTTGCACTCACCCTAAAATATTTTTTCATTCGATAGTTATATGTGTGTGTGTGTGTGAGCGATGGAGCTATGATGAGGGAAGGAAAATGACATCCCTAGGGTTCAAAATGGCAACTTGATCTAGGAAATTGTGAAGCCTTCTCACATAGGTAAGACATCCAAGCCTTACAACACAAAAAATGATGTCCCACTCATGGACAAGACTGATCAAAACCCGCAAAAGCCCCATAGTCAAGTCTCCTGTCCCAACATTTCCACCCATACAAACCCTCGCACTTCTTCCAATGCACCTCACAATCATTCTCTAATGGTGGGATATCAAATAACTAGATTGGCACAAAATTAATCTCTTCTTTGCAATCATTTGACACCACCTATTATGACTAATGCCTAAAAGCCTTGACTGCTTAGCTAGCACCTCCATTTTTCCTACGAGATCCATCCCTATGCTCTCATCTAGACCTTCTTGAGAACACATTGCACCAATAGCCCCTAGGCCCACTAAACATTTATCCATTCCCCCTTCATCATATACCATCTTGGAAATCAAAGAAAATAATTAAAAAAAGAAGAAGTTGAGGTGTGTAAAAAAATCCATAGAGGAAATGAAGGGAATGGTTAATCCCAATTTGTATAAGGACGACATGGTTTATATACAAAATAAGCATTCACGATTATGATGACTTTCATAATTGTAACTTTCATGATGATGTTGGTCTATTTGTCCAACATAAGCCAATTGCCACAATTTCAATGACCTTGAAATGTTTCAAAACCATGCTAATTCAAGAAACACATTTCTTAAAATGTTAAACTAGAATCATGATTTATTTCAATAGCAAAGTAACAATCATATAAAAGAAATGGATTTTCTAAGCTCGTAAAAAAAGAATTACCTTTTCTACACCAATTTTATGATTTATGATATCAATAAATACTTTTTAATTTTTAATTTTTTATTATACAAATTCCAAGCACATACTATAATTAGCTATAAAATGTGACATGCTTAAGAAATTTGAAAAAAATGTGATATCTAAGTTTATGTTTGCAAACAAGCTCCCATCAGTAACAACCAAGAAAAGCACAAAAGACACAAGTACACTCAAGTTTATGTTAGCATTTTTCCTTTTAAGCTTTTTGTTGAGTTTTGAACCTCTCATATATATATATATTATTTATCGTTTCCTCATATACTTTGAATAAATATAATATTCAATTTGCATTAACTACTTTTTACAAATCCACTTTTTATACTTTCCAAAAAATTATCAAAATATTATTCCATTATTTAAAGTTTTTATGACCAAGAAAAAACATAATGAAGAAGCAAAAGTTTTTCCATATTGCACAAAATTCACCCCTTATTAACATTGTACATGGGCTAAAGGAATGACGAGAGATGAGGAACAATTTTTGAGAGATAAGGAACAATTTTTGAGCTTTTGTTTTGGTCACAAACATGTGGACACTAGGCTATGGAGGCAGGGGTTTCGACTATTAAAAACCCTCCAGAAAAAGCTCTACAAGAATCACGGGATGAACTTTGAAACCCATAAACTAGTTTAGAGGGACTAACATGACAATCTAGGAGCTTAACAAATACATCAACATGCATTATTGTTATATTGTAAGGAAGTCCATTAATGCATCGAGATTAAACTAGTAATCCACTCCCCTATTTTTGTGAATGGTTCGTAATCAAAATGACTTATAAACAATAAGGTTATTCTCAACATAAGTATGTCAAGGTCACATTGCAAATAGATGAGTGGTTTAATGCCCAAGTCATCATATTTAGAACATTCTTATATTATAGGCCATATGGATGGCCTTATGCCYAATAATAAATAGTAGTAAAACATTTTATATGACAACTYATAAGTAAGTTKTTTTTTTTTGTCAAATTTCATATCACCACAAGGATTTGCATTGCAAAACACACACATGATGTCAAGTCTTACCCACATATAAGAAAAGCAATTTATATAGCAGCCCACAAATAATATGACATCAAACTCAAATTAACCATAAATAAGATGTTTTGTACAACAATCCCATAATCATAACTCCAAACTCAATTTAACCACAAGTAAAATGCAAACAATTTATATAGCAGCCCACAAATAATATGACATCAAACTCAAATTAACCATAAATAAGATGTTTTGTACAACAACCCCATAAGCATAACTCCAGGCTCAATTTAACCACAAGTAAAATGCAAACAATTTATATAGTAACCCACAAATAATATGACATCAAACTCAAATTAACCATAAATAAGATGTTTTGTACAACAACCCCATAAGCATAACTCCAAGCTCAATTTAACCACAAGTAAAATGCATTGAATAACAATTTGTAAGCATGAATTCAACTCAAGTTATTCGTAAGTAAAATGATTTGTACACTAGCCCATAAACATGATTTTACACTCAAAACATCCATTAAAATAAAATAAAAAATAAAAATTGTACATTCAACCCATAAACACGACTTCAACTCCATCATTCATATTCAATGTTCCCATATTCCCAAAAACCAAGCTATGCCTAGAAGCTAGGGGTACATAAGTCAACCACCTCTTTTCCATTTACTCACTTGGTTCAATTTAACTAAGGTGGAAACTAGGTTAGATTTTACAAGGCATTGATGCCTTCACCGACAATAACTTGTGGTAGCTTCTAAGAGGCCAACGCCCGCCATGTTTGGTTGCACGAGCTAGCAATTATGAGACTCGTGGCAATGCTTCCCAAGGCATCAAGCCACCTATCAACTTAAAAGAAAACACAAAGAAGTGCAAAACAAGAACTAGAGAAGTTTATAAGCCCAAGAACTTCCAAGTAGCATCAACCACAATCCAACTACCAAGGACAAAGATAAATGCATATTAGGAAAGTTTGTTGACTTTGTGAGCAAAATATGATGAAGTTCAACAAATGGTGGCGAACTTTCTCAAGGATTTGGGTGACGGACAATTTTCATTGTGAAAAAAGAAATTGCACTGGATAGGGATGTAGAACAACAATAAGTGAAAAAGAAATTGGTAGGTGGGCGCATTCAAGCCACCCCATTGCGTAACTAAAACCAAATTAAACTTTAATTAAACACCCTACAATGTGGAAGCTAGTCTAGGTTGTTGATATCACTAGAGTGATGTTTGAACTTTTTTATTTTCATTTTTTTCCCTAACAATGATAGAAATTCTCGTATCCTCCAATCATACATGGAAAATTGGAATAAAAGAATTTAATAAATATTTTATTCCAGACCTTAGCTATCCTAAGGTATCTTGCTATTTTTTTTGGTATGACAACTTCTAATGCCAAAACCAGATACAATAGTTTCCTGCCGTAGGCGACAACAACTACAACTTTACATTTTTATATATGAACTAAAGCTACATGTAAGTAGTTCTAAACTACGATACATAGTTGATGAAACCATAACTTAGCTATTCAATTATCCAATTACACGTCCATAATTTGTCTTCAGGAGGGTTGATAGTTTGAGTGAAGTTGTGATTGGAAAAGTCTCTTTTGGGAACAAGGGGCCAATGATTTGAATGAATTCGTTTGATAAAGTTCCATGCTTGATATTTTGTAACCTTATAATCCACTTGTTCTCAATCCTTATTTAATCCATAATTTCTCTTTAGGAGGGCTAATAGTCTCACTGAAACTATTGTTGGAAGGAAGTCCCTTAGAAATGGAGAGTCAAGGCTCTCAAAGGAGCTTGTTCCATGCTTGACATTGTTTGTAACCATAACCCATTTGTTTCAAGACGTTTCTTAGGAACAAGGAGTTAAGGCACTGAATGCATTTGTTTCACAAGATCCCATCTCTGATATTGTTTGTAACCTTATAACCCTACTTGTTTTGAAATAAGGCTTTGAATGAATTTGTTTCACACAACCTGAGTGGGCCTAATGGTTAAGGACGTGTGTTTCCTCTTAAGAGGTCACAAGTTCAAATCCAGAGGGGGGTAGGGTATGTATACTTCTGTAGAGTTTACCAGTGAAATCGCTGGGCGAAGAGAGGTCCCTTATCTCACAAACAAGGGGGCCTCATACACCAATTTGGTGTGGCTTGGCCGTAACCTTAAAAATAGATTATTATTATTATATCAGATCTCTAATATTGTTTTATAACCTAATTGTTTCAAAATCTTAGCTAAAAGTATAATTTCATATTTTTCAAACTATCTAAATTATAACTTTGTAAAATAATTAAATTAAAATATTTAAACATATAATCCATAAAAAGTTATTAATATCAATGTAATACAAACTTATATGAAAAAATTTATCATTTAAAAATATGATCAGTAAAATGTTATTTATTTCAATGTAATATAATATATATATAATTACGATGCTTTACCGATATACCACTCTCACAAGTGTGAGTAGAGCCTCTTATTTGCAAAACTAATTTATTTATTTTAATGTATTCAATAAATTTATAATTCCACGCTCATCGTGCGTCCACGTGACAGACTTTGTTAACTGGCGAATAATTAAAATGCGTTCACGAAAATTCAAATTACAGAATCGTCGCAGTTAGATAGAGTTTAATTTGTAAAATGCCTTTATCTGACAGTCATAAACCCTACTAAAACCCTTCTCAATCCTCCCAAACAGGACCCCCAAAGCAGACAATCAAATATGAAGAAACAGATGAAACATACATGAAGATCTGAAAACGCCAAGCAATTGGAACAGGTACCAGATCGATAGACGTGAGAAGATGCAATGCAGAGGCGATGGAGAATTTTTCCGCGGCCTTTGCTCGAATCAGTGCTCAACAATCATTGTCAGCATCACAGAGTGTCTCAACCTCTTTTCCTGCACGGACCCAGAGGAGTAGGAAAGCGAACAATAATCCGGAGTAAGCTATTTCTTCACGTTTTCTTCTGTATTTCATCACCCCTTATTGTAATGTGTATGCTTTTATACTACTGGATGGAAATTAGATGATGAAACTAATGGTGGGAATGACCCCTTATCATAAATCCCACCAGAACCTGGAAAAATGGGTGGGAAATAGATGTAGAAAAATAGAGTGTAAAATATTATATTTCCATGTAGATGCAGAAAAACAGAGTGGGTATTGTTCCATTTTCAAACAGATGCAGAAAAACACAGTGGGTAATGTTCCATTTTCGAGTCGGCAATGCTTTTATTCCGACTGTATTGTGCAGGGCTTGTGGACGAGTGGAAGACAGTTCCCCATCGAATTGAAAATATAGACTTTCATCATTCGGGATCCCTACCCTCATGGACATTTTCTGAATCTCCTGTTAGTCTGAGGGTCCTCAGATCACAGCTGGAAGAGAGCCTCGAGTCATTGATTAGAACGGGAGTAGAGCTGGGGTGCATCGGAGGAGAACAGATTTACATCACTTTGAAGAAATGGCATGGAATAGATGGGGCATTGCTCCAGTTTCTGCAGCAAAACACACAACACCTTCCGAATAAGAAGGTGGTTGCAAAAGGCCGTGATGAAACTCTCTTATTATGGCAGAGGGCCTTACAGTACTTATCCGAGGTCAGTGAAAAAAATGATAATAAATGTAAAGGAAGCTTTTTACCTGCTCACAGTTGGGATGATGAATATCGCAAACGTTTCCATGTGCTGGCTTCGTGGCACAATTCCTTGCAGCCAGGAAGTGGCGCCATCTACCAGGCCTGCCTTCACAGGGCAAAATGGGATTCTAAAACCAAGGAAGAACTTAAATATTTCAAGGAAGCTCTATTGTCTCTGTCTTTGGCCAAGGAGGTGCTTTTGATCCATGAACAGTGGAGGGCTGATGCTATGCAACACCTTATGAAAACAGGTGGGTTCTCAAGAATGTTGGCACATACTGCAACGAACTGGCCTTTGTTGCTGCTGGAAATATTGTCGCAGGCAGCTGAGAAGGGCTTCTTCCAGGTTTGTTTTACATGGCTGCACGTGTTATTATTTTAAAAATTAATTGTTTTGGACTTTTGGACATTGGTAGTTAATGTGAATACTTTTTGGCATATAACTCATACACAGAGAAATGTATATGATATCCAACAAACACACAATAAATACTGTTTGGGTCCATAAACTATCATGTATGGTTCTGCCAGAAGTTACAACAAGCATTAACCAGGAATAACATGGAAGCAAACAGTTAAAAAAAATACTATATCCATTTGAAACTGAAGGCATAAGCTTATAATACATGAGCTCTAAGAAAGGTGGTAGCAAGAATCAACAAGAGTTGTATTCCATTTAAGAACATATATAGAAGAAGTCAATCCCTTTACATGAAACTGCCCATTGCTTATATATCAAGTTCTTTCCCTAACCTAACTGACGACTAACAACTCACAACCACTGTGAGCCGTGTAGTGGGTACAATGGTATTAATCATCACGTTCAACATGCTAATTTTCAGCATATAACATATGTACGCCTTATAGCTTCAAAACAACTAAACATATCATCCTACCCCTCAAAGGATGGGTGGTCTCCTGGCCTCTGATTAGCTTTGGTTGATGTGGTCATGGTTGAGGCAATGTAATTTGTGGTTGCACTGTCTTTTCTATGGCTGCTGTCACTTTTTTGTTAGAATTTTAAGGGCAAACTAGAAACAGAGATACCTTTTAAGTTTTAATTTTTTTTACTACTGAAGTTTTGAATCAACACTATATTTACAAATTCTGATGTAAAACCAATAACGGTAATAATACAATGGATCTGAACATTACCTTAACCAAACAAGTTTACCTGAGGTGCTTGCTGCTGTCCTCTTTTCTGTATGCTCAGAAAAAAGCTTTAGGTGTCATGGATCAAACCCTCAGGGGTAGATCTCATCATGAACTTGTGAACAGTTTTGCCAAGAAGAAATTTAGGGAAATAACGAAAGACCAATCAGCATACCAATCATCAAGAAGGGGCTGAAACAAAAGACACCACTATCCAAACTAGATGCTGAAAGGAAGGCCACTAACAGCCTTAACAAAAATGTCCAAAGGATATAGAATTTCTACAGCAGTAGACAGAAATAACAAGGCAGATTTAGGGCTGCTACAGCAGACCCTAATGAGGTTACTAACAGCTGTAAAAAGGTTGCATACACAGATCGCAAAGGGAGGACAGTGGCAGCAACAAAAGGGCGCCAGCAACTAAACAGGATCAGCATACAAGTGGCACCAAAAAGGAAACAGCGGCAGCAAGTAGGAGGCGCCAGTACTGAAACAGTGGCTGAATAAGGGTGATGGCACCAGCAAGAGAATTAGCGGCAGGCTGGAAGAAAAGGACCCTAGGGGTCCACGGCTGCTAAACCCAGCAAGAGGGACTGAACCAAGAAGGGCTGCACCTTATACCCAGCAAGGAAGCTGATCCAAGAAAGGGCTGCACCTTATACCCAGCAAGGAAGCTGATCCAAGGAGGCCGCACCACAAAACAACAAGTGAACTGATCCAAGGAGAGGGCCGCATCACTTATACCAACAAGAGAAACGGATCCTAGGAGGGCCATACCACAAACCAACAAGAAAAGACTGAAACAAGGAGGCCGCACCACTATACCAGCAGATCTAAGGAGGCTGCACCACTAAAACTCAGCAAGAGGACTGTCCAAGAAGAACGTACCCTAAACCAGACTGAACAAGAAGGGAGCCGCAGAAAATTTCAGACCAAGAGACTTGAAGGAAGATGAAAATGAATAATGAGTGAGAGAGTGAGGGAGAGGTCTCTTATTTATAGTTTGGGTGGGTAGATTAGGGTTTACAAATTAGCCCTAATTTAGGGTTAAATTAAATGTTAGAATTAGAGAGGCAAAGCAGAAATTCACTGTCTTTTAAAATTTTGTC
>ML779423.1:290279-308030 GCA_009831015.1 Picea engelmannii
TGAGTTTGAGCTCTAGCTACCCAACAAGAGGGCTGCAGCCTAAAGAGGCTTCAGATCTGTCCAAGGAAGAGGGATGGCAGCTTTGAGAGTGGAATCCAGCACTTGGAATAGGGCCGGCTTCAGTAGACAGCCAGAAGGAGAGGAGGGTGGCAGCTAGGGCTCTTCACAGCAGAGTTTGGGTCACCCTCAACACACAGCCACTTATAACATAGCCTGGCTGCAGCAACAAACCACTCAGAAGGGACCTGGCAGCAAAACAAAGAAGAGGCTGAACTGAACTGTTGGAAGAGGAGGGCCACAACTTCAAGGAGGAGATCCACTGTTGCAAAAGGAGGCTGCAGCACACAAGAGGAGATCCGCTCCATTTTGAGAGATCACATAGAGTGTATTACAATGAGGAGGGGTAGGTCTCTTTTTATACAAAAGGCTAGGGGTTAGGCTAGGGGTAATGAAAAGATAATAATAAAATGATATTAAAATTAACATATTTAATTAATATAAAAATTAATTAAACATGTTATAAATTAAGCATTTAATTAATATTTTCAAATTGACCCCTAAAGCAAAAATAAAAAACCCCAAGAAAAAACAAACAAGGGTGAAGAGGGTTTGGCAAGGGTGACTAGGTGGCAATACTTGTCCCTTCATTCTCAAAGTGACCCATTTTAATTTTATCATCATTGCATATGGGATACATCCCTCATGTGGTCATGCCTGCCTTCAAAAAAGGGACATATACCGACAAACACCAGATCAAGGATCAGGTGGTCCCAGAATATCTCTGGGGTCTTATCCACCAAGGTACATGACCAAGGATCAACCCATGCCCCAGGCATGGGTACCTTGGACCATGTCCAGGGGCCCTAGACATATCTAGGGGCTTTAATCGCTTGGTCCTAGACCAAGAATCCCAGTCATCTACTGGGAGCCCTTACAAGGGTCTTTTGCAGCTTGGTCCCAGACCAAGAATCCCAGTCATCTACTGGGAGCCCTTACAAGGGTCTTTTGCAGCTTGGTCCCAGACCAAGAACCCCAATCATGTACTGGGGGCCCTCTCAGGGGTCTTTACTGCTTGGTCCCAAACCAAGAACCCCAGTCATGTACTGGGGGCCCTCTCAGGGGTCTTTACTGCTTGGTCCCAGACCAAGAACCCCAGTCATGTACTGGGGGCCCTCTCAGGGGTCTTTTGCCATGGCACTGATAGTTTGGTCCTAGCCCAAGTCCCCCAGGAGTGTACTGGGGGCCCTAGAACTTGGCTAGGGTCTTAGCCATCCTCCCGGAGAATGGCTCTTGCAGCTGCTTTAAATTTAACAGCCTTCTTCCTCTTTTCTACTCTGAGCTTTCCTTTGCACTTGTCAGTTATGTAACAAAAATCATTACAATAGGACCGGAACCCCTTTCTCTCCCAGCAGTTGAGGTTTTAACACCTCATGTTCACTGTTAGGGTTATGGTTAGCGTTTTTGCATGCCTCAACACTCAATCAAGGTTATGATTTTGGACCCTTTAGAATCCTTCTTAAAAATCCATACACAATCAGCCCCATGTGTGTTATGGGAGTTGCAATGGTACCCACTCTTGGTATTGTGGTGGTCAACGCACAGGTCAACTTGTTGGAGTCACAAATCCTTCATATGAACTTCTATTGAGGTAATTGTTGGAAAATTCTTGACGAGTAGAACAACGTCGAGTGGTTGGGAGCATTGCTTGCAAAATTTTGGAGGTAGAAACATCTATTTAATGCCCAAAACAAGCTCTGGCTGTGTAAGTATCCCAAATCATTACATTAAGGTCGACCCTTAAAATGAGCTTGACAAGGCCATTGGTTTGATTTCCACCCCCATACAACATATAAAATGCTGATAAAATATATACTAATCCATTTTGGATCAATTTGAAGGCTTCAAGCTGCTACAACCAAATCATTCGTGACATGGCCTCGACTGAGATTGATTCCCACTGTTGGGCAGGTTAGCGCCCCAAATCAAGGTTAGCGCCCCATGATTTGGGATTACATAGTATATTTTTTTTGTTGATTGTGAACTTACCCTTCCTGTAAATATGGGTTTTACGAATGTGCCTTAACAATACTAAGCCATATCTCCTAGTATTATTTTTTACAACTCTTGAGTCATTCCTAATGAGAGGAATCAATCATTTGTATCGTGAGTTACATTGTGTTATGAGATGTTGTCCGTAGGAGGTTCACGTGTTGTGCACATTCGGGATGGTGGGTGATTCAACCAACTGACCTAAAATATGGCAACCTAGACTACTTTGAAGTAGCATACCTATGCCCTTGCTCATAAAAATAGTTAATAATATCGAGTTGACCGATCAAAACCGCAACTAAATTTAATAGTGTGGATGACAGGTTAGTCAACCTTGCTAGAAGATTGATGGTTCGAGTGTAAAATGAGCATTGGTGAGGTGTGCATGATGTCCTTAAATGCTCGTGCTCTAGGCTTGATTGCCCCAAGCATGACAACCTCATGTCCAAGCCTTCGATTCTAAGTCCATAATATATAATTGCAACTATTTCACTTAAATATGCAAAATGTAAGAAGGAATAATTGTAAACCTATTGAAAGGCATAACATTGCATACAAATTAAACTCATAATAATATAACTCATAACTACAGTAGTTGGCAAAATATCATGTCTGTAGCTTGAAGAAAGTTTGTATCTGAGTCCCACTAGGAATATCCTTGCAATATGCAACACCTTGTCCACCCAGTAGTTGATGATTGGGTTGGATTGGACATAAGTGTCGGAGGCCAGGAAAATGAATTTCCTTGGTTTTTTGATACCACTGTTATAGAGAACAAGGAATTTTTTTTTATGTGAATTTGAGAAAATACCTGTGGGGCCCAGACAATTAGGAAAATACCCCCAACAACAACCATCTTCCATAATGCAAAACTTGCTGTGATTAAAAATCATTGCATTGGGTTTGTCGAAGCTTGTTGCTAATTGTTCAAATATTGTAACTTCGAAGAATATTCTACCTAAAAGGGAGTGTTGAATAATATTATTATATTATATTTATTAATTAGGCCCTATTGTGCCTTTGTAAAAGTCGGCCCTTTTGTGCCTTGACAATTAAATATAAATAAAGAGGGTAAAGTGACAGGTCGACCCAGACCTAATTGTAGGCTGGCCAAACCACTATTTATAAGGGAGGCTAGAAAACATTTGTTCACTCACTCATGTGCTCTGCAACAAGAGGAAAAAGTGCGCAAGTCTTGGAGGAGTAGTTGCTTCAACTGAGGGTGACGTCAAGGAGGGATTTTGGTCTATCTCTTGGTATCTCTTGATTAAGTGGTGTGCTACTCTTTCCTAGAGAAAGAGTAGAGGAGGATCTTCTGCTTTGTTTTTGGTTTATCTATATTGAGGAAGTTTTTGCTGGGTTTTCTTCTCCATGAGGGTTTCCCAGGATAATCTGTGTGTTTCTATTGTTTCTGTGATTGCCTCTCTTTCAGTGATCTTATTTATACAACTAATGTGCTAAATGATTGTAATAATAAAGAAGAACCGTAATTGCTAGTTGTATAAGAAAAACATCAACATGGAATCAGAGCAGGCCTGAAAGAGACCAACTCATAGTTTATAAGAATTGGCTAGCTTCAACACACCCTCTCCAAGATTCAGTTTCAGTATTGTAGCTGCTGCAAAATTAGGGTTTCTGCATAAACCCTAAGTGTGACGTTTTCCTTGTTTGAGGAGGACGTTGGAGAAAGTAACCACCTAGGAACTCGCCCTAGGAGGGCGCATCTAGTCCCTGGATCAGAATTTTGAAATTTGAAGTTTGAGAAATTAGGGTTTCCTCATAAAACCCTAAGTTGCAGTTGCAGTACCAGTTGTAGTTGCAGTATTAGTTGCAGTTGCAGTTGCAGTATCCGTTTCAATATCAATTGCAGTTGTAGTATCAGTTGCAGTTGCAGTGCCAGTTCCTTCATCCCAGTTGCAACACAAGCTACAGTGGCAGCACCAGCTGCAGTAGTAGTTGCAGTGAAAGTTTTTGTGAAGTGTTGGGACTGATTTTTATTGTCTTAGACTGCCTTACCCTAGCAAATCTCTAGCTAACTTTAGTTACAAGTTGAAGCACCTTTGAAGTTTCAAAGGTTCGTTATTGCTTGCCACTGTCGCCGGATGGTGCCACTACCTGCCGATGTTGTCAGAGGTATGTACTTACATATGTTTAAATTGCATCATTATTTTAAAGGGTATTTGCAGGAGAAAGGATATTTTGTCTAAACAACAATTGTAGATCCAGAGGGATCTCAGATCCAACACATTCAGAGGAACCATGCACCCCAGGTTTGATTATTTTGATATGCCTCTACTTGTATGGAATTATTGTAATCTTATGAATATCCAGGTTGCATTTTGATCTGTTGAAGTTATCATACTAACCATTGGTCAAAATTAAAGTCAAAGTATTAGATTGATTAAAGTTGAGATTATAAAGTTTATTCCCTAACTCAGATTTCTGTCAAGATATCATATTGTCTTAGTACAAAGGACAGGTTGAAGAAAGTACTTGTCATCTTGAGTGAAGGAGACTCGAAAGAAAAGCAACACACTCATCCTCGAGGACAAGACTCTAGGTTACAGGTTTGATTGATTAAGTTGATAAGATTCAAATTTACACATGTCAAGTTTGATAACTGCAAAACACTATAGTTGTGATAGCAATCTTTGAAAAGTTTTATACTTGGTAGCATGTGAGCATTATTGAGATAAATGCTTATTGTAATCATTTACTAGATATAACTAACATCTCCTCTTGGGGGAACTTCTTGTTTTGTTTCCAGGTTACCATGGAGGAATGATTGATCACAACACTAGAAGAGTGTTGCTCTCATTTCTTATTATTGTATTTCTTACTTTTAACCCTTGTTTCAGGCAAGTCACAAGTGATAGCTCTGAAGGAGCTACTATGACGATTGTTCTCGCTATTATTTTTATTATTATTATAAATAGTATTATTCTTGTCTACTGTTTCTCCCTTGTTGTTCTTGTGCTGGGCAGGTCATAGGTGATAACCCTAAGGGAGCTATAGTGATGATTGCAGGAGGCAATATATTAGATAAGACATGGAGCAGATTATCCAAGTTGTATATATGATCGTATACATCCATATACTGAAGAAGAAGAAGAAGAAGCTACTTTTGCTAGATACAGAACATCTCATATGGAGACAGATCATGAGGAGCTGAAGGTGTTGGACAACTGAGAGGGGGGGGGGTGAATCAGTTGTTACCGTGCTTAAACAATTATGCTTATTTTAAACTCTTTACAGAACACTCAATGACAATCACAATAATGCAGAGAGGTAAGCAATAGAACATTCGACATCAGTCACACATATGAAATAAACAGAGATAGATATTATCTGAGGAAACCCATAAAGGGTAAAAACCTCTTCTTCTTGGTATGATAAGTAATCTTTACATTCTGTACATTATCATACATATGAGCTCCAACTCATTGTGAGGCTACAACCTCTGTTTGCAAGCTGCAACTTGCTGAGAACACCAACTCTCTGTTTTCTCTAGCACCAACTAGAAGGAAGCACCAACTCCCTGAGTGTTTCAACACCGACTGGATGGAAGCACCTACTTCCACTTATACAAGCACCAACTTGTTTGAGAGCACCAACTCTCTGGTTTCTCTAGCACCCACTAGAAGGAAGCACCAAGTCCCTGAGTGTTCCAACACCAACTGGATGGAAGCACCAACTTCCAATCACACAGGCACCAACCTGTATAACAGAGAACAACAGTTCTCCCTTGCACCACCCTGCCACCCTGGCTTTTCTGGCTGCAACCAGATGGAAGCTACAACTCCATGTGTTCAAGCACCCACTTGAACCTCTGAGGACACCAGTCCTCCCTACCACCCTGATTATAAATATTTTCTACTGAAACTTATTACAGTGATTCAATAGTTGTCATTGGCTTACCAGGCTTATCACTGTTCTGCTATGCTGCTCTGCTCCCCTGTATCAGTGTCTCTCTGCCTGCATCTTCTTGCGCTTTCTGATCTTCTGCTTTTCTCTACAAGTGCACCTCAACCTTCTTTTACTGCGTCAGCTATGCATCTCTGTTCTTTGCTTCTCCCGCGCTTTATGCTCTACGTCTTATTTTGATTCTATGAATTACGCCTCTTTTGTGTATTTCAGCTCCTGCCCACAGCATGCTATTTCCCCGTGTGTAATTCCTCTCCACAACAACCTCCATCTCTTCTCCGTTCTATGTATTTATACTATCTGTGCACCTTCTTCGTCCTCCATGCACAGTGCCTCTGCATGCTCTTCATCGTGCCACGGTTCTGCTCATCGGGTTGTTCACTGCACTCCACTTTTGCTCTGTTTCGCTCGCTCAAGCCTCAAAAAGAAAACTGCATCTCTGTTCTTTGCTTCTGATTGTTCAACAACTGTTACTCATCTCTGAGTTTTATCTCAAGCTCTGCAACCTGTAATTTTACTCTTCTTACAGTTCATCACATTTTTCCGGTTAGAACAACCAACCTTCCACCGTCATTTTGTTTCCATTTTATCCTATACCACTTATTCAGTTACACCTTGAATCTCCAAGAAAACGCATCAGCAACTGAATCGCCAACCGTCCAAGAATCATGATTCAGTTCTGCTAATTGAATCGTAACTGATCGATTACCTGTGAGGTGAAACAGTAACCCTTTGATCAAGTTTCCAATTAACCAACATCGTTGGATTAAATCCACAGGATTTCGCATTTATCTCATATGTCCACTAGTTGTGACCGAGCGCTAAACAAAATTTGAATTTCGTGATTTCGCATTTCGGCATTCCTGTGATGAAGGGTCTCAACACTCCAAGTCGCGATCGTCGAGACTCCG
The DNA here is from genome assembly GCA_009831015.1 of Picea engelmannii. Classification (NCBI taxonomy): domain Eukaryota; kingdom Viridiplantae; phylum Streptophyta; class Pinopsida; order Pinales; family Pinaceae; genus Picea; species Picea engelmannii. The sequence goes on from ML779423.1 coordinate 297,164, forward strand.
AGATGGAGCTTAGCACCGCTAGCTTCTTCCCCTCACGTGACCACCGGCGGTGACCACAGGTTGCGTCAAAAAGGCGCTTCGTATTTCGCGAACTTATGAACTTCATCGAGCCTGATCAACGGTCAAGATCTCCAATGATCCGACGGTCCAGATCTCATCGCGATTCCTGTGATGAAGGGTCTCGATACTCCAAGTCGCGATCGTCGAAACTCCGAGATAGAGCTTGACACTGCTAGCTTCTTCCCTTCACGTGACCACCGGCGGTGACCACGGGCTGTGCCAAAAGGCGCTTTGTATTTCGCGAACTTATGAACTTCATCGAGCTTGATCGACGGTTGAGATCTCCAATGATCCAACGGTCCAGATCTCATTGCGATCTCGCATATCGTGATTTCTGTGATGAAGGGTCTCGATGCTCCAAGTCGTGATCGTCGAAACTCCGAGATGGAGCTTGACATCTCTAGCTCTGCTCTCCAGCTCTCGACAATGTGACCACGAGATATGGCCACTTGCCAATCAAATGAGCACTTCGTTCCTTTGACTTTCCAGTCAGGGAAACGATGATCTTTCGCCATGTGTCCTATGGAACCAACGGTCCAGATTTTATCGCGATTTCACCACGTGTCCTTCTTGAATCGACGGTCCAGATTTCTCCTCGATCCGACGGCTCAGATCATTTCGCCATTTCGCATATCGCGAGTTGGAAGGTTAGAGAACTTCCTTCATTTGACCTTTCAGTTAGCGAAATGATGATCTGTGACCACGTGTCCTGCTCGAAGATGGACGGTCCTCCTTCTTTCGGGATTTTGTAGGCCCGCTTCACCTTGCACTTTAAAGAACGTGCAGGTTCTCCTGGATCCAACGATGGTCGGACCCTGCGCTCGTATCTAACGCCCGAGATCTGTCCTCCATCTGCGCGCTCGACCTATCTGAATTCAGATCTGACGATCATCGGGAATTCTCAATGGGATCCAATGATCACTATCGCTTCTCCTCTCGAGCTTACACATCCTCCTGACTTGGAATAATTTCTAAGTGTCAAAGGCCTCGACCTTTGATCCGTCTAAGATCCTGAGTACGCTATCTCTTTTGAGCTTTGGCAATGAGTTAACCTCGTCCCTGGTGCACACCTACGCACTGCATGCGACTTTGCGCTAATCCTCCTGAGCTTACGTTGTTCCTGTTTTGCCATCGTTGCACACTTTGATCTTGCCATCAATGACAAACACACTCTGCTTGTAAACATGCCAACAAAAGGCTCCAAAGATGACCGAACATTAGAATAGAACTCACAATAGACTTGGTCAATGGATAATGAAGCCACCTTGACAGGAAGCATAATTCGTTTGAAGTCTGATTCAACTTTTCATATTAAGACTTGGTATTCAACACCAAGTATATCCTACAGAGACTATGAAGTTTTTGTAGACTCAGAAGAAATCAAGACTCAGAGTAAGCCTGATCTCAGAAAGGATCAGATGGGAAAAAGAGACATCTTCTAGGACTGACAGACAGATGCCATGAGTTGAGAAGACTAGATCGTAGCTTCAGAAACCTCTAGGAGACCATGAAATCTCCTGAGAAGATTCCCTTGTTTCAATGACAGAGGAGGAAGCCAGTCAGAAGGACCGAGATATGGATTTTGCCTTGATACCAGAAGGGAAGTCAGTGGTGACTTCCAAGATTGATCTAACATATCAAGCATGTTGCAGATAACAGTATAAAGATGTACAAAGCTTGATTTGTGTCTAGAGGATTCTCCCAGCAAGAGGGAGAAGACTATGACGAGTCACTTGCTCCAGTAATCAGAAGAAGTATATATAGCACAAACATGATTCATTAAAAGAAGCCGACACAATATGAGATTCAGAGGGAGCAGGTATGAAAATCCTTGTATTTGAGATTGAGTTATCTCCAATGCCAGTTGGTGTAGTACATGAGTTGGTCCATGGAGACATGATTACAATAGAAGATTGAGTTACCTCCAAATAAAGAGGATAAGCTACCCTCAGTGTCAGCCACTCCTAGTTTCAGATGAAGCTGTTGCCGTGATAGAGTAGAGGAGTTACTCTCAGAGTTCAACAACCATAGTGGGAATGGAGTAGTCATTCTCAACTTCATAGCAGCTATAGGTGCAGAGTCCTAATCCAAGAGGAACAATTGCAGAGAGAGTAGAGAACATACTCTCAGACAATGAGACAGATAGTGCTTTGCAGAAAGCACATAGAGCTAGCACATGATCTTGCAGTTTGAGTTGCAATTAAGCAGGTGTACGAGGTTGGGACAATGTGATGTGAAAATTTGGTTTCGAAGTACAGGACAGGAAGACTTATGTCTGCAAGTTGAAGCAAGCTCCAAGAGCTTGGTATGGCAGGGTTGATAGTTTTTCTGATGAGCTTGGGCTTTACCAAGAGTAATGCTGATCCAAACCTTTACTTCAAGATTGAGAATGATGGACCAGTTATATCGTTGCTATATGTGGATGACTTATTCTTGACAGATGAAGAAAAGCTCATCACAGATTGTAAGAAGAAGCTTGCTGCTAAATTTGAAATGACGACCTAGGCCCGATGCACTATTCTTAGGTCTTGAAGTATGGCAAAGCCCAGAAGAGAATTTCCTTAGTCAAGGAAAGTATGCTGTGGAAATTCTAAAGAGATTCGACATGATGGACTGTAGAACCATGTCCACTCCTATGGAGACGAATATGAAGATATTGGCTGATATTTCGTTAGAAATAGTTGATGTTACTCTATACAGACAGATGATTGGTTCGTTGATGTATCTGACGAATACCAGACCAGATATATGCTTTGCTGTTAACACCTTGAGTCAATATCTGGTGGAGCCTAGACGTGTTCACCTTGTAGCTGCAAAGCATGTGATGAGATGCCTTAAGGGTACGTTGGACTATGGCCTCTATTATATTGGACACTGTGACTTCAGGTTGTATGGCTATACTGATTCAGATTGGGCTGCAAGTGCTTCATATAGAAAAAGCACTTCAGGATGTTGTTTCAGTTTGGGGTTAGCCATGACTTCGTGGCAAAGCAGGAAGCAATCTAGTATTGCTCTCACTACGGTAAAAGCAGAGTACATTGCAGCATGCTCTGCCAGTTGTGAAGCCATATGGCTTCAGAAGTTGTTCACAGGTCTATTTTGACTTGTTATCCACCGAGTTGCACTAGCTGAATTTGAAGATGAGCCGCCAAAGACTGAGCAGACAGATGCTCAGAAGTCAGAGTTCACAGGTTCAACAGGTCTTTTAAAAGACCACTTTTTTTGCATTTCCATCCCTCCGGGGGCATTGTAATAAATGACTTGAGCATGAAAGATTGTAAAAGACTATTGGCCACTTAAGACCTGGGTACGAGCTTGTACTCTAGAGTGTCTTTTTTCACTTGTTAATTATTTTTTGCCCGCCTTAGTGGGCGATTATAATTTCTAAGTTTTTTCACTCAGAGATTGACTCCAAAGCTGGAGTATGTGTTGGTGGTTAGGCCTTGGCATGGTATAACCAATGTTTACTGTTTAAATGTATATGAGTTCATGCTAGGTCATGTCTATTGAGTCATATGGAAATTGCAGCTAGGTCCGATAGGTTTTTTTTAATATTCTAGTGAAATAATAAATTTCCCGCAAAACGGAAATTTTTAATTGTAAGTCAATAAATTGTAAAAAATATGGCATCAGTCATTGTCAGATGCCATATTTATGCTCGTTTTCCAAGCCAGAGTACCATTTAAACCCCTAYTCCCCTTTTGGCGAGGCAAAAAAATGTTTTTTATCACTAAAAAATGTATTTATCTCKAAAAAGACAGGAAAGGGTCATTTAATTAATTTCCTATTTTTTACGAAAATTGGGGAACATGTTGGAAACATATTTTTTCTTGGTTCCCAGTCAACTCTGAGCTTGGGCGAGTTCACTGGAGAAGAAGGCGACTTCATTTGAGTGACATGGACATGGAGGAGATTCCAAAGTAGGGACTCGACCCCACTTGCATATGTGGCGCATTTAGAAGAGAGCGTGCACATCCCTAGACTCACAACTCACCCTCACACCTGAGTTCACTCCCACTCACTCTAGTTCCACCTCATTTCACCTCACATCACTCCCCTACACTCCACAACACTACACCCGATCTCCCCTTCACTCTATGCGCCACTCCCCTTCACTCCTTGCGCCACTCCTTCATGCAATGCGCATCCCCTCTTGGGATTATCACCCAACTAGTTATAAATGCAAGGCGACCCTCCTCCATTTGTTGAGTTGGAGCTTGGGCGACCTTGATGCGCATGATTGTAATATCTATCTTTTGTTAATGGAATAAAAGGCTTTGGAGGTCTCATATGGTGTAGCATGCTAATGTGTGGATGCGGATTGTCAAATTAATGCTCGTGAGCAATATAAATACAGGGCGCTAGAGCTCATTTGGGACTCACTTACTTGCAACTGCAAAAAACCAGTTGTGCGCAAGTTTGGAGAGGAGTTGTAGCTGCAACTTGTATTTTCGGTTTTTTGGTTTGGACTTTCTGCTTGGTCTTTGGTTGTCTTTGCTTGGTGCACTAGCCTTGGTTGGCTATTGATTTGCTACCAGAATTCTTCTCTCTGTCAAGGTTAAGGTGCTCGGGGGTGGCCTTTGTGCCTATGGTTGGGTGACAATATTGCTATATTGTCTATGGTTAAACAAGCACACCCACTTTTCTAACAGGTTATGGGCCCATACCTCCTTCAGATAGTCTAACCACTGGAAGGAAGCTAAGCCATAAGATTATCAGGGTCATTGAAGAACTGTTGCTAGGGTTTCTAGCAGGTGCAGTCACTGAAGCACTGCCGCTAGGGTTACTAGTAGGTGCAACTGCAAACCCTAAACCTCTTGCCCAACACCTTATGATGGAACAACTTACTCAAGGAGAGGATATTCTAGTGTGCCTTAGTCCAGCGCACCTATTGGCACTCTTAGAAGGAAAAAACGTCAAGGTTGAGATTTTGGGTCAAAGTCAACGTTTGACTAGCTATCAATCAACATAAATCATGAATGATCATCTACACTATTCAACTCTTACAAGAACTCTTGAAGATGACATGTGGATAATTGACAGTGGAGCTTCCAGGCATATGACAGGAGACCATGTCAGACTCTCCAGTTTGAATGAAAAGAAGACATCCTACAAGGTAGAACTTGGAGACAAGAACACCTATCCAGTCGAAGGAATTGGTCAAGCCTCCATCAAATTGAAATCACGTAACAATGTTCATTTGAGTAATGTCTTATATGTACTTGGTTTAGAAAAGAACCTTGTATCCATATCTTTCCTAGAAGACAAAGGAAATAGAATAGCCTTTGTAGATGGTGAAGTACTATCTTGGTCTAGAGACTCCAGCATATGAAATGCTAGAGTTATTGGAACTCGTGAAGGCAGATTATACCAACTACTAGAATGTAATAATGAAGCTTTTATACACGATGAAGTCAATCCCAGTGAACTTTGGCATAGAAGGTATGCTCATCGTAACTATCAAGCATTACCTTTCCTCGAGAAAATGGTTGAAGGAATACTAGAACTACAATCTACACATGAAGGAATTTGTAGAGGATGTGCTCTTGGTAAAAATGTTAAGAAGCCATTCTCAAGCAATAATAATAGATCCAAGGAAATCCTAGATCTAATACATTCAGATGTTTGCGCTCCGATGCCAGTCAAATCTCTAGGAGGTTCTCTTTATTATGTAATCTTCATAGACGATTACTCAATAAAGACTTGGTTATATCTCCTGAAGACAAAGGATTTCAACAAGTTTCAAGAATTCAAAGCAGAAATAGAAAACCTCACAAGTAAGAAAATCAAGACTTTGAGAATAGATAATGGAGGAGAATACACATCCAAGGAATTTGTTGCCTTTTGCAAATCAACAGGGATTAGGAGGGAGCTAACCGTTCCTCGTAATCCTCAATAAAATGGTGTAGTAGAAAGGAAGAATAGATCCATTGAGGAAACCGTGAAGGCACTAATGAATGATCAAGGTTTATCCATGTATTTATGGGGAGAAGCAACCATGACAACAATATATGTTCATAACAGAAGTCCCCATCGCATACTGAAGGATATGACTCCAGAAGAAGCCTTCTCAGGAAAGAAACCCAATGTGGAACACTTAAGAATCTTTGGGTGCCCTGTTTACATTCATATCCCCAAGGATAAAAGGAAGAAACTAGAACCCTCAGGAAAGAAGGGCATATTTGTTGGATACAGTGAATCATCCAAAGCCTACAGAATCTATATTCCAGAACATCATAAGATTGAAGTCAACAGAGACTTAACCTTCAATGAGAAGATGGCATTCAAGAAATCTATAGAAGAATCCATGGAAGAAGAAGAATATGAATAGCCTAAAGAAGAAAGCACCTATCTTCCAGAAAGTCAGAATGAAGAACCAAAACAACTTGATCATCTGATGCAACCATGTGAACCTATTGAATCGGTCATTGTAACCAAAACTAGAAAATGTCCAGCTTGGCTTGAAGCTACTCTACAAGAAGCAGAAAGACTCAAAGCCCCAAGTGGCACCTTCAGAGAAAGAAAAAGCCCAAAAGATTCTCCAGCTATGCAACATGTATGACAAAGCTTATAAATGAAGAACCCACCACATTTGAAGAAGCAACTCAGAAGAAACAGTGGAAAGAAGCCGTAACAGAAGAACACCAGTCTATCATGAAAAATGACGTATGGGAAATCGTGCCTAGACCCAAGGAAAAATCAGTGGTAACTTCAAAATGGGTCTATAAGATCAAACATGCAGTAGACAGAAGCGTGGACAAATACAAGGCAAGGTTCGTAGCTAGAGGGTTCTCCCAGAAGGAGGGAGAAGATTATGCCAAAACCTTTGCTCCTGTTGCTAGATATACCTCTATTAGAGCCATTATGTCTCTGGAGTCTACATTAGATGGATGTAAAGACATCTTTTCTCAATGGAGCAATTGAAGAAGAAATATACATTGAACAACCTCAAGGTTTTGAAGTACATTCTAGAGACACTCATGTTTGCAGATTAAAGAAAGTCGTGTATGGACTCAAGCAAGCTCCAAGAGCTTGGTATGCCAAAATTGATAGTTACTTAGTAACACTTGGTTTCTCTAAGAGTCATGTAGATCCAAATCTCTACTACAAGGTTGTGAACAATGCACCTGGGATTCTATTGTTGTATGTCGACGACTTATTCTTGACAGGTGCAGAGTCTCTCATCACCCAATGTAAAAAGGAATTAGCTTTTGAGTTCGATATGAAAGATCTTGGTTTCATGCACTATTACCTGGGACTAGAAGTATGGTAGAAGCATGGTGAAGTCTTCCTTGGACAAGGAAAGTATGCAGTGAAGATTCTTCAAAAATTTGGAATGATGGATTGCAAATCCATGGCCACTCCTATGACCATAGACATAAGAAAAGTAAGAGACTCAGATTCTGATCCAGTAGACCTGTCCCTATACTGACAATTGATTGGGTCGTTGATGTATCTAGTGAATACTCGGACCAGATATTTGCTTTGCTGTAAACACCTTAAGCCAGTTCTAGGTGGAACCCATACATGAGCATTGGATAGTTGCAAAGCATATTTTGATATATATTCGTGGGGCAATAAACTATGGTTTAAGTTACACCTCATCCAGTGATATACAACTTCATGGATTCACAGATTTAGAGTGGGTAGGGAGTGCAGAAGACAGAAGGAGTACTTCAGGGATGTGTTTCAGTTTGGGCTCTGCTATGATATCATGGGCCAGCAGGAAACATAAGTCTGTCGCACTCAGCACAATAGAAGCAAAATATGTCGCAACATGTGAGGCATGTACCGAAGTAGTATGGCTGAGGACGCTGATTTCTGGATTATTTGATCAGGTGCCAGATTCGACCGTAATATACTGTGACAATCAGAGTTGTATGAGGCTATCAGAACACCCAGTGTTTCATGACCGATCGAAACATATTGAGATCAATTACTACTTTATTTGTGATAAAGTCCAGGAAGGAGAAGTGAAACTCTAGTATATCTCCACAGATGAGCTGGTAGCAGATATTTTGACAAAGCCTTTGTCCAGGATAAAGTTTGTGTACTTACGGGACAAGATGGGGCTCGTGGAGATAAATCCCTTAGTTGAAAGGGAAGAGATCGCTCCCCTGGTTGGGAGGAAGCACTGATACATATTATTGATTCATGGGCAGTCATTTTCCAGTTTGGAAAATGGTCAGGTTGAGCAAGTTCCTTTCCAGTCTCGAAAGTGGTTTGAAATTTCTAACGGACACGCATTTTCCAGTTCGGAAAATGGTCCAGATCAGACAGTCATTTTCGTAATGAAAATGGTCTGAGAGATTGATGATGTACCATAGACAACGATTCCCCTTGTGGTCAGTGTGGGGGAATGGTCTATGACAATCATTCTTCTTGGCAGTCACTCTGAGTAGTGGTCAAGTAGAATGGTCCGCCTCATCGGGCAGTCATTCTTTCGAAGTTCATAGTTTCGAAAAATGGTCCGTTTTGGAGGTTGGTGCAGGACAGTCATTTCCTTAGGAAATGCTCTGAACAGTGATTCCCTTAGGAAATGGTCCGAACAGTGATTCCCTAGGGCAGACTCATTCTCTCCATGTTGCACTATGATTAGTGCCGGAGGAATGGCCTAGTTAGGTGAATGGTCTAGGTTCAACAATTAGGGACAGGCATTCCCTAGGGCAGACTCATTCTCTCCAGGTTGCACTATGATTAGTGCCGGAGGAATGGCCCAGGCTCAGAAATCAAGGACAATTATTCTTCTATGCTTGGGAAGAATAGTCCAGATAGCCCATGGCTGATCTTTTATTTTTTGAGGGCACATGCTCTTCCAAATCTCACAGATGTGAGTGGAAGAATGGCCCAAATGACTCAGTTTGTATCATGATATTGTTTATGCAGAGTGATATGAGATGATATGATTGTTGTAGAGACTATATGTCTCTGGGCAGTAATTGTATGCTACTGTGGTGGATGTGATCCATTGATAGTGACTGTGGGTCACTGGTTAGTAGCAATGTGCTACTGAGAGTGGTTGTGTATCACCGGATACAAGTTGTGTTCTACTATGAATAGACACAGTAGTGTTCTATTGAATGGCACAGTTATGATTGCCATGGAGACTATCCAGTTGGATAGTGATGATGGTGCTTGTGATTTGATCATGAGATAGCCTGTGTGGCTATGTTGATGCTACCGGTTGAATGGTCCGTTTGTGCTCAGGACCATTGTCTTTTATACCTCCCTAGCTAGGAGGGAGTGTTGATATTATGGTAGCTACAGGAGGTATTAACCTCCACGTGTAACCTTTGACGAGACTAGAATATTCCTTGGACAATAACCCTAGAAGACAATTTAGCTAAAGAGAATAATTAATATTGAGTTTTTAGCGCCCAGGAAGAGAAGTTGGCCCAGACAGCTAAGAAGGAGCAACATAAATACAAGGCGCAAGTTTGGAGAGGAGCTGCAACTGCAACTTGTATTTTTGGTTTTCTAGCTTGGACTTTCTGCTTGGTCTTTGGTTATCTTTGCTTGGTGCACTAGCCTTGGTTGCCTATTGATTTTCTACCAGAATGCTTCTCTCTGTCAAGGTTAAGGTGCTCGGGGGTGGCCTTTGTGCCTATGGTTGGGTGACAATATTGCTATATTGTGTATGGTTAAACAAGCACACCCACTTTTCTAACATCCTTGTTGACTATAGAAGCAAAATATCGTGGCACCGTTCAAGTAAGTACTACGTACTGAAGTAGTCTGGATCCGCCAAATTCTGGGTGAACTTGGCCTTCCTGTTCAGACCTCGACTATAATCTACTGTTATAATTGATTAAAGTGCCATATAGGTTGCTGATAATCCTGTTGCCCACAGTAAGATGAAGCATGTTGAGCTCCCTGCTCACTATTTGAGACAGTTGGTTCATGAGAACGTTGTCTCTCTTGAATATTGTCGAACAAATGATTAGGTCGTTTATATCTTTACTAAACCCTTATCTGAAGCTCGATTTATCAAGCTTTGTACGATGCTTGGGCTTCAGGAAGTTGCAATTATGGGGGGGTGTCATGATGACGTAATTTCACCTCCTGAATCTCGAGAGACGTGTTCTGATGGGGGGCGTGTTGGAACATTAAGCATTGATGGTTCACCACACTTCTCCTAGATTTAGTCGATCAGACGATCAACCTACATCTGGATACAGTTAGTCGGGCTATCGACCAGATCTCTAGAGTCTACATTAGTCGGTGGAGTAGTCGACATGCTTGTTAGTCGGACAATTGACCAATAGTCGAAGATAGTCGGGCGGTGGATTGACTAGCCCAACAATCGACTACGAGTTGGACTCATGGACAATTAGGTCGAGCATCCTTGTCGAGTCGACTAGACAATGTGGATTTGACGGAGTCAACTCTAACAACTGACGTTTATATGTGGACAAGATCTTCCCGATTTCATGGAAGTTGGTTAGATCTTGAGGATATAAATAGCAGACTCCTTGGGTCATTATCATCAAGCGATCAAAGTGATATCATATGGAGATATCAAGGTCCAATATGCATTGTGATGCTATGACCACAATGTGCTTTGCTTAAGTGCTGTAACGGTGTCTTTAGACACTACCTTTTGTCTTTGAATTTTTTTATTCCCTCTTCGATTATCTGCAAAATTGTCTGTTTGTTTCCTTATAGGTGTTAAATTTACATGCAGCAGCGAGAGCCATTCTCCTGGAGGATGGCCAAGACCCTAGATGTGTTCTAGGGCCCCTGGATGTGTTCCAGGGAATCCTTGCTTAGTGCTTGGATTGATCCTTGGATGTGTTCCTTGGTGGTT
>ML779423.1:318064-346579 GCA_009831015.1 Picea engelmannii
AAATACTCGATGAGTATGGATGTACCCTGATAATCACAAGTGGTCTCTGACACAGATTTGCTCAACCTGTTTGATCTATAGATGGAAGTGCATCTCCAACTATCCAAGATCAACTAGATCTTGGCATCACTCCAAAGATCTCAACCTTGGTCTCCCACCAAGGATTTCTACCTCATGGCATCTCACCAACGATCACTACTCTTGGCATCTCACCAAGAGTCACATCTCTTGTCATCTCACCAAGAGTCACCCCTCTTGGCATATCACTAAGAGTCTCATCTCTTGGCATCTCACCAAGAGTCTCCCCTCTTGGCATCTCACCAAGAGTCTCTCTTTTGGCATCTCACCAAGAGTATCTGGACCTTGTCATCTCACCAAGATCCTCAACTTGGTCTCTCACCAAGTGACTTCCACCTGAAGTGGAACTTGAAGTTGATCTGCTCATCTCCATAGCCAAGTGAGGCTCAAGCCTCTGTGGTGCCCTGCTCCTCCTCCTCCTCCTCATCATCAATCTCTGATGCTCTGAAGCCTCTGTACCAATCCTCTGTCTCAACAACTCTGAAACTGAAGCTGTCTCGAGTGGACCAGTCACCCTTGAAGATGGTGTCTTGAAAAATGAGTCTAAGCTCCCTCAGAATCAATACTTTGAGTCAATAGGTCCTTAACTCTGTCTCCCCACCTGCCACAGGATGGTATATATACCGACGAATGCAGACTCTCTTGCAAACTGAGCATCGAACTCCTCTTCCTCTGCTGTCGTTGCAGTACCATCCTGCTACATCTTCTTCTTCTTCTTCTTGGTACACTGTCCTGCATAGTGACCCATCTCTCCAGTAAACTAATAGAATGAGGGTCCAAAATGTGACTTCTCGGTGACATTGACGAAAAATATTGGAATATCTTGGAAAATGTCGCAAGACAGGGGCTTAACTCGGAATATCTCGGATATATCGTACATGGGTTTAACTCAACGATATATCCGATAAATTCGATATATTGCCGAGATTTACAACATTCATCTAGATGCCCTCTCACACATGTAAACCCTAGTCTCTCGGAAACCCTAATCTCCCGATCTCTCTACCTGCATTATCCATTTGCCTCCACACAGGGTTTTCTTTGTGATCCTGCCAAAAACCTAGACATTGACACGCAACATAAGGTTGCTCGATCAAAAGGAATTTTGGAGTGATAATCAACAAAGTAATGGTCGTCGATCTGGTTCTTTATTTGATGATTTGCTAGAACGAAAAACTGTCTTCGTTGCATCTCTGCATTTCAATGTTGATAATATTTGCGTGCTCCTCTCCTTCTGCAAAACCCTAATCAACGTTATCAATACGAGGGAGATGTTCGTCGCGGGTTCGTTGCAAGATGAGCGTTTTCACAATTGAAAGGTGTTGATTAACGACTGAAACTTGAGTTTCTTTTATAGTAATGCCCTCTCCTCGGTGGAATGCTATAACTCGAGCTTCTATACTTGCAAAAATTGGTTCCGGGAGGATATACGCAATGATTGCTACTTAATCAAGAGTAAATACAGAGAATATGCAAAGAACATGCTTGATGTAACGTTGCTCACTGCTTTTGTGGGGGTTTGAAAGACCCTTTTGGAATCCTATATGCACAGACTGTGCCTCTCAAAATCATCACCTCTCTGAACCATCAAGCCACGGGATATTCACTCTGTGAACCTATGACATAGCGCCTTCGTTCATGGGATATTAAAGAATACCCCTAATTTCACTAGATATTGGTAAATATCTCCCAAAATTCTTTCGTTGAACCCCCCTCCCAATAAATATTTGCAATAAAAGAAACCCCTATTTTCACTAGATACCTCTTTTTATACCCCCCAATGCCTATAAATCCCTTGANCCCCCCCCCTCCCAATACCTACAATATATTGAATTTATTTTTTACAATTTAAAAACTGCCTTTATGAATGAACGTGATAAGATATTGGTCAACAAGGAGACGCCCCCGTGCATCAAGCATAAAAGTTGTATGCAAGTATGATTGTCCCCTATCATATTTACATTGTAAATTTCTCCTGACTGAGCATTTGCGCATCCACGTGCATGTATTTTATCGTTGCACCACCTGAGACCATTTTCAGAAAGAACAAACCAAATTGGGGTCATTCCAAAATCAATGCTATGCATGCGGAGTTTAATAAATCTAGTCTCATGTTGTTTTCTCCCACCACCACAATACTGCATTTGTTGTTGACGTCGATTTCCAAGCAATTGGGCTCTCTGTGGAGGATCTTAGTTGCCGACATTGCAAGACTGTCAAATACCGACACCAAAAGCACCGACACACATATAAACAATAATCCGTATCTCAAAGATGTTAAATTGTGGCAGGGGCATATGCTTTTGAAAGGATTTGAAAAGATAGCTATAAGGTTGTAAATATGTGGGACCCGCGTGATCGTCATTGCTGCTCGACATTATTGACATATGAACCAATTGATGCTGTCTGGATTTCTTGACTGTATGGGAATGTAGCATTGTTCATATATGGTATTCAAAAGGCGCTATGTGCTTATATGAATAGAAGTCCTCGGATGCAACAATTATCCATCACAAAGAAGACAATAATTGTTCATATAGGTGCAAAATTTTCATGTTGTTGCAAGAAGGTATCTGTGAACTGCTCTACATTTGAAGCCGATTTGAATCAAGTCGATTTGTTTCTTTTAGCAAGTTGAATATCTTTGCTGGGTCAACTTCTTCCTCAGCCTTTTGAATCGTTCGTTCACTATGGTATGATATTTTAGCTTTCCAAGTTGAATTATATTGTAAATGGGTGCATTTTCAGTAGAAATCGACACCCTTCATTTGCTGAGTCTACTTAGTTGAGTTTGCATTGTAAAGTTAGGGTGGAGTTGCAAGAAACCCTTGAGGTCTAAGTCAGTGTCTAAATGGCTCGAGTTGAGGAGTTGTTAGAGTTATTGAACACTCTAATCCTCTCTTCTGTGGACAATATAGTCACCATTCACAAAACCCCTCTGCAGTGTATTGTAACCTGCTTGCAAGTTTCGCAAGCCAAAGCAACACTGCTGCAAACTCATATTCGACTTCTTTACGATGCACTTGAGCAAAAGAATCTTTGACAACATTCTGAACTAGTCCTTGTTCATAACCCTATTTTCGAAGATGATGAAGATGATGATGCCGATTCATACCAACAACCAGCGCAAGAGCAACTCAGTGAGACAACTCCATATTCAAGTAAAGATAAAGTTCAACTTCCTCTTTCCAAGCCAATCATCAGACCTTGGGAAGAAATTGGGAACGATAGACATAGAACTGGTATCGGATATGAAAAGGATGTCACCTTTCATAATGCAGATTACACCAAACCGATCCAGTTCAAGAGTGCTGGATTGCTACAAGATGGTTCACATTCACCTACTCCAGTTCAAGAGCAGATTTAGAAATCCCAACATTGTCAGTGAGTTGGCCACATGGAAGATCAATTCTTCGATCTTCATCCTTGTGAGCATTGCAGAAAGCACAATCATCCTTCAAACAAATGTTCTAACCACCAGAAATCTGCAAGAGTAAAGAACCACTATGGGTGGATGACTTCTTGGCGATGGTCATCAATAGCCAAGAAGATATCTTAGTCATACCGTAGAATTTGCACTTGAGTATTGACACATCTTGCAGTGAAAGGATTTGCATCTTCTCACCTTGTACTTGATAGGGGGGAACAACATCAACGATTGACAGTCAAGCTTCCAATTTCGAAGTCTTATCAATCGAGCAGTAACAAGCGAGCGTGATTGGTTTGTGGTATTCCTTAAACCACGACTTAGTAGAAGACTTACAACTTCTGCTAGACAACGGTTTGTGGTTTTCCTTAAACCTCCACTTGGTAGAAGACTTTCAACTTCTGCTGCAAAACAATTTATGGTCATCTTTAAACCAGTCTTCGTGAGCACTTCCAATTAGCAGAAGACATTGACTTCGACTTCTAGCTAACTTCGAAATTGTTTCAGGAACGATTGAGCCTAGAGCCAAGTTCCAGAGTTTGTGGTCATTCGTAAACCACCAGATTGGTTTATGGTCTTCCTTAAACCACCATAATCATTCGGTTTGTGGTCATCCCAAAACTACCAACTTCAGAGAGCACATTTAGCCATTGGCAGCTGAACACTTCCAGATTTCAACTGCCCACTTTTGAATATCAACTCTCTTCTTAGACTCACATAATCCCCTTCGGATTAAGGGGGGGAATGTTAGAAACCTAATCCACTTAGGGTTACGATATTCTTCACTTGACGGAATGTGAAATGTCAAGTGATAGTGTAACGATAATCAGGAGTCCAAGAGACCTTGGAAGATGAATCCAACGATCATTTACATGTATTTATATATGTATTATATTAATGATAAATGCAATCTCACGCTTTATCTAATTTGTGTGTCCCAACACTAAGGTTTCAAGGTTGCATTTTGGCATGGTTGGTGGATCACATATCTTGGATAGAGCGTTTTGTGTTTTCTTGTGTCTATTTTGAGCTTTATGGTCATACTTGATGAAATAAACTTATCTTGATGAGCAGTCCCATCTCTCATGGATTTCCAGCACTTGCCTTAGCACACAAGGGGTTTTCAACATGGTCATGGTGGTAGGTGATATCACACTTCTTGGTGAGGGCACCCTAGAGTTTCTTGTGTCTATCATGGTTTTATGATGATGTTTGATAGGATAGACACTTGTTTTGGTTGAGCTCTTTGCTTCGTGATGGATTTCTAACACCTTAGCACAATATTTAGGGGTTTTCAACACATGGATGATGACAATTGACATGGCAGCTTTTGGCATGAGCATTTTGCGGTTTTAAGTGTTCATTGAGGACTTATGGGGATACTTTACATGATAGACACTTGATCTCATGGAGCGCTGCACTTCCTCATAGTTTCTTAGAGATCTATGGATGCCACTTGGAGAGTTTGCTATCTTGGGATTTGAGCATTCATGGTCTATTTTACTTGAGCACTCCACTTGTTGAGGTGTCTATTATCTTGATGAGGCCTTGAGGACACCTTGCTCATGTTTCCATGTCATTCTTGTTGGAGATGTCCACTTTGAGGTTAGAAGGCACATTTATTCATGCATTTGGATGAGGTCACCTAACACACTTCTCCATGAGGGCGCCCACTTTATTCTCATGTCTATTTGGTCCTCCACCACTTCATCTACATTGGGATCATCCACATGTGCCACTTGGACATTCATTGATTCATTCTACATCTCATCTCACAGAGTGACCTTATCTACTAGCCACACGTGTGGATGAGGTTGGTTACTTGCACACTTATTCATGGCTTGACTAGAGGAGATCGCATGTACACATCCTATGCTTGTTTATTGAGGTCATTCCACTACTTACGCATGTGGACACACTTCTAGAAGGGCACACATGTCTATCTTGCTATTTTGGGAGCATAGACTTAGTCTATCCTCAAACAAGGAAGGCGCCCTTATCTCTTGCTTCTATTTCTAGAAATTTATTGCAACTAAATCCTATTTTATTCATTGTTGACTTGGCTCTTGGAGTTAGTTAAATATAAGCTTGATTGAAAATTGTTTCCTAGATTATTTTATTGTAACTTCCTAGAGGAGATTGTGGATCTCAACAAACTCTTTCTACTTTTAGTAAGAGGTTTGTTAGAGAAGACTATTTTATGATTATTCCTAGGAGATATTTGTGGATCTAGGAAAATTCATATTTTATTTCTATGAGGAGTTAGAGCTTAAACCTATATAAGGGTTTTCTCTCTCCATTTGCAACTTGGGAAGGGATCAATGGATTAACTTGTGAGTAAGCTAGCTCCAAGCTTATGGAGTAAGGTATCTTTATTTGTTTGATGTTGTGGTTTTATGTTTGTACAACCTATTATGTGTGGAAATGTTCTAGGCACACCATTGGTAGATATTTGTATGTAGGTTGAGAGTGTCAAAGCTAAATCTATAAGGACTTTGTCTAAGAGAGGAGGAGTTAAAGCCCTATGCAACCATTGTGGGCAAAAACTTACACCTTGTCTAAGAGAGGAGGGGTTTAAAGCCCTATATGTCCTTTTGTGAGTGAAAGCTTAAGCGCTCCTAGACTAGTTTGGTTGTGGAGCTCCCCTAAGTTAGTCCCTTCCCTTCTTTTCTTGTAGTACTTTTTTTGCCAAATTAAGGTAGTAGTATGACTCGTCAATTTGGCTACTTATGACTCCTTAATCTATTTAGAAGGCCCTCTTAGATTGCATACATGACCTCCATAGCCCAAGCAATAAGGCATTGGATCTCCCTTTCATCCATCATCCCCAAACATTTCAATCTTCTCATTTTCTGTTTGATTCATGTTGCTAAGCTCCCTTTACTTCTATTCCATACTACATAAAGTGAGCCTAGTAATCAACAGGGAAGCCCCCCTTGACATAGGTCCATCCTTTGTCTAAAGTGTAGAAGAGTGTTGGTGAGGTGATAGTGAACAACTTCTTAGTTCCACAAGGCTAGTGCCCTATCTTTGGACTTTAATCTAAAGGTGTTGGTTTGTGTGGTAATAGCAAGCAATGCCAAATAAGGACTCCACGTGTATTTCCTGTAGCATGTTGTTTGAGGAGAACAATTAACTCCAAAATTAGCGTTGAATGGATATGTAAGGAGGTTTTTATTTGAGGAGTGAAAGGGGGCAAAAGGTCAAGAGGAAGAGCCTATGAAACACCATAATTGACTTACAATGCATGTCACTCCCCCATGTGCACTTGACATGACAAGCAAACTAGTGGTTGATGAAGAATCATGATTAGAGGAGCCATCAAAGCATTGCACAGTTGAAAGAAGCGAGAGGATGCCTTATATTTATTTTTATATTGATGGGGAAGGGTACCTTAGTTGACTCATTCCTCTCAACCATAAATGACTATTTGTTGTCCTGGATTTGAAGAATTCTATGGTTGAAGAGGAGTCACAACTATGCTACATCTTGAAGGGTATTTGACCTACATCCCCATTGATTCATGTTATAATAGTTGTAATGTGCAAGATATTGATTAGGAAAAGACTAGAAGGTAGTTGAGGGAAAAGTAAATAGCAAGGAAAAGTGGAAAAGAAGGGTAAGCTTTATTGGTCAAGGAAAGAAAGAAAAAAAATTCATTTAGAATAGTAGGAAACTAAACAGAAAAGGACAAAAGCATTCCTGAAGTAGAAAAGGAGGTAAGGCTAATTGTGCATGCATAGCTTTTGGCCTTTCCAACTTTCTTTCCTTTTTTGAGCAATAGGGTCTGTTATTGCATGATTTGTACTTGTGCAAAACCCTCCACAAGATCCCAAAATCTTGCGTAACTATGGAAGAACCTACCACTGTCACCTAATTAGGGACTTCCCTTGTTTTAGTGATGGAAGAGGTCCACCACAAGGGAGGCTTCCCTGGTGATCTCAAGGGATCAAATAACAAGTTTAGTAGTCAAGCCTACCGCCCCCTGTCTTGGTTACCAGATGATTGGTCTAGGTCAAAGAAAAGAAGAGGTTTGAAGATGATTTGGTACCTGCCCGGAACAAGAACACTTTACAACATATATATAACAATTTCCAAGCCAAAGTATGCAATAAAACCTCTTTTAAACAATAGACAAGTTAGATTGCTACGATTGTTGCAAATTGCAGCAGTAAATCAGTCTTACAACAACAATAAGTAATTTGTAACAACAACAATAATAAATGCTCATAAATACCACAATTGACCATGAAAATTAAGCATACATTCAATAGAACATTATCCAATTGTTGAAGGTAATTTCTGAGTGAGTTAAGCCACCAATAGATTAGTGTATGCATCAAATTAATGTAATTTAGATGGCTGTAGCAAACGTTTTATAACATCAACAATATACTTAGTGAGTTCACTAGAGTTAGAGTTAGTGTAGTTAGTAGAATGATTGAGAGTTTTGAGAGAGGATTTGTCAATTGGATCACCAAGAGAGTTGCTTCTTAGATTAGTGCCTTTCTAGGGTATGAAGTCTTTCAATGCAACTAAGCTTCAAGGTTGGCCTACTTGAAACCAAGA
Source organism: Picea engelmannii (assembly GCA_009831015.1). NCBI lineage: Eukaryota > Viridiplantae > Streptophyta > Pinopsida > Pinales > Pinaceae > Picea > Picea engelmannii. The sequence goes on from ML779423.1 coordinate 326,139, forward strand.
GGTAGAATCTAAACCCTAAGGTGCAAGCACATTTGGGCCTTAGGTCTTAGATCTTGAGGAGAATGACTTCTAGGGTGCAAACACATTTGGTCCCTAGAAACTGTTTCTCTCTTTTTGTAGCTTCAACTAGGTCAAAGATCAAATGTCTAGGGCTAAAATCCTGAAGTGCTAGCAATTTAGGGATTTAGGGTTCTAATCCTAGCAAGGACAATTAATGAATTCTAGACAAATATAACCTTGTGAGAGGAAGAAGCACTTATGTTCCTCTCTTACGTTTTCAATAAACAAGATTCCTTGCAACAAATAACAATTTCACCATAAACATTAATAGCATGAAGAAAAATTGCAGAAATCTACTTACCTCATCCAAGAAACCAAGAGAATGTAACTCTAATTGCAGAAATATCCACCCAAAATCAGCAAATCCATCCACAAGAGACCTTTCCAAGCATCGTGCATGAGAGAGAAGAGCTAGTTACCCCAAAAAGGGCGAAAATTTCAAAAGTGTATCTCATGAAGGTGAGAGAATGATGATTCGAAAATGAAAGTGAGGCTTGCCTTCTTATATGAGGCCTAGCGTCTCACTTTTGTCCACAAACTTAACATAATGTAACATAGCGTTCAAGTGTTGCCAACCTCTCATTTATCCCCTTACAAATGCTAAAATGTGCAAAATAAATCAAAATAGTCGACACGTGTGGGACATCAAAGCCCCTTGGGCAAGCAGGAGACCTCCAAAGGCCATGTGGCATCAATCTGGAGCACTGTGGGAGCAAGTGATGTCTCTCCTCACCAAATGTCATGCCATGTGTCATCAGTACCCCATGTGTGCTGCCTCATACCCTAGAAGGTGACGTCATCACCATAATAAGGCCAACGTCTAGGATCTAGGTGCCGTGTCCAGGCCCTTGGGAGCTGCATCTCATCTCTGCACTGTCTCTGACTGTCTGTTGCTGCAACGTCCTTGATCTTGGTGCAAAATAAGTCCTAGGGTACTCTGCCTAGCCCGTGGGGATTCTGGCCCATTTGTGTGCCATCATTACTGAATATGCTCCTACCAAGCCCATCTGTCCATCGTTCAGGGTTCTGAGGATGTGAGAGCCAATGTCTAAGGGTGGTGAGAAACTGGATGACCCATTGCTTTCCATCACACGTTCCAAGGTCCTGCAATAAAGGCACAACGTCCCAGGTACAAGCCCAGGGCGTCCCTCAAAAAACCATGCCAAGGCCATCCAAAACAAACCAAAGTATAAAATGTGGTTAGCCAAAGTTCATAAGAAACATTAGTCCTTAAAACATGCAAAGTAAGTTGCAACTTAAGATATATGCCATGTAATATAATTCACCTCAATATCCCCTTCAAGCATCACACCAGACCATGACCCCATGTGAGTTGACAAATTTAAGTATGGGAGAGCCTTCATCCAACCCTATTAGGTGTGCCATCTAGACATGAAATAAAATAACCCAGGTAGAGGGATAGGTGTCGAGAGTGACAAGGAAAGTAAAAACCCTTCAAGAGTAAGTGTGATAATGATATGGTTTTAGGGATTACTTCATGGCTAATGGTGCCATTGAATAGGGCTTACTTCATGGCTAATGGTGTCACTGAATCCATTTCTATGAGCGCCTTTGTGGAGGGTGCGCTTTCTCTTGAGTTACCCCATATTTACGTGCTATTTTTTCCAAACCCCTTTATTAGCCATCTTTCTAGTCCACTTTATTATATTGCAATTCCCCTTTATAAGGTTTCCAGCTGTAGCGTTGCTATATGGGACCGGGTCGGGCACGGAAAGAGTAGAGCTCAAGTTTGGACTGGCTTTTGTTAGTCCCTTTTGCTATCATTCCTTTCTTCTTTAGCATATGTTTCTTATTCTTTTATTAGCAGCTACAATCAATCTTTGGGCCTTCATCCCCTCTTCCCATGAGAGAATGGACCATGACCCATTGTCGAAGTTTAATACACTATGAGAGGTTCTAGGATGGAAAGTGTTGAGTACGGTGGGGAACAAAACCTTACCCTTGTGAGAAGTTGAGAACCCCCCATTAGTACCCCTTTTCCCTAGGCGGTGTATTAGCACAAATTTCTACCCTCCAATCTGAGTTGATAAACCTGTTATGACAGCGGTAAAAGCTTAGCTAATTATAGGAGAAATAGCCCCAGATGTCACGGGCTAAACCCCTCTCCGTTTGTGCTAGTGCTTGCTAGCCTCTGGGGGGAGTCCCTAGGCACAATGAAGCGCATTGCTGGCCGATCTAAGGTCTAATTGTCTGCGTTAAAACTAAAAAATTAGCGAGCTGTTTTGTCTTGGACAACATGTGAAAGCGGTCCAAAACAATGAGAAAATTGATCTTATACGCTTGGAGGGAACCTGCAGGGTTAGCACAATGAAGATAGACTGGAAAGAAGATGAAAACTATTCAAAATGATCGAAATTAACCATGATAAACAGTTCAGAAAATGACATATCAGATTACAAATTTACCATAATATTGCCAAGAAACAAGGTTTGAATGAAAAACACACTTCTTTATTGATAAAGCTTCCAAGAGAGCTGGTTGCACCACACTTGACAAACCTACAACTGATACAATAACTACTTTGCTCAAAGAGGAGCCACTCGACTAGAGAAAGAGAGAAGAGAATCAGAGAGACACTATGGTACCACTGCAAGAAACCGACCAATAACTCATGTAAACCATCCAATATATAGGACTAATGGCACAATCCCAAGAGAAGTAACCATGACACATGAGATGCCAAGTGTAAGTGGTGTGGCCTAAGATAGATGTGCATGAGATCAAAGAAGGGGAGAAATGGCGCATGTGGGAGTGAGAAGATCCACGTATGATCTCAAACTAGGACAGAAGGGCGCATAAGTGGCTAGGAAGATGCATGAATGGATAGGAGTGTGAGTCAAAACCCATGCGCATGGGAGATGGGAGATAAGGTAAAGTGAAAAGTGAGAGAAAACACTTGCTAAGTAGAAGATTTTTCAAACAAGCATGAGGGAATGAGTGTTTAATGCGATGGAAGAGTGAGTTCATGCGTGAGTTTGGAAGATGATGTAGTGAGGGAGTGTAGCGAGCGAATGGGTAGAAGATAGAATGAGTGCATGTGTGGAGGAAGGGTATTAGCATGCGTGGAGGAGAAGGTGAGTTAGCGCATGAATGGGGTTAGCATGCGTGGAGGAGAAGGTGAGTTAGCGCATGAATGGAGGATGGGGTATGGTGTACGTGTGTGCATTTGTTATGTTAAAAGGAGGAGGTACGCATAAGAGGGAGAAGAATAGGTGATGAGTGGGAGATGACGTAGTGAGGAGTGTATCATGCGTTCCATGAAAAAGGAGTGATACGTATGTTTAGATAAGGGGGGGACAAACCTTTAAATAAATGAATATTAAAAAGGAGGACATAAAAAATGTATGCATACATGGGGGACATAGGATATATTTAATGAATTAATAAATCAAAAGGAAAGGGATATGTTATATTTAAATGTGGTGGGTGTATTTTTAAACAAAAGGGAAGTACGCATGCTTCACATGAGGGAATGAGAATAAGGGGGGACAAATTAATAAAGGGGGAGACATCAATTAATAAATAATTAATGTGGGTACACTTTAAGTGAGATACGTAGGCTTAGGGGAGAATAAAGGAGGACAACCTTTTTTATTAGATAAAGCTACACTTTAATTAAATAATAAAATAAAGTGACATTTAAATTAATAAAGGTATGGTAAAGGGGTTAAGTGAATGGGTTAGGTTAAGGGTGAGTGAGGGTAGAGTGGAAAGGGGAAGTGGGTTTAGGATTAGGATAAGATAGGATAAAGGGATATGGGTTTAGGATTATGATAGAATTAAAGGGAAATGGGTTTTAGGGACAATGTACGGAAAGTGGTTTTATGACGGGTGCAAAAGAATTAGCGAGAAAAGTAAGCCCAATTGGCTAAACTTTCTCCATGGAAGTTCTATCCCATGCGCCCTTGGTCAAATAATGCCACGTAGATGCCACATCTCACTAAAACTCGACCACATGTCAGAATCTGATCTCGCCACATGTCATTGCTAGAAATGATTGGACTTGCTAAATATGGCAGCTGCTAAAAATATCCATCCGATCCCAAAATTTTGAAAATTGTCGAAATTGACCCAAACTTTCCACAAATGCTCGACATGACTGGGCGAGCACCATCATGTGTCTACTGCTAAAAATAGAAAGTTGTCCGAATGCCCTTGACCTTATACTCATTGATCTCGTCTTCCTGCAAGGGATCCGAATATGCAATCATAACCAACATGCGAGCCCTGGTGCTCGACCTGATAAAAATAGAAATCTGGGTGACTTCATCCAGAAAAAGGTCCAAAGACCTCTAGATGCCTCAAGGATCAATACTGCGCTCTCGGAATATGAATTTGGGGCCTAGAGAAAAACATTCTAAAAATAGAAATCTTCACTAAGTCGCCCGAAAAAGTGTCTTCGGGCCTAGAATCCTGCAAGGACTCATACTGTACGCTCTGAACTGCCCCAAACTGCCAGGAGACCCACTCAAACTGTGCCTCCTAAAAAATAGCAACACCTCTATACATCTCTCTCTCACAAATGCATGGAAACCAAGTAGACTGTGACTCTTGAACTAAGTAACCCTGTACTGATCATGTACCTGCCTCGTGTGTGAACCAACCTTCTGCTCAACATAAGTGCTAAAACCCTTGGAAAATCTCAGTATGCCAACCAAAGTGCTACATGTTGGTTCTTAACCCTCAAGACTTTCAAGGGTGAATATCTAGGGGTTAACACGGTGACAACACGGGACTAGGGCACAAACGCTGACGACCAAGGTGAAACAAGGCAACAGACACAATTTCCCAAACCAGTGATACATTATCCAACTTCAACCAAAGATCCTCATCCACATGCTCTACAAATTAAGCACAACACTTTGCATAAAAGGACTAACATACCTCATGGTGACAATGGCTTACCATCTCCCATACTCTGGGTTGCTTGTATGTGGTGAGCCTTGGTTGACCTGTAAATTGCTACATATACAGTTTGGAGAAGTAGTTGAGGGGTTAGAGAGTTTAGTTTTTAGATAGTGTTAGCAGCGAAAGACCTCTCATCCACATGATCTTGACCACCACCTCCATTGCAGGAAAGGATATCTATGGCAACCTATCACCTATCACTTGTTATGATGCATGCAATCTCCTGGGTAATATGTGATTTGATATAGTTATGCTTCATTCTAGGTCTCTAAATTTCTTGGCTATGTTGAGTTAATTGTTTTTGTGGTGGCATGGTTTTTACGCATTTACTTTGAAGTTACTTCACTTAAAGCATATTTCTTTTGTACATTTATGATTTACTTTCGTTGTTATAAGTGTCTTTGGAATCTGATCTCAACCATAAAAAAACTATCTTGTAAATTTGTCGTCACTCTTGGTTGTTTTCAGACAACCCAGGAGTGATTTTTTGTGCGCTAATTGTCTTTGTAATGCATGCATAAATATTGTTTTAGACAACATCATACATCTATTAGGGACATCCCCCTGAGACTGGGATATTACTATTCCAAACGGAGAGGCTTCCCATCGTGACAAGGTTGACTTTCTAAAATTATCAGGCAATTTTGCTTGTGTAGGTTTGTGTGATAACACTCTTCAAGGATAGTTTTGTGCAATACTTTTCAGCAAGCTAAGGCTGATTTGTTGCATGCATAGCAACCCTTATTTGCCTTACATATTGATGCAATTGCCCTCTTAGATCCATGCCTTTTTTACTCCTTTTTGTCCAATATTTGGTAGGCACTAATCTTGGGGTTTTTCTTCGCCTTTCCATTATCACATCACTCATTAGTCCATTATACTACTACCATACATTTTGTTAAGGCTTACTCTTCCTATATCATCTAAGAACCCCACTCCTTAATCTTGGCAATCTTACTTAGGGATACCCTCCTTGAGTTGGAGAAGAGCCAACCTAAAGAGACGAAGAGCTACTGAGGTGATAGTGGGTAGCCTTCCCGAGTTACACAAAGCTAGTACTTGGAGCTTGGAACTGTACACTTAGGGGGTGCTAGATTTTGTTGTAACACTCTGGAGGGGTGACGATATGTTGAATGGTTGGTTAGAATTGCATGGGTAGGTTGAGGAAGTCTACCTTGATCAGGCAAGCTAGTTGGGCCACTTGGTTAGCTAAGAAATCAGGGTAGCGTCGATTCATGACTACCATGGTATTTTTGCAAAGCCAGGGGCCATGCACAAGGATGTTAGCTTTCAGGGTTACTCTGAAAGTGTTTACGCCATGTTCGGGGTTGCTTCATTAGATACACCGTGTATTGTATTGGTTATCCCTTGGTTGATCTGTGATGGACTTACACATTAGAGGTGGCTTACTCATTGGTTGCTAGACCTCATATGGATGCTTTCATGACATTCTTCCTTGGAGTGTTGGAGATCTTCATACAACTTGGTGACATTCTACATGCTGGCCACATGGAGAGGTTGCTTACTTGGAGAACAACCTACATTAGAGGAAAAACATTTGGCATTTTGGAGGACACGTTGAGCCCTAGACAACATGGGGTTTCTTGGATCACTTACATGGAGTCTTGTACTTGACTTATGCTAGCTTGGGTTGAAAGAGTGGACATGTAGGTGGCTGGACCTAGAGATGGCACATTGACTTGGAGAGGCGTTGGAGCATTTGAGCCCTTGGAGGGGGAGCGTTGGACCTTGGATGAGGAGTGCTCTTGTCTTGGAGCCTAGCTTGTGGATCGTCATCACCTTGGAGCTTGACATGTTTCACTTGTAGGAGTTCACATATGTGGACCTATTTGTTTGTAGTTGGTTGCTTGTAAGGGTTTAAGCCCACTTTTATATCTTTGGCATCCCTTACCTCTCATATCTATAGAGGAAGAAGAGAGTCGTTTCATCATTATCATCATCATAATCATCATCATCATCATCATCATCAGAGTACACTTTTCTTTGTACTTGTCTTCTTGGAGCAAGGTGTTAGGGTTCACGAGGAAATCCTAGGCGAAGTTATGATGTCTGGAGAGGACGTCTTTGGTGAGATGCTTGGGTTTGTTCTTGTGTGCTAGATGTTAGAGATGATGATCTCATCATCATCATCTCATGTTTAGAGATGTGAGGAGAAGAGTGCTTTAGTCTCTCTCTCTCTCTCTTGTAGGTTCTTTGTAATTTATCTCTCTTGTATTGAGGTGCTAGGGTTCATGAACATTCTTGAAGTCTAGGGTTAGGGTTTCTACCTTAAAGAAGCAATAAGTTAGGGTTTGGTGATAAACCCTAGGCTTGTAGTTGTTGGAGAAGAAAAGGAGAGAGGTGATGTCTTGCTTGGAACCAAGGAGGCTTGCTAGTGTTGATGCTAGCTTGTGGAAGATCTTTGGTGGAGCGTTTTTCAGGTTTTTCCCTAGCTAGGGTTTTGGAGAGCTTGGAGGGTTGTACCAACTTATCTTAAGCTGATAGTATGTACTTGGACCTCATCTCTTATGTATATATCTATATGAAGTTTTCAGCTGTTCAAAATTGTCTTGTTGTAGATTTGATTTTCAGCTATCACTGTCTTCATGGTTTGGTAATTTCCAGCACTTATATGTCTTGTTGATTTGACATAAGTTAAGGCTGAAATTGTTAAGGGTATTAACATTGATATTGAAGATATCAGAGCAGATTTACTGCTGTAATTACTTCTGTCATAAAGTGAATTTCAGATCTGATTTATTCATGATAAAATTGCCCTAGAAGGATGAAACTTGTTGGCATAGGTTTGGTATCTTTTCTCTTGAATTGTCTTGTTGATTGGGGTTGAAAAGAAGTGAAATATTGTCCGCTGTTTTCCGCTGTTAATTATTTCAGATCAGCCCTAAGGCTGCATATTCATAGGGACTATATCCGCAAAACCTCTAGGAAAGAGGTGAAATTTTCTGAATTTGCATTAAAGTATTGAGAGCAGAAATTTCTACAAAGGATTTTCCTAGACATGGGCAGGGTTGTTAACTTGGAACAGGAAGAAGCCTTTGGTCAGGTTTTGCATCTGAACGCATTGCCAGCAAAAGGGTTCCCAGACCTCATGGATCTAGCTTCTGATCAATGCCTTGGGAGGTACTCGACCCACAAAGCACCCTAGTATGGATCTCCCCCCTAAACGATTTACAAAAATCATCATATTCAGTATCAAAAATTTCAATATTAGGGTCAATAGTAGGGTCGTCATTACCTTGTGGTATACCTTTGGGACAAACTTCCAAGGAGCCTTGCATGCCATCACAACACAGGTTCAAACACACCACTGTGAAGAATGAGAGATAGGTCAGGAGAGGCCATAAAGCCTCGCTTTATGGCAAAAGTGCCATTGGCTTGACAGACCAGCGAGGTCGCAATCAAGAATATAAAGACAATACGATCACGCCCTCACGCCAAAGGATTGTGACCTGAAGGCATCACATCACCATGAAAGCTTCTCAAAACTCTCGACTTTGATTAGTTTTTTGATAAACACCCGAAAACAAGTGCCTTTGTTGTGAGTTGAGTGAGTGGACGTTTGTATCGTTGCTCGACTGGCATTCTAATATGTCCCGTCGGTCATTAATTGCAAGATCTTGTGGTTGATTGTTGCACATATCGGTGTAATCGTTGATTATGTGAGTGGCTACGCAATGGTCATTTTTGCATTAATGCTCTCGTCGACCCTTACCTCTCTGGAATTAAATGCACTTTCTCTGTTGACGTCAGTGTTTCGTCGGTCGGTGTTGTCCTAGACTTGACTGACGAGGTCTCCTCTGTTTATACGTGGGCCAACTGACTGGTATTCTTAAGCCATCTTTATTATTGGAATGACTTAGTCGATGTTGCTGATGGCTTGTTTGGTCGTTCATTTTACTAAGTTTAACTATGTCTGAATGTTGCCTTCATTTGCTATGCCAATTTGATTCATGTTCTCTTGGTCTGTGCTTGCTTGATCTACGCTCGCTTGAACTGTGCTCGTTTGCTCCTAGACTAATCTTTTCGCTTGATTCTCTTCTCGTAAGTATTTGTCGTAAGTCGGTTGATGGGGTGGAATGTCGAGAATATCTTTTGCTGCTTTGTCTCGTGCTCGACCAAGGGCTTCTTTCTCTCTCCATTCTACTTTATTGCTGCTTTTCTTTAGTGTTATGTCTGTCCTTTAAATACTTTACCTTCTCGGTTTCCTATACCTGAATTTGTCTAACTGTTTTTTGTTTATTAATTTTAAGCAGGGTTTATTTCTCATAAGTATGATTAGTTGATTTGGTCGGTTCCTGTTGGCAATTCCCTGCTATATTTTGCCAACAAGGTTCTTTTCTTTTACACCTGATACTTCTTTAGACGGACACCATTAATTAATTTCTTAAATGGTTGCCCCAATAATGTTCTAAGTTGGACCGCTCGACTCGGTCAAATATCTTCTACCACATAAGGCCCAAGCCATGTTGTTTCCAATTTTCTAGGTTTGCCTTTTATGCGACTGTCATATAGGAAGACTAAATCTCCCTCTTTTATGTCTTTTGCCTTTATGTGTTGATTGTGCCACGCTTTCTATTGTTGCTTCTGAACCTCTTGGTGATGTATTGCTATTAATCCTTCTTCTTCCAACTTGTTTAATTGATACAGTCGGTCATTCACACTTTTGCTCTCATCAAATTTGGCTACGGTTGCAACCCTGTCGGAATTGGTCCAAAATTGTAAAGGGATAACAACTTCTTGTCAGTAGACGAGCTTGAATGGAGTCTGCCTAGTCGATTGTTTGTATGCTGATCTATATGCCTAGAGGATTGCAGGAATCTTGTTATCCCAGTCATCTTTGTTTATGCCGCAAATCTTTGTGAGTCCTTTGTGTAACTTTTTGTTAAATGATTCAACTGCCCCGTTTGCCTGTGGGTGATAAGTTGTCGTTTTCCTATGGTCGATTAAAAACTTTTCCAGTAGGACTTTAATTGTTTCATTCATGAAATGAGTTCCTTGGATGCTTATTAGAGTCAAAGGACAGCCAAACATTGTAATTATATTCTCGTAGATGAATTTTGCTGCTATCTCTTTGGTACAAGATCCGTTTGGCTCAACTTCTTCCCACTTGGTCACATATTTGACCGTAGTAATGATGTACTTTGCACCAGTTCTTCTTGCCCTTTGTGAAAATAGCCCGACGAAGTCGATAGCCCAAATTACGAAAGCTCGGTTGGAGTTTATTGAACTTAGTGACATGTCATTTTTCCACAAAGGTCGTCCAAGCCTTAGGCAACTATCACATTTTCTTACTTGATCTCAACAGTCTTTATGCAGAGTCGGTCACCACAGGCTTGCTTGTAGTACCTTTCTGGCTATCGTGTTGGCCTGAAAATGTTCTTCGGCTGCTCCTCCATGGGCTTCATTGATTATATCCTCCCTTTCGTGTTCTGGCACACATCTTCTTAAAACATCATCCATTGCCATTTTGTACAAACATCCGTTGATGATTGTGAAAGGTGCAACTTTTAGGGCTAGAACTTTCTTTTTGTTTGTTGGGAGGTCTTCTGGGGCCTTGCCTTCTTCTAGGAAGTTGTTAATGACTTCTAAATCTTTAGGGGCAACTTCGACTCGAAATAAATGTGCATCGGGAAGATCATCATCGATGCCTGTCGGGTCTCTTCCTGTTTCTAGTCGTGATAGGTGGTCATGTTAGACATTCTTTTTCCCTGGTCGTATGATTATGTCGAATTCCAATTCTTGAAATAAGAGTAACCAATGACAAATCTTTCCTTGATGGACTGGTTTATTGACCAAATATTTCAATGCTTGATGGTTTGTAAAAAATATGAAGGGATTTGCAAGTAAGTAGTGACATAACTTTTGTAGGGCAAATATCATTGATAGGGCTTCCTTTTCCATAGTCGAATAATTTCTTTCTGCCTTATTCAATTTTCGGCTTGCATAGGCATTTAGATGGTCCATTGTGTCGTCGTATCGCTGTGCTAACACTGACCCGACAACGACATTGGACGTGTTGACATGGACATGAAATTTTCTTGACCAGTCTGGAAATTTTAGAATGACTGCTTTGGCCAACTTCTTCTTTAAGAATTCGAAGGATTCCTGGCAGTCTTGGCTCCATTTAAATTCAACTTCTTTTCGTAAGAGCTCATCAATTGGGAAGGTGATGTCCGAGTAGTGGCGTATAAACTTCCTATAATATCAGTGTGTCCCAATAAAATTTTTATTTGTTTTGATTCATAGGCAGTTTTGTTGATAATTACAGCTACGTGAGACATCCTCCAGGACACAGACCTGAGAGAGAGCCCCTGAGTTGGGTGTGTGGTTCCTATCTGAGACATAGCTGGAACGTTGTGCTGGCCTCCTCCTTATAGAGAGTTGAGATGAATTCCAGATGATTCTCCCGTGTAACGCAGTGAGAAAGAAGATCTACTGAGTTGGACGTGCCTGTGGCTGAGCACAGGTGAACGTGTGAAATCCCATGAGCTGGGTGCATCGTTTTGAGACAGAAATGAAACGAAGTATTAGCCTCCTTTGAGCAGAGAGTTGAGATGATGAATTCCAGATGGCCCTTCTGTGTAATGCAGTGAGAAAGAAGTTCTGTTGAGTTGGACGTGCTTGTGGATGAGCATAGGTGAACGTGATCCTAGTGGCTGAGCACTAGTGAGTGTGGTTCTCCTGTGAGATGCAGTGAGATAGAGAGACGTCCATGTGGCTAAGCATAGATGGATGTGCCCCTAGTGGTTGAGCACTAGTGGGTGTATGAGATCCCTTGCTATATTGTTCAAGAGTCAGACTTACCTGTAACCCTATTTGTTATGTAAAGGGTACAAGTCGGCCCCACCTTAATGTAAAAGATAATTAATGTAAAATATAATTAATATTGTAATTATTAATTATATTTTGAGTTATTGAGGTCCGGCCCTATTGTGCCAATAGACACATCATTTGATGTGACAAGTCTTATATAAATAAAGGTGAATCCCCATTGAGGAAACAGACTTATTATTGTGTCATCTTATGATTTCAGAAGTTGTGGTCTGAAATTATGAGAATTACAACACCCTCTTGTGTGCTAGGCTTGGTGATGGTGTGGGAGGTCTTTCTCTTGAAGAATATAGCAAAGGATTGGCTTGGTTTTCTTCCCTTGTTGAGAAGGGTTTCCCAAGATACTTCTTGTGTTCTTGTGCATGGTTATTCTTCTTGTGATCTTGGTTTGCTGCAGTAGTTATGGTTCAAGTTAAAAGCTAAACAAAAAATTTAATTAAATGCATGAGCCATAGCTCATTGAAAATTCAACATGGTTTTAGAGCAGGCTTGAAGATGATCACGTGCACAGTAAAAAAGGAAGGCAGCCATGGAAGGAGACCTTACTGCTGACATAAAGAAAAGAAAGCCAGACCTCCCTTAATTGTCAATGGTAAAAGCTGGAGGGGGACTTCTCCTTAATTCTGTGATAAATGTTGAGGCCGGACCTAAGATGAGACCCTAAGAGAAAACCGCAGCAAGGGAGAGTCCTGTTGAAGACCATAAGAGAGAGACCCTAAGAGAAGACCCTAAGGGGAGGCCCTTAGAGGAGACTGCAGCAAGGTGGAGCCTTGTTGAAGACCCTAAGAGGAAACCGCAGCAGGGGAGAAGCCCCTCTAAAGCTGCCGCAGAAATACCCTAACAACAAACACTTAATGAAGAAGGGCCAGACCCTTTCTAAGGTGAAAATTAAGGCTGCCACAGCCCAAAAACTGAGGTAGCATTCGGTCTAAAATTACAGACTTGTGGCAGCGAACAACTGAGGTAGCATCCAGATTTTTTGAGGTGAAATGTAAGGCTGCCACAGCCAGAAGAAACCCTATGACAGGTACCCTAAACAACAGACCTACAGGAGGAGGAGGATCAAACCAAGGCTGGTAGCAAAACTAAGTTTTATGAGCAGTAAAGTGAAGGCTGTTAGGCCTGTTCTTACTGTAGCAGACCGCAGACTTGGAGGGCCATTACCCTTGTCTAGTAAGCAGACCTCAAATCCGATCTCAAGCTCCTTGTGCCATATTCAAATGACATTACAGAAATTTGAAGCTGGCAGGGTTTTTAAAATTGTTGGAGATTAATATTCTGAGGCAAATTAACCATCCGAACATTATAGGATTGTATGACATTGTCAGTCATCCACATCAAATTTTTTCTTGTTATGGAGTACTGTTCTGGTGGTGATTTAGCTGCATATATTAAAAGTAATGGAAGGTGGACAGAAGCTGTAGCAAGACATTTTATGATCCAACTTGCTGCTGGATTAAAAGTACTTCGCAAGAAAAATCTCATACACAGGGACCTAAAACCACAGAATCTTCTACTTCAAGTAATGACAGGAATGTGGTGCTGAAAATTGCAGACTTTGGTTTAGCGAGGTCCATCCAACCACAAGGATTAGCTGAAACTCTCTGTGGTTCACCTTTGTACATGGCTCCAGAGATTATGCAGTCCTGGAAGTATGATGCCAAGGCAGACTTATCGAGCGTGGGTACTATTCTATTTGAGCTTGTCACAAGAAAATCGCCATTTTCTGGCCATTCTCAAGATGCACTTATTGCAGAACATTATGAAATCAAATGATCTGCATTTCCCACTTGATATTGTCGGAGGATCTCCATTTTTGTCTTAGAGAATAGCATCCAGACACCTTGATATCCAGGAGTTATGAACAGTCATGAAAAATGCAACATTATGAGGGCATTTTTTCTGAAGCAGAATCTTCATTGGTGTACACTCTTAGGTATGCACTTGTATATATATATATATATATATATATTAATTGCATCATTGTCATGAGGGTACTTGCAGGAGGAAGGAAGCCTTGCTGCAATCGTGGATTCAGAGGGATCTCAGTGCGTTCAAAGGAAATGACACACTGGAAGTGAAGACTCCAGGTTTGATCGTTTTAATTATCATGCCTATAACCTACATTTCTAAGGTTGCTACATTACAAGTAGGTGTTGTAACTATGACAACAATCCTTAAAATGTTTTGATTTTAGAGATGTACTCACGAATCAATTATAGGAGATATTCTTGTCTTGTTTCCTTTCAATTGTAGGATATATTCTTGTCTTGTTCCCTTTCGTTTGTTTTCTTGTTCCAGGCAGGTTAACAACAGAGGAAGATGCTTATCCTTCAGACTTCAGAGGGACTCACTGACTCAGAAGGAGTCAAACTAATTGAGAAAGAGAGACAATACCTTCTTTCTCTTCAACAGTCCAAAGGGAGATAGCCAGTTGATCCAGTTGTTCCAGTTGATATTCCCAGGGACTTTGCAGTAGGCCATAAAAGGCCTGTCTGGGCTTGACAAACTCTGCAAGAGGCAGAAAGACATGCAGCTGATGGAAGTGTCGAGAAATACAAAACGAGACTTGTAGTCAGAGGATTCTCACAAGCAGAGGGAGTGAACTATGATGAGACATATTGATCCAGTAGCTCGATGCACTTCCATCTATACTACCATCCATGAGTCGGAAACGACATCAGATAGATGGATCCTTGATAAGTCTGGGTTTCAGCAAGAGTGTTACTGATCCAAACCTATACTATTACTTTGTTGGCGACGAGAGCCTGATTTTGATGACTTATTCAAGAAGCCGTGTTGTTGAATACAAGCAAGCCTCAACTTCTGATTTCGAGATGAAGGATTTGGGTATGATGCACTACTTCTTGGGACAAGAAGTATGACAGAGGACCAATGAGACTTTTCCTAAGTCAAGGAAAATATACAATGGAGATATTAAAGAAGTTCAGTATGACAGAATGCAAATCCATGTCTACACCGATGGTGATGGATTTGACTAAAAATAAATGATGATGATTCAGACAAGATTGATCCACATGTGTACCAACAGCTGATTGGATCATTGATGTATCTGGTTAACAACAAACCTGATATATGCTATGCAACGAATGTGCTTTGTCAATCCATGAGTCAGCCGAGACAGACTCACTGGATAGCAGTAAAGCATGTATTGAGATATATACGAGGCATAGTTGGATATGGCCTGAGATATGCCTCCAGTGTGAACTTGAGTTTGCAGGGATATGCCGATACAGATTGAGCAAAGAGTACAGTGGACCGAAAGAGCACGTCCGGTTGTTGTTTTACCTTGGAGTTGACCATGGTTTCCTGGTACAGCAGGAAACAATGCTCTGTGGCCTTGAGTACCACAGAAGCAGAGTATATAACATTGAGTGTGGCACTCTGCGTAGCAGTGTGGCTTGTTAAATTTGGCAGCATCGATAGTCATTCTCCAATGAGAGGCCATATGGGCCACTCTGAGGCTAGCTAGGGAGATTTGGAGAATCAACCAGTCTTATGAGGTATTGACAAAAGCCAGGGGGAACGTACAACCTCTGTGAGTCAAACCAAAAGTCAAGACGAACGAGATGCTATGTGAGTCTAATGCAAAAGTCCGAGGGAACGTACAACCTCTGTGAGCATAGACAGTCTAGTGCAAAAGTCAGGGGAAACGTACAACCTCTATGAGCATAGACAGACTAGGGAAAAAGTCAAGGGGAACATACAACCTCTGTGAGCCTAGTCAAGCCTTGTGAGCCATGAGCAAAAGTCAAGGCATCTAGCAAAAGTTAGGTTGAACATAAAATTCCTATGAGCTAGAAACAAACGATATTCCTAATATCGCAAATGATATAAATGTATTGATCTAGTGCGTTGGCACGTGTAGCATTATCCACCATGAAGAGAATTTCGAATTGCCTTGTAAAGAGTCGAGTTGTAATTGAAGTCTTATGTCTAGTTCTATTTTAGAACTAAAGTGTAATGCTGAGTTGTAACTGAAGTCTTAAGTCTAGTTCTATTTTAGAACTAAAGTGTAATGCTGAGTTGTAACTGAAGTTTCAAGTCTAGTTCTATTTTCAAACTAAGTGTAAAGCTGAGTTGAAACTGAAGTCTCAAGTCTAGTTCTATTTTCGAACTAAAGTGTAATGTTGAGTTGTAACTGAAGTCTCAAGTCTAGTTCTATTTTCAAACTAAAGTATACCAGCCTCAAGTCTAGTTCTATTTTCGAACTAAAGTGTAAAGATGAGTTGAAACTGAAGTCTCAAGTCTAGTTCTATTTTCGAACTAAAGTATACTAGTCTCAAGTCTAGTTCCAAGTTCGAACTAAAGTATGAAGCTGAGTTATGATTAAAGCATGCAAACAGGTTGCTATTTCAAGTCTCTCCTCTTCAGCCTATATAACCAGAGGTCGACCCCTCTCTTCAACACAGTTTTGATATGCAGGTTAAGGGAGAAGCAATAGAGGAGCATATCAGTGATACAGAGGCAGCATATCAATGTTGTATATCAGCAATAGAGGCTGCATATCAGAGGCATATATCAACAACATATCAGTGCTGTATATCAACAATAGAGGTAGCATATCAGAGGTGTATTTCAGTAAGGTCTCTTAGGTCTTTGTCAGGTCAGAGTCATCTTGGCAAGCTCTTTAATAGCAGAACATTCATGGTGGATATTTGTAAGTGATCTTACATTATTAATGCAATAAAGGAATATCGTTTGTTGGGGTTTTTCTCCCTGTACAGGGTTTCCCCAGGGTATGTGTGTTGTTGATGTGCATGCTTACTTATCTACATAGTTATTGGTATTCGGTTATGCTTTGGTATTGTTGAAGTGTATTAAGCTGGAATCAAAGTGTTGAAAAATTAAAAGAATTAATCCGCATAAGAAATCAAGCTCATAATTTAACATGGCTTCTGATAGATTTATTTGATCATGAGATGGATCCTATTATTACTTGTGATAACCAGAGATGTGTGAAGCTCTCTGAGAACCCTGTGTTTCATGATAGATTGAAACACATTGAGATAAAATATCATCATATCAGAGACATGTTGCAGAGGAAAGCAATACACGTGTAGTACCTTCCTACACATGAGTAGATTGCATATATCTTCACCAAACCGCTTGCCAATACGAAGTTCAAGTACTTTTGTGAAAAACTAGCTTGGTGAAGATTACCTCCCTAGCTAAGAGGGAGTGTTGATGATTACAAACAGGACAAAGGTCGAGTACTTCCATGAGAGACTTGGCCTGGTGGAGAATGCCTCCTTAGCTGAGAGGGAGTGTTGATGATTACAGTTGCGTGAGACATCCTCCAGGACACAGACCTGAGAGAGAGCCCCTGGGTTGGGTGTGTGGTTCCTATCTGAGACAGAATTGGAACGTTGTGCTGGCCTCCTCCTTACAGAGAGTTGAGATGAACTCCAGATGATTCTCCTGTGTAACGCAGTGAGAAACAAGATCGCCTGAGTTGGACGTGCCTGTGGCCGAGCACAGGTGAATGTGTGAAATCTTATGAGCTGGGTGCATCGTTCTGAGACAGAAATGAAACGATGTATTAGCCTCCTTTGAGCAGAGAGTTGAGATGATGAACTCCAGATGACCCTCCTGTGTAACGCAGTGAGAAAGAAGATCTGTTGAGTTGGACGTGCCTGTGGATGAGCACAAATGAACGTGATCTTAGTGCTAAGCACTAGTGAGTGTGGTTCTCGTGTGAGACACAGTGAGATAGAGAGACATCCTTGTGGCTGAGCACAGATGGATGTGCCCCTAGTGGCTAAGCACTAGTGGGTGTACGAGATCCCTTGCTATATTGTTCAAGAGTCAGACTTACTTGTAACTCTATTTGTTATGTAAAGGGTACAGATCGACCCCACCTTAATGTAAAAGATAATTAATGTAAAAGATAATTAATATAAAAGATAATTAATATGGTAATTATTAATTATATTTTGAGTTATTGACGTTGGCCCTATTGTGCCAATAGACACATCATTTGATGTGACACTGTATCTTAAGGGTTTTCTTATTTGATTGTCGGTCGGTATAAGAGTGGGAGTTTGTCGAGTTATTTTTCTCATATACTTTTGGTACAACCTGGATTGAGTAGCATGTTTTAAGATGTTTCTTTGGAATAATTTCAATAAACCAACAATCTTTCGCATGTGCTTCGTAATTTTCAATTTGCTAGTTGTATAAGGCAGAATCAGAATTATGCTTGACCGACATGGGAGATTATATCAAAATTTCTCCTTCTGCAGTCGATTCTATATAATCCTTTTGTTCGTTGTTTATTTGATATAGGCACCGGGCTTCTTGATCTTCATCCCATGACTCCATTGATGGTTTTCCTTCCTATGGATCCAAGGGAGTGATTATTTTTCTCCCACTCCCTTTCAATTTAATTCTATCTATTTCAAGGGAGATAGTTGCTTTCATTCGTCGACCCCAAGGCCGACCGACAAGAGCTACGTATGCTGGCATTCGTTCAACAAGGTCGATCACTTCGAAGTCGTCCGAAGTCGGTATTCCCATAATTTGAGTGTCGACATTTCTTAATACTCCAATTGGTTCTATTAATCTTTGATCGACTAATTTAAGATAGTTCAGCGTGGGCGCTAGGTTGGGTCGACCCATTCGTATCCATGTTTCTTGTGGCCAAATATTGACTTGAGAACCAAGATCAACGACCACCTGATTGACCATCATTCCCTCAATCTCCAAGTCGACTCTTGGATCGTAATATTTAGTGTTATAAGAGAGGTGATTTGCATCCTTGGTTGGTCTCTGACCGTCTTTGTATTCTCGTAATATGTTGAGTAAATCTAGCAGTCTGCCTATTGAGTGTTTTTCTTTGAGGAGCTGCAAAAATTCTTGGATGGTGTCTTCATTTTGACTTCTCGAGTTTTGTTGATATTCTGTGGAGTTCTTGAAGAAATTAAGAGATTCTCTCATGATCTACTCTTCTTTGTCTGGGTTTGGGAAGATATTAGACTTCTTTCTTTGGTAATTTTGTGGTAGAGTGTGAATATATCGTCCTGCACCTGACCTTGTAACAATATGTAAGTTTTTTGAGTTCATCACCTCTTCCTTGGATACTGCATGTAGTAGATTCACATTTTTTCTTGGTATGATTTTGTCGAGTACTATCGGGCAGTCTTCTAAAGAGTGATCTCCAATGTCGCATATATTGCAAAATTTCAAATCAATTCTATCTTTTATAGGGCAATCTGGGCTGATGTGATCATCTTTCCAACAGTTGAAACAATAAGGTCGTCCACGACCTCAACCTCGACCACCGAATCCATGCCGGCCTCCTCGACCTCGATCGTAGTAGTCGTCTCTTCGACCATAGTTGTTTGGTTGATCGGTGGTTTCTGTGTGGTAGACTATTCGTATATTATTCGGATTCCGAGCATTTAAATGGCATTCTGATGTTCAATGATCAGAAGCTTCACATATATGACACCATTTTGTGTTTTTTAGATTATGTGGACAATCTTGTATACTGTGATCAGTTAAGCATTCACATATGTTACAATATTTTTGAGCTTGTATTCCGTGGACGTCTACTGTTGGTGTGCGCTCATTGAGGGGACAATTATCCTTTGTATGTCCTTCCCCATGGCATGTAGTGCACCATACTTCATTTCGTCGTATGGATAGATTTTTGATTATTTGTTGCAAATGTTATATTTTCTCCTCAAGTCTCTCAGTCGTCGAGGAAGTCGATGGGCCATCATCGTTTGACTCGACGTGCTGTGCTTTTTGTAGTGCATCTTCACAACTGGTTATCTCGTATAAGCGTAACGGAGAATGGATTTTTGGTAGTAGCCTGACTACATGCCATTGGACCAACAAGCTCTGATCGATTGTTGTCGGAATTTGACTTGGGAGATCTTTGAATCTCTTATCATATTCTCTTACAGACTCACCCGGTCTTTGTTTTATTTCTTTTAACTTTTGTGTCGCCAGATGTTTGACATCCTAAATTTTAAAAAATGTTGGGAAGTTATTCTTTATTTCTGCTTTTCAGTGAGTTTGCGGTGCCGTAAAACAATGTTATGAACATAAATATACATATAAAATAGATTAATAACATAATAATTAAATGATAATTAATAAATAATAATTATTAATAATGAAAGGACATGTCTCAAGGGACATGACTATTGGTTAAGGGCACCCCTGCGTGGGTATATAAACGAGTCTTCATTCTCAATTGTATCTCATCTCATCTATTTCATATTTTATACATTATTCCTACATGGATTATTATGTTATATTCCAAGTATTTTGGATAATTCTTGTTGTTGAATTTTAATGAAGAATTGTACCTTGGACAAGTGGTTCCTATGGGTTTTTAAACTTTTATCTAGGAATGTGGTCCACAACTTAAAAGTGGGTCTTTTTCATAAAGTCACTTTATAAGTGGTAAAGTGAACTTTAAATTAGAAAATGAAAAGTGACTTAGGAACTTAAAGCACCAAGTGGGTTTTTATTTAAGTTGGGTGAGTGAAATTAAATAAAGTGAATTTAATGGAGCATTTAATTCTCACCGTTGATCTTGGGCAATGTGAGCCCTTGGATCAAAA
>ML779423.1:346598-368725 GCA_009831015.1 Picea engelmannii
TTAGGGATTCTAAAGGAGGAAAAAGGCCAAATGAGAAGTCATTCTTTCTTGGAGAGATTGAGAGATTGAGAGAGAGCAAGAGAAGGAGAAAGTTTCCCATTTTCTGAAGAAGGGTTTGCAGCAAAGAAGAGGCACGATTTTCAAGGCTAAAGCTGGGCACGAATTTCAAGGCAGCCAACAGTGAGAATAAATCCGTACGGTACGGATTTGGTTCAACCACTTTTATTGTTTCTGTTCTGGGCCGTACAGCGCACGTTTTCCAAGGAAAAAGGCAGCAATTAATGGTCCGTACAGACCGTACGGTCGTCGTACAGCAGCAACAAATTCTGGGCACAAATTTCTAGAAATTCGTACAGTCTGTACAGTTCGTACGGTACGGCTGTCTGTGCACAGAAATCGAGGGTGGTTGTGTTGGGTTTCTTCCAGTCAAATTCAAGCACGAAATTCGAGGGAAGAGATAAGTACTAGCTGTTGGTTTTATTTTTGCTGATATGTAATTTCCAGAAATTGAAGAAATAAGAAGAACTCCTCTCTCTCACTGGTTTTCCCCGCACTGGGGTTTTTCCAGGGTCATTTGAACAAATATCATTGTGTCATTAAATGTTTGCTTGCTGTTATAATTTTTAAGTTTTAAGACAGCCATTGAAAAGATCATTTATTTCATGTGTTTCAGTCAAATTTCATTTTAAGTATTTAATGCATATTAATGTTAGCAAATTTCATTAATATTGGGAATGGGCATTAAACATTTGGAGTGATAAGGAGTGATTGAAACCGGGATTGGGATAAATTGCAGAAGTGAGAAAACACTCAGTAAAAATCAACACTTGTGTGAGCAAACTTTGTTCGTCTCATTTGGTATCAGAGATTTGTTTTTGATCCTGGCCATTGGCCCCACTTATTCASACTTTGTCTGATTTGGCTTTTAGCCAAACCCTATCTTATCAGAGTTTTTCTGATTGTYTGGTCATTGACCACAACTGGCCTTTGGCCATTCAACTTTCAGATTCAGTTGAAAAAAAAACCGAGGTGATTCCGCTGTAACTTTTGAAGTCCAGTGAAGACCATTCTGTTGCTATTTATAAAGACGAAGAAAATAATTGCACTGCAAATTTTTGAATATTTAGGTCCATACATCGAATTTTTCGTTAAGATAAGCTGCTCAAAATTTGGTATTACATAGGAGAACGACACAAAAAAAAAACAAAAAAAACATAATTGTTGTGAATCAAGTGCTAGGGTCGGAGGACAACGCCAAAATTGTGTGAAAAGGCTGCCTGAAAACAATTGGTGCATGTACAGGCCTGTATATCTTACGAGACTGTGCCAATATATCATTTAGAAGGGAAAATCACAAGTCTGACTGAAGTTATAAAGTGTATACATTCTGATAAGAATTTGCAAGAGTCAGAAATTTTATTCTCAATTTATAAAACTCAGAAGTGACTAAGGGGTTGCGACCTCTTCAAACATCACCGCAGGGTACCTTTGCGCTGTTGGGAAGACATCGAGAGATTGAAATCTGAAATCGTTACCCACGTTTCTATCATTGGATAGACCGTCCGATTCTGTGCATTTACTGCCACACTAATTACAAAAATGTTCAAGTGAAGTAGTTGTGCCCAAGTTTGCCACTGTAGACACCAATAAGATCCAAAAAAAAATCACCGTGACTAATTGAATCTATAATAATTCAAAACTGTCTAGTCTACTTGCTGAATAACTCTAGATCATGTGGATTAGTAATTGTTTCTGGGAGCAGCTGTAATTCTGAATATATCTGAAACAGAACGCTGGATTATAGTTCAAAATATTCGGTGAATAGACAGAGTGCAAGAAAGCTAGTTGCCGTTTAGCATTAAATAGCCACCCTTCCACCATACAATTTCGCAGTAGCCACCATACAAACAACCACCGTCTTCTGTTATTTCCATTGTACACATGATCATTCAACCACTATCCGTACCAACCACCGTACGCTGAAGCTGTCAATAGTCGTATCTGTCTTTTCAAATCCACCATTTTCAGCCATTTGATTCTATTCCTACCTAAAACCACCATTAAATACAACTGCACAAACAATAAAAAAATAAAAATTATTTATTGTGTTGTTGTGGGAAGAGGGGATTCGGGGGTAACATCTTAGTCAAACCAAGAGTCACAACCCAATTAAAAGTCGTGGCTGCCAAGTAGGGTAAAAAGAGACCCATCATTAAATCTTTTAATAAGTGAAGATTAAAGCACTTTGGGTAAAGTCACGATAACAAGTTTATTTATAGTGCTTTATTTGGAGGAAAAGGATTTATTAAAGTATACTTTTTAAAAGGGAAAAGGTGACAAAGTGAATATATTATATTTTAAAAGTGAGTCATATATTAAGTTTCGGATATTAAAGAGTATTGGAATTACTTTTTCATTTTATATCAAGGAGAAGAGAAATAWAAGCATTTGTACGAGTCATATAAAAATAAAAAATATCATTCTAGGAGAAAAAAAGAAGTGGAATTATTAAGAAGTTATAAGAGGTGAGTTTTAAGAAATATATATATATATATATATATATATATMTATATATATATATATATAAAGAATAGGGTGAAGAAGTAAAGTATATCAAGTAAAAAAAAAGAAAAGTGTGTAAGTTTGGATTATTAAATTTCTAAGTTACAAGAGAAAAAGTAAAAATCATCCATGTTAAAGAAAAGTAAATTGGAGATAAAGTAAAAAGTAATCAAAGTTTTAATTATAAGAAAAAGTTAAAGAAAATATATTATTATATTTTCAAGTCGGAGCTTATTATTACTGAGTGGGATCAAGAGTTATCAAAAGGGTGATTGAAAAAAAAATCCAAAGTTCAATATAAGTTATAAAAGGGACAATTCAAAAATGGAAGGAGGAAGATTCCCTCATACTTATAAAAAATATGCGGATCCCTTATTAAAAGTTAATGGGATTATTCAAGGAAAGAATATCAACATCGTTATTTGCCCGACCGCTAGGAAAAATCACATTAACGTTGACTTGACAAACCAATTAATGGTTTTAAAACCAAATATAATTGAAAATGACATGTGTCTTTCCCATGAGAAATATGAATATAAGAACTTACAACTATCTATTGGTGATTACAAATTCATAGGTCAATTCAATGTGGTATCAATGTATCAAGATAGTGTTGATATAATTCTAGGGTCAACTTGGGTAGATATATTGGGTACTTTTGTTTTCAACACAAGGAGAATTTTTTTGACATTTTCTTATAAAAAGAAGAAAATCACGTTACAAGACATTACAATGAAGTCGATTTTAGAAGCTCCATCATCAGAAGACCCGAAGAACATATCAGAGATGATCCTTCAAGATAACCAAAAGTCAATACAAAAGTTGCAAGATCGACAGAGAGAATGTGACAAGATCATCATTGAAAAAGACGAAGAGATTTCCCGCCTAAGAAATCATAATCAGAAACTAATTGCAAAATCATGAAGTCTAAGGAGAAGAAGCGGTGTTTTCAAAAGTTGGAACAAGAAAATCAAGGTCTCAAAGAGAAATTAACCGAAGAAAAGGAAGAAAGCTCTTGCCTAAGGAACCTTAATCAAAATTTACTAGAACAAATAAAAATCTTAAAGGATGAAAGAAAGGAGAATCTAGAATCAAAAAATAAAGATGACGAGTCAGAAGATAAAAAATAACTTTTGCGATTAAAACAACATAATCAGGATTTACTAACACAAATTAAAAGACTTAAGCATGATAAGAAGTCTTTACAAGAAGAGCTAGATCGCAAAAGATCAATAGTCGATAAAGAGACAATGACTGAACCTATGGAGCTAGAGAAGTCTTTAGATGTAAAAATCTCAAATCTGGATAAAGGAATTAATACAGATCTATCAAACTTACAACTCATGTAAAGAGGTCTTCAAATGTCGAAGTAGAAAAAATCCACGGGTATGAAGAATACTCAATTCCAAAAGTTTATCAAGAAAAAGCTACAAGTATACGAAGTAAAGATCAAGTTGCAAGGATGCCTTATCGACATCCTAATCACAAAAGTCTATACTTCAGCGAATCAATGTATCAACAGAAACAAATAATTGCTATGTCAAAGATATTACTTCCACTATAAGTGCGGGTCAAAATAGAAGCGATCATGGGAGTAGAAATGTATCAAGTTCTTTCCAAGAACCCTATAAAAACCCAAATCCACAAAAGATCGAATTAGGATGGGTAGACTCCTTTACAATTCGACAGTTTTGCTCAGCGCTTAGAAGATCCTATCGTCTCAGGTCCTCAACGATTACTAACTCAAGAATGAAGAATCAAGAGACAATAATTATAAGCTAGAGCAAGAGATAAGTCTTCCATAAAGTATGCTTTGAGGACAAAGGATTTTTAAGGGGAAGACAATGTTATGAACATAAATATACATATAAAATAGATATTAATAACATAATAATTAAATGATAATTAATAAATAATAATTATTAATAATGAAAGGACATGTCTCAAGGGACATGACTATTGGTTAAGGGCACCCACGCATATTATGTTATATTCCAAGTATTTTGGATAATTCTTGTGTGAGCGAACTTTGTTCGTCTCAAGCAACTCCGAATTGTGTCATTTGCTTATCTTCGTCTCTGATATTAATTGCATCCCAAAAAATTTCACATATGAACCAATGGTGTTTTGGGTGCTCCTCTCCTTAATAAAACAGGATGTGGTTAAATCCCATTTTGACTTTCTTGTTAGGAATGCTCGGTTTTCTTGGTATTTGAGCTACGACAACTTTCGACTGAGCCGTCGAATCCTCTGGTAGGTTTTTGATTGTGTTCGACATTGGATGGTACTCAAGGAACAATTGTTTCTTTTTGAGTATAGAAAATGTGTCCTCGGTTTGAGAGCTTTGATCTTTATATTCGACTAACCGTCGTTCCAAAGGTTGCGTCGCTTCTTGATTATAATGAATTTCTTCTCTTGAGATAAGATGTAGCAGGGAAGTCGAGGCGGTGAGATCCTTAATTTGGATAATCATATTGTCGACTTCATTTCGCTTTGGCTCGACAATCAGTGCATCTCGTAGGTTTCCTTGGTCGTCCGTTCTTTACCATAACCTTGCAAATTGGTCGTCGATCTATAGTTTTTGTTGGAGAAATTCTCTTGTCCGCGGGTTGGTTTCTGCTGCGGGAGAAGTACGTAAAGCTGGTCCAGATTCTTCATAGTCCATACTTTTCGGTTTGTCGTTCGGTTGATGGATGTTCAAATGTGCATCGCTACTTCTGTCGTGTGTCGCCGAGGCTGCTGCTATTCCCAACTCTGGTCGATCTATGTCTGACTCAGACTGCTCACACGCTTTATCAGGCTGACCCTCCTGTAACATCTTTCTATTCGACTTTTTGCTGTTCCATTGGTTACGATGTTCTTCTCTTTTCTGTTGCCTTTTATCCCCTTCTAATTTCTGGATATCCGTGGATTGCTTATGGGCTTGCTTCCCTCTTGACGACATTTAGGCTCGGGAAATACTACTTCAAGACTCAAGTATGATTGTTTTATGGCATCTCACAATTTCGACCGACCCCCCATTGCCGACCCGACTTACTCTAAGTCGGTAACGTTAGCCATGTTTATTTCTTCAAGTAGTCCCAGGCTTCTCTTGTATCTTTGCACTTTGCGTCAAGAAATGCTTCCCACTTTTCGTCTATTTCTTGGAAGTTACTATTTCGTCACGGTGTGCCTAGTCTTGGTTGGTATTCGATGATGTCACCGACTCCCTTGTCGAGGAGGAATTTATGAAGAAGTGTCAGAACCATGTAGAAAAATCCATCGTGCAATTTGGTGTAAAATTTTTCTTTTATTTTGTCGAGAGACGTCCGATCTTCAATGGTTTGTTCTGAAATATAATCTTCAATAATTCTTTTGAGCCGATCGTGCAGATTTGTTGCTCTTTTGTTCGTCAACTTTAGGCCTAACTTCTCGTTGGTGTCAAATTATTTTGTCGAGAGACGTCTGATCTTTTGTTCCTCTTTTATTTTGTCGAGAGACGTCCGATCTTCAATGGCTTGTTCTGAAATATAATCTTCAATAATTCTTTTGAGCCGGTCGTGCAGATTTGTTCCTCTTTTGTTCATCAACTTTAGGCCTAACTTCTCGTCGGGTGTCAAATTACGCAATACATGATCTGTTAATGTGCTGAAATAATGCTTCTGGGATAGCTTCAAGGAATCTTTCGTGTGTCTCTGAAAAGAATCGTGACTGTGCTTCAGCTAGTGAGAGGTTATTCCTTCTTGCCTAGTTTCTGATGTAGTTCTCAATTTTGCACTCCCACCAATCGCGTATGTCTTGTAGAGTTAGCATTTATGTAAATTTCTACATGCCCAAGTCTAGTACTACCGACAACGGAACCAATGTTGTAATCTAGGGAAAAGTAGGGAGAGTTACTGGTAGATCCTTACATAGACATCATAGAGATACATGCACACACATAGACATAGATAAAGACATACATAAGTAATGAGAGGCCAAAGAACAATCCTTTTATTATATGATATAACAAAGCAACACAATTGTATACAACCTCTCATATGAAGCTATTTGAGCTTTCATGTGCTTGTCTATTTATACCTCTTTCAGGTAGTTGTAACTACTTAATTGCCTGGGTCGGTCGGTTAACAGATACTCTGACCAACCTCTACTTTTGACTGCGTCGGTCGATCGTCGGGTCTAGTCGACAGAGTCGACTAGCCCCTACAACAACTTCCCATCTTGGTTTAATTCACTTTCTTGATGCTTGTATGTGAATAATGGTTTCGTCTCTTCATCTCTTTATTTTAAATGACAACATGTACGATTTGTTGACCAAATAATTCAATTTAATGTAGGGAGTGGCTTAGACCATGCTTGTTAAGTGTATAAGTAGCACTTTATATTGAAACATGGGTTCAATTCAAATACAATAAAACTTCGATCATCCAAGCCTATTGCAGCCTAGGCATGACATAAGATAATGTAGTCAAAACCTTAAATGTAATCCTTAACCATCATTAATCACCTGGTCCAAGATGCAAAGTAAAGTTACACAAGTGAAACATGCTAAACAACTTTACAGTGAAAGATAACCTCTAAAATGAGATCTAAGCACACGTTCAGCAAAAGAGCAGGGCATACATAATAACTGATTATTGTGTGAATACAAGGCTTAATTCTTGCTCAAGTCCATAGAGTTTTGATCTGACCCACACTTTTTTACTTCCAGTTAAAGCTACAATTTTTTGATCTGTCTAGGATCCCATTTTGTGTAGGAATAAGGGCTGGGTTAGGGCCCTTATTCATGTACGCATTAATTTTCACATGATTTTACGAATGCTGTATGGTTCATGTTCAGCAATTATTGATTCATTTATCAAACATTCCCAGGGTATAGCAGTGATTTTTCTAGTTAAAATGTCTCTGAGGCAGCTTTATGATTGTATGAGTAGGCAGTTTCTTGGACAGTTAGGTGAAAAAATCTTGTGTTCAATGATCTGATGTTATGTTTGTTTTGGACAGCCAAAGTTGGTTATAAACAATCTTGATATACTTCGAAAGGCAATCAGAGATTCATCAGTTGATCCAATTATCGATGCAGTTAACTATCATGACAGCTTGCTATTAAGATTGGTTTCCCTTGGATTGAATGAGCGATGCCTACCCATTATATTTGTGACATCTGACAGGTATATTCTGCTTTTGATGTTAAGTTCAAAATTTTATACATGAAGCTGTTTGACCTGAGACATGCAACTCAAAAATAAAAATGGGATGTAAAATGTGTGAGGCAAGTCAAAGGAACTGCAACAAGTGTGTGTTCTATGTGTAGAAATTTATTTAATGCCAGTTACTATAGACTAAAACCTGATAACGAGTTCTCAAGTACTATTTTTCTTGAGTTTTTAATAGCAGGAATCATTTCATTCTGTTGATATGCACACTTATTGATTGTCATGTTCACAAATGTGAATGTCTACTGAACCCAAGTTAACGTTGGTAAGGAAGCAGCCAATGGATCCATTAAGTTTCGGAATATAACACAATATGGTAGCCTAGTATTTATTTCTTTGTTAGGTTTATAAATAGACTCTAGTCTATTACTGAGTCAATTTTATAAATAAAAATTGAAAATTACTTAAAAGTGCAGCTTGAAAGAAAGTCGTTTGCTATTCCTTTCAACTGCTTCAAAAGCTACAAACATCAAACCAATAGTAGCACACATGCACATTCACATTTCTAGTGATAAAAATAACCTCTGCTACAGGATGAAGCAGGCTTATTCTTCTAATCTGTGGTCCAATACTACTATGAAGCTGTCAATCTGTTTTGTTAATTTCAGAAATCGATATCATACAATTGATGATTTAAGGGAAAGTAAAACTAAAGTATGTTTTAGAGGAGGTATCAGAAGTTAGAATTCCATAGTTCGGTTTATCTATTTGCTATAGTTCTTATTTTCCATAAGAATCTTGTTATATATGTTTTGGTTTCTAATGAGTATCCTTTTAGTGGTATAAGAGTCATGTTCATTGTGATGGGTTGATTACTGCAGTTTTGCTTAACTCTTTGTCATGGAAGGAATTCCTTTAGAAGGCAAACAATGTAAGCAGTTCTCTTTGAATTAATGGCTGAGGTTCAGAAGCCTGGTATAAGAGCTACCATGGGGCGTGAACATGTAAGAAATGTCTTCCAGTTCAAATTAGTCAGACCAAAGATTAGATGTAGAGAATGTCCAATCATACCCTAGAAGGAATTGGTGAAGGGGGCTATGCTATGGGATCTAGAGATTTTAAATTCCAAGGATAGTAATATGGGTTGCTCCTCAAGAATTTAATTTGAACATCAACTGGATTTGTTGGACTAAATACCATGACATGGACCCTGAATTTAGAACTTCGATATTCCTTCAATTTTTTTTTGGATCAGTCAGAATGCAGTGTGCCTATATCCAAAATAGCACTGCTACTCCAACTGCAGGAGTAACTTAAACTAACAGGGGGGAATAGGATCATGGTAAGGTTTGAAATAACAAAAAATTAAAGGAAAAACATGAAAGGTTGGGGCATCTGCACACCCAAGTGGATTGCACCTATATACCTAAATAATATGGAGGAAGAACTCTCCGATGTAGCTTGTTGATTGTGTCAATGAAGTGATAAAAGTTACAAAAGAGTGGGGAACTCCCTATTTATAAAAAAGAGAGAGAATAGCTAACTGAAAGCCTAAGTTACTGATAAAAGGGATTAGGCCCATATTACATTAAAGTTGTATTTTACAATTATTGAAATATAAGGCCTAAAGACACAGGTCTAAAACATTATTACAAAATTATGAGCTCAGATACAAAATGACTCATGTATATAGAGTTTAATTACATGATAAAGATGTGGTTAGGTAAACATGCCTTCCTCCTTGGAAAGATTTGTTGCCCAAAATGAAAGAAATGAACATAGTCAAGGCCTGAGTTGAAAAAATTGCTGAATTAACTGAAATGATACATTTACGCCATAATATAAATCCAAAATATCATATAATAGCTCAAAAATTGTAGAAACATGCCTTTGGATATGATATAAACATTGGATTGCACACATTTGATAGTGTAACAGGCTTTTTGGCATCCAATGTGATTTTCAAGGTGTTTACAAAAGAAAGTATGGGTCCACTTTATGATTGAATCACTGCTGCAAGAGGGGGCAAGATTTGAACTCCAAACTACTTTATTCATGAATTAGTGTTTCAACTAGCTATGCCCAAGTTATTACTATGGAAAAAGTGTGAAACAAGAAAGGGGGTTATTTCTTGGTCAATGGCTATTCTGAAGGGGTGTTCTTTACAACATCTACACAATCGGATATTGTGGCAGAAATGCTGTGTTATATCCTCTGTTGGAAGGCACTTCTATTTAATGCTTCAGAGATTCTTCACTTTCACCTTAAGGATGTCCTCTAGTTCTAGTATCAACTTGCCCTCTTTATAAGTGAGAGGAAGCTATGTTTGGGTAACAACCTCATTGCCCAGTTTCTTCTTCAATGATAAGACGTGAAAGACATCATGGTTTTTCCATTGTGAGGAATGTCTAGTGCAAAATTCACATCACCCACTTTTGCTCAAACTCTATAAGGACCATATATCTTGGGTTGAAGCTTGTTCTTACCTTGTTTTTTGTTGAAGGAAAAACAAAAAGAGGTATGGTCAGATGAAAAACCTAATGTTAGATACTTTAGAGTTTTTGGATGTAAAGTTGATGTCAACAGTATGGATGTCTTTTATTGGCTATAGTGAAGTGTCAAATGCTTATAAATTGTGTGACTCCATTGAAAAAAAACAGCAGGGACTGGAGAAAGGACTAGTACAACAACAAGAATGTTGATGTTTGTAGCATCAGACATGTACTTCCACATTGGTTTTGTGTCAAAATGTGGAAGTCGTCCTTAATGCCTCTCAGGACTTAGGAGATTCACTTTAATAAAGTGATTATTAAAGTGAATGTACTTTTGTAATTAATATGTGTTTAATTTAATTAAATGCCTAAGTATTTGGCATTAATGAATTAAGTTAAATCCTAGCCATTATCATAAAGTGAAGGTGAGATATAATCTCAACCTTTGATCACTTTGGAGATCTAGGGTTTTAGATTTAGGGTAAACTCAAGATTATAAAAGACAACCTATGCGAGGGAAGGAGACACACACATAATGAGTGAGTGAGATCTCATTGATTGGGTGGAGAAGGACTTTCATCCAAGTGTGTGGAGGAAGGGGTCGAGGAAAGGAGCAAAGAGGCAACAAAGGAATAGCAGCTAGGTGTGTTAGGCTAGGCTATTTGCTGATTTGTATTTTCCTCAGGTGGGCCATTATCCCAAGATGAGAGCCCATTATTTTATCTAATAAAATCAACAAGGTACTAGTTTTCCCTTGGGGGTTTTTCCAGGGGTATTTTACCCAGAAATTACGTGTGTACTTTGTGTATGATTTCTTATTTATGCTTCCGCTGTAATGTTTCATTAATGACTCAATCGTGCTTTTATTCAATCATTAATTTATTTGGAATTAACTGTCGGGTGCTGGGTTAAGAGAAATTAATATGGTATCAGAGCTTGATCTCTGAAAGGAGGAACCAAGGGCATAAGAATCGTGATTTGCTGTAACAAACATAAATATATATAAAACATATAGATATAAATAAATAATCATTAAATAATAATAATTAATACATCATAATGAAAAGACATTTCTTATCCAAAAGACATCTATTAATGAAAGGGCACCCCTGTGTGGGTATATATGGCCCTCATTGTCATTGTAATCAAGCATCTCATTCATATTCTTTTACATTATTATTCAATATATATTATACTAAATTGATTACTTTATATTCCAAGTATTTTGGGTATTTAACTTGTGAGCCATATTCGTTCGCCACAACAATATCAGAGCGACGCCTGATCTCGACCTTTGGCCATCCGACCATTGGTTAAAGTTACATTGCCCTTGGCAACATATCTATTAGTTGTTGGCCACAACTACAATACTTCTCAGAGTTTCTCTGAAGATCTGGTCCTTGACCATAATTGGCCCTTGGCCATTTGAAGTTTAAATTTCCGTTGCAAAATAAAAATATGAAAGAAAAATAAAGTATTATTGAGAAAAAAAAAGATACCTAGTATTGCAATTGGTGCTTCAACTGGCACTGCAATTGGCATTGCAGACCTAGGGTTTAATGAGGAAACCCTAATTTCTCAACTTCAGAAATTTACAGCTCTGATCCAGGAAAAGATGCACCCTACTTAGACGACCTTTTTGATGGGTTCAGTAAGTGCTCAACGAGCTTGACACTGGGGGAAACTGAGGATCTTCCTTCCTGTGGTTAGACTGTTACGAAGGAAACTAGCTCTGATGCCATGTTAAATTTTGGTATGCTTGTTGAACCATAGACAATGTCACATCATTGTCACCCAACCATAGGCATTCACATATGCCACCCTCGAGCACACTAATCTTTACTTAGAATAATTCCGGTGAGCCTACTTCAGAACCAACAGATAAACTCTAGCCACAATTGCTGCGGTAACAACACAATAACCATACAACAAGAACCTACCTTTTCTCCAAGAGAAGCGCACAAGAGAAATACTCACGACTGCTACACCACTCTTCCAGAATTGCGCCCATTCCAACTTGTTGACCACCTATTTCAACTAGGGGGTCAACTCCATGTGCCATGAAGCTATGTACCTGATTGTGCAACAAAGTTTGAAGACTTTCTAGTTCTACAAGGCATTTTTGCCCTCAACACTTATTTTTGTAACTGGAATTTCCGCTCCCTTGCGTGGGATAATAATGTAATGGGTTTGCATGGATCATATTGTAGGTTAGTTTCCTAGGACTTTATCATTATGGAAGTCCTTTCATCGAGTGTTTTTTTTCCTCAGGTAATTAATTTGGCCTAACCATCCATTTTAATTACCCTTGAGTTTTTCACTCCCACAATAATCCTCCAAAGTGGTGAAAGGCGTTCTAATGATCGAGCCCTATGGTGACTAGTGTCTAGGAATATTGTAAATAACCATGCTAGACATCTCCTAGAGTTTTGCGGAATTCCGTCGAGTCTAAGTTATATTTTTTTAATTTTTTAAAATTACCCAATTAATGGTAATTTTAATTATTTTTGATGTAAAAATGTAAAAATTTGGTCTTTGGGATTTTTGATAGGGGCATTTGTACTCAAAAGAAATGGGATGAGACCCCCTACACCCTTGGACCAAGTTTCATCTCAATTGGACAAGTTTTGTTAAGTCATTGTCCATGAGGAGTCCAAGTCAGTCTCGAGTCAGCAATTTAATTGCTTAATTGACAAAGTCAAAATCTCAATTTTTTGTAAAAAATAAGCAAAAAGGTTTGAGAGAGAGTGGGAAAGGTTTCCTAACCTTTTTTATAAGTTGGAAAAGTAATTTTCCACTTAAAGAACTCCCCAACAACGACGCTAAAGATGTTGCCGTCCTTATACACACTTGCAAACGTGGACTAAGTCCAATCCACTTAGTGTGTCCTTGGAGGCACAATGCCTAAGTTCAAGTCCACTGTCACCTCGACTTGAACTTCTTCCTTCTATGCTTACTCCTATGGAAGCCAAGGGGGGTAGACCCTATTTACTATGTGAGTTAAAAGATTAATTCTAGAAGTTAATTTTAATTAGTTAAAGGTTTGGGGGAATCTAGCCTATATGAGAGGCAAACAATGCAAGTGCAAATCTTTCAATGCAAAGTCAAGCCTTTCCCTAAGACAATTAAGATTAGTGCCTAAGGTTGGGCAAAGGGGTCAACTAAAGTTACAACAAAAGATTAACTTTACAAAACTTACAATTAGATACAAAGTATAAAGCAACTATCTACACAAGTTAGAATGCAAAGAATAACTAAAAGATACAACAATAAACAACTATTGACAAAGAAAGAAACAAGCACTAATTAGATCTAACTCTTAGAATTAATCTTTTAACTCACATAGTAACTAGGGTCTACCCCCCTTGGCTTCCCTAGGAGTAAGCCTAGACGGAAGAAGTTCAAGTCGAGGTGACAGTGGGCTTGAACTTAGACATAGTGCCTCCAAGGAAACACTAAGTGGATTGGACTTAGTCCACGTTTGCAAGTGTGTATAAGGACGACAACATCTTTGGCGTCGTTGCCGGAAAATAAACAATATAATAGTCCTCCTAGGAGAATGCTCTATAACAACCTTCTCCCAAAATAGCAATAGGTCCACTAGATGCATGCAACCAATCCACATGTCAATTCCAAGGTAACCAAATCCAAAAATGAATGTGCAAGATGCCAAGTAGATGGAGCGCTCCACAAGAAATGAAGTAGTCAAAACCCCCAAAATAACAAGTGGAACACCTCCACAAGATAAATTCAAGGGGATAAGGGCGAATTAGGGTTTTGACCCTACCAAAACTCCATGAAATAATAAAATATATATCTCAAAGAATAGCAAGAAGTGTCTCCACTAGTGTGCCCTCTAAGAATATTCTCAAAAATAGTAATAGGACCAAGTAAATGCATGCACAAGCCACACGCCCCTCCATAAAAATCACCATAATCACCGCCATCAAAATAATATATATGCCAAGTCAAAGAGGTGAGGGTGTTCTTCAATGAAGGTCAATTGATGATAAGTGTAGCTGAAATACCCATGCAATAAATATGAGAGCACATAGGAGAGGTGTGCCCTAGAAAAATGTGCCATGTAACTACCTCAACCACCCATAAATAATAAAATACTCTCCAATGAAGTGTGCCCTAGGAGAATGTGCCAAGGTGGTTAGAATTCATCAATAAAATACTCTTCCTTATGCCATGTCATAAAGGTGTCCAACCAACCCAAGAGAGTGTGCCCTAGAGAAGTGTGCCAACCTCTCTAAGAAATAAATAAAATATTTGCATGCCTTGGAAAGTGTGCCCAAGAAGGGGGTGTACCACTAGAAAGCTTCAACTAACCACTCCGAGTGTGAAAAGGAAGCCAATAATGTAGGGTGCCCAAGCTATTAACCTTAATTTGGATAATTTAGATTAATTTAATCATTGAACAGTTAAATCAACCTCAACATGTGTGCACAAAGGTTAATGCTGAAATAAAACCATAGTCCCCCTCCAGTTATTCATCAACTGATTAAATCACTATGAAGATGTGTGCCAATAAGGGGTGCACTTTAATAAAGTGTGTACCAGGTAAATAAAAGATGTTCTCCCTAGCAAAACTCCACCATGATAACAACAAAACATAAAGTCCAACCTAAGGTGCACCACCACCAAGGGATTATTACATCAAAAATTACCATCTAACCTTAGGAAAATGTTAGATCACCATCAAATCATATGTAGTATCGCCCTTTTCTAACTCAAACTTAGAAAATAACATATCAATGAGGGTACTTACATTATGAAACACATTCTACCCTAGGTGATGTCTAGCAAATGTCACATCATAAAGTTAAATCACTTAGGAAAATCCCACAAAGGCAACATGAACCATCCCACCATTGCAACATCATAAGAGAAAGGGACCTAAAAATAGGCTAATCCGTCCAACCATCAAGCATGTTCCCATCACACATCCAACACATGAGGCCCATGTAGAACATGTTGAATTTTCTCTATGTGATAGGCTCAAGCATGAGGTTTATTTCATTTAGCATGTACTTAGACCATAAACAAATGCAGCAACACCATACACAAGTGTTGCAATAACCAAGATCACGAGAAGAATAACCATGCACAAGAAGACAAGAAGTATCCTGGGAAAACCCTTCTCAAACAAGGGAAAAACCCAACAATCCTTTGCTATATTCTCAAGAGAAGATCCCCCAAACCATAAACCTTAGCACACAAGAGGGTGCTTACAAAACCTATAACCTAGCGCCCAAGAGAGGTGCGCACCTCAGCTATACAAGTAGGTCTGAAATATCCAAATGACAAGTGTGAGTGTGTAGTCCTCAATGGGGATTCACCTCTATTTACACAAGACTAGACACAACAATAGGTGTGTCTCTTGGCACAATAGGGCCGACCTCAATAACTCAATAATATAATTAATCGTTACATAAACATTAATTATCTTTCACATATGGTGGGGCTGACTTGTACTCTTTACATCACAATTAGGGTTACAAGTAAATCTTACACTTAGACAATATAGCAAGGGATCCACACGTCCACTAGTGCTCAGCGACTAGGGACACGTCCACCTGTGCTCAGCCACAGGGATGTCATACTCAATAGATCTCTATCTCCACTGAGTCCACAAGAGAATCATTTGGAGTACCATATCAAGTCGACTCAACTGAATCCACAAGAGTACAAGGCAAGAGATGATCTCAAGCTGACTCAACTCAGTCCAGAGGAGTACAAAGCAAGAGACCTCACATCATCACAACTCAATCCAGAGTTTGACGCACAGCCAACACTTGGGCTTCCTCACACAGATGTCTCAACTTAGTCCAGAGGAGAACGATTTGGAGGATGTCTCATGAAGCTGCAATCAACAACACTCCCTCTCAGCTAGGGAGGCATTCTCCACCAGGCCAAGTCTCTCACAAAAGTACTCGAACTTTGTCTTGGCAAGCGGTTTGGTGAAGACATCTGCAATCTGCTCATGTGTAGAAAGGTACTGCACGTGTATTGCTTTCCTCTGCATCGTATCTTTGATATAATTGTATTTGA
This sequence comes from Picea engelmannii, assembly GCA_009831015.1. Lineage (NCBI taxonomy): Eukaryota > Viridiplantae > Streptophyta > Pinopsida > Pinales > Pinaceae > Picea > Picea engelmannii. Next base: position 362,845 of record ML779423.1, read on the forward strand.
TTTCAATGTGTTTCGATTTATCGTGAAACACCGGATTCATTGAGAGCTTCACACAGCTCTGGTTATCGCAATGGATAATGGTGGAATCCATCTCATGACCAAATAAATCTGCAAGGAGCTTGTGAAGCCACACTGCTTCGCGGACTGCCACCCACAATGCTATATACTCTGCTTCTGCGGTACTCAAAGCCACAGAGCTCTGTTTCCTACTGCACCAGGAAACCATGGCAGATCCCAAAGTAAAACAACAATCAGATGTGCTCTTCCGGTCCACTGCGCTCCCTGCCCAATCTGCATCGACAGATCCCTGGAATCTCATGTCTACACTAGAGGCATATCTTAGGCCATATCCAACTGTGCCTCGTAGATATCTCAATACATGCTTCACTACTATCTAGTGAGTCTGTCTCGACTGACTCATAAACCGACTGAGTACATTCACTGCATAGCATATATCAGGTCTGGTGTTAACCAGATACATCAATGATCCATTCAATTGTCGGTAAATATGTGGATCAATCTCGCTTGAATCAATAGAAGCCTCGTTCATTTTCTTCAGATCCATCACCATCGGTGTAGGCATGGATTTGCAGTTTGTCATACTGAATTTCTTCAATATCTCCATTGTATATTTTCCTTGGCTCAGGAAAATCTCATCAGTCCTTTGCCATATTTCTAGTCCCAAGAAGTAGTGCATCATACCCAGATCCTTCATCTCGAATTCATAAGTCAATGCACACTCACATTCAACAATAAGACTTTCTGAACTGGTGAGGAATAAATCATCAACGTACAAGACCAAGATCAGGCACTTGTCACCAACAATGTGATAATATAGGTTTGGATCAACAACACTCTTGCTGAAGCCCAAACTCATTAGGAATCCATCCATCTTCTCGTACCAAGCACAAGGTGCTTGTTTTAGTCCATACATGGCTTTCTTCAACCTGCACACATGAGATTTCTGCTCATGTATCACGAATCCTTCTGGCTGCTCGATGTAAACTTCTTCCTCAATCTCACCATTGAGAAAGGATGTCTTTACATCCATCTGATGTAGTCTCCAACCCATGGATGCTGCTAGGGCAATGATCGTACGGATGGAAGTGTATCAGGCTACAGGAGCAAATGTCTCCTCATAATCAATTCCCTCCACCTGAGAGAATCCTCTGGCCACAAATCTCGCTTTGTACTTCTCAACACTTCCATCAACTGCATGCTTGATCTTATAGATCCACTTGGAAGTCACTACAGACTTCCCTTTTGGTCTCAGAACAATATCCCACACATCATTCTTCATGATGGATTGATACTCTTCTGTCATGGCATCTTGCCATACGTGCTGTCCGACTGCTTCTCCATGACAAGAAGGCTCAGTATCAATGATGTGGCTAATGGCTGAAACATAGCTCGAAAATCTTTGTGGTCTCTTGGTCTCTCGGAATGTGCCTCGAGGAGCTGCATGTCCCTTTGCCTCCCGTAGAGTCTGTCGAGCCCAGGGAGGCCTTTTATGGCCTACTGCAATGTCTCTTGGAACATCAATTGGAGCAACTGGATCAACTGGATCAGCTAGATCAATGGCTATCTCCCTTTGAACTGTTGAAGGGGGAGAAGGTACTGTCTCGTTGTCAATCTCCATCTGAGATTCTCTGGATCTTCGAAAGGCTATCTCTTCCTCAAAGATGACATCTCTGCTCACCTCAATCTGTCTCTGACCAGGGATGTAGATCCGGTATGCTTTTGAAGATTCACTATACCCCACAAATGTACCCTTTATGCCTGAAGGGTCTAGCTTGGTTCTCTTCTCCTTGGGTACATGAAAGTATACTGGACACCCAAATATCTTGAAGTGTCCAACCTCAGGCTTCACTCTAGTGAAGGCTTCTTCGGGAGTCATGTTCTTCAAAATTTGATGAGGACTCTTGTTCTGAACATACACTACTGTCATGGATGCTTTTGCCCCCAGAATCATAGGTAGATTCTGATCATGTATCATTGCTTTGGTTGCCTCAATAATGGTTCTGTTCTTCCTCTCTGCAACCCCATTTTGCTGAGGGTTATAAGGAACGATGTACTCCCTCTTGATCCCTGCCTCAATACAAAAATCACTGAAATCCCTGGAGGTGTACTCTCCTTCATTATCTGATCTCATCACCTTGATCCTCCTCTCGGTCAGGTTCTCAACCTATACTTTAAATTCCTGAAATCTTGCAAGGACTCCATCCTTGGTCTTCAAGAAATAAATCCACGTCTTCCGAGAGTGATCATCGATGAAGAGCACATAGTACAAATATCCGTTCAAGGAAGCAACAATCATGGGTCCACACACATCTGAATGTATCGAGTCCAAGATCCCCTTGGATCTGTAGTCACTGCTCAAGAAGGACCCCTTGACATTCTTGCCTAGAGCACAACCTCTACAAACACCATCACGCTGAACTTGTATCTCTGGAAGGCCTGTTACCATCTTCCCTAGAGCGGGAAGGGCTCTATAATGTATATGAGCAAGTCTCCTATGCCATAGCTCACTCAAACTGATAGTATCATGTAACAGGGCCTGGACTGGTTGGACAATCAGTCTGTATAAGTTGTTTTCTCGAACACCAATCACTCGAGCAGAATTCATATGTGAGTTCTTGTGCCATGCAAGAACTTTTCCTTCAGAGAGGGTAACCTTGTAGCCTTTATCCTTTAAGGTAGAGACAGAGACAAGGTTCCTTTTCATCCCAGGTACATGTAGTACCTCACTCAACTGAAGGTGTATGTCAAAATCTAGTTGGAATGCAGAAGTTCCAACTCCTTTCACATTATATCTGGCATTGTCTCCAAGTACAACATGTAGACTAGACTCTTTCTCAACAAGGTCTGTCAAATGATCTCTATATCCGGTCATGTGCCTAGAGGCACCACTGTCAATTAACCAAATATCACTATCAGTAGGAACCGTACCTGAGAGTGCTGATATGAAGAAGACGACTTCATCTTTTATGTCTTCATTTCTCTGATGTGGCTCTGGATCAACATCAACAGTGGAGGCAAGTTGTCTTCCTTTCTTCCTAGTAGGACAATCTCTCACAATGTGTCCATACTTGTCACATCTGAAACATTGAATCTTTGATTTGTCTTTTTTGTGTTCATGACTTGAAGCTGATGAAGTCTTCTTGTCATTGAATGCTTTGTTGAAACTTCTTCTGTTCATTCTTTTGCCTTTCTTTGTATGGAAAGCAAGAACATGATTGTCATGAGGGGAGTCTTGCACTCCTCTGGCTATAAGTTTGATTTCCTCCTGGGTACAATCTGTCCATAGACGATCAAAATTAGGTAGTTATGCTCTACCTTTGATACTTTGAAGAAATGGTTCCCAATGTCTTGGAAGAGCATTGAGAGTAGTCAAGACAAGTTCTCTGTCTAATATAGTTTCTCCAATGGCACCTAGTTGATCTCTGATCTCTGAAATCTTCATGAAGAAGGTAGCAACGGTGTCAGCTTTTGTCATCTTGATATTTTGAAGCTAGCTCTTCAATGTAAGAGCTCTGAGGGTGTTGTTACTCTCAAACATATTCTTCAATGCTTCATACATCTCATAAGTTGTCTTCAGGTTGGCTATACGAGGTAGGAGATGATCTCTCACTGAATAGATAATTATCTTCTTTGCCTTGACGTCATCTTCCTTCCATTCTTCCTTCTCTTCATTGATAGCTGTTTCCTGTAGAGCCTTTTGTATCACACTCAATAGGTCATCCTCTTTCAGGGTGATCTGAAGTCTTGATTTCCAGGAACTGAAGTTGCTTGGTCCATTGAGCCTATCTTCCACCAAGGTTTTGTTCCTCATGGTTTGCAGATTCTTCCACAAACCCTTAGCAACTAGGCTAGGAAACCTAATGGCTGGGCTAGGCTAGCAACCTTAGGTTTTGTTGGACTTGTGACTGCCAACAATAAGCCTTTAGAGGGTCACAGGAACACTGGTGAGTTGTAGAAACCCTAGAACCAAAATTTCTGCAGAAAATTGCGGAACCCTAGAAACCTTAGGGCCAAAAATCCAAAATTTCTGGAAATGCAATCTGAGAGTCTCTGGAGATGTGTTGAAGGAGGCCGTACACTCCAATGCCAAAATTAGCCCCAACGTTTCAGTGTAGGGTGCCGGAACAAGAAAAAAAGGAGAGGGCCATACCTTTTTCTGGAAACCCTAGAGGGCCGTACTTCTGCAACTAGGTGACGATTGGCTTAAAAATTGTGCAATGGCTCTTCAAGAACTCTACTCTGATAGCATGTTGAATTTTCTCTATGTGCTAGGGTCAAGCATGAGGTTTATTTCATTTAGCATGTACTTGAACCGTAAACAAATGCAACAACACCATACACAAGCGCTGCAATTGTTAAGGTTTAAGCTATTATTAGGTTTCTTTTCAATTTACTAGATAACCGTAGCATATATAGGATCACTGAGAGAAACACAATCACAAGATACACAACATTTATCCTGGGAAACCCTCATGGGGAAGAAAACCCAGCAAAAACTTCCTCAATATAGATAGCCATTACAATGCCAAGACAATAAACCAAACACTAGAGAATATCCTCTACTAAGCAATGCGCTTCTCTCTCTTCCTTCTTCCGGCAACTGGTAACTGCAACTTCCTTCAAACTTGCGCACTAGATGAGTGAGTGAACACATGAGGTGCTGGCTTCCTTTATTTATACAAACTGGCAGGTGCTGAAAAGGTGTCTCTTCGTTGGGCAGGGCCGACTTGTCTTCTGAGTGGTTAAAACCACTTTAAATTGCTCGGGGGTTGACTTCTCAATTTGCATAATATATTTAGGGTTTGACCAATCCGCAAAAGGGAATTTGGTCAATTACAATGCCCGACATGATTAATCCACTAAAGGGGATTGATCTAATGAATAATATATCAATAATAAATAGAATACTCTTTGCAGTTACATTATTTCAACACTCCCCTTTAACAAAAAGGGTATTCTACAACATCATCAGGAGAGAGAGGGCAACAACATCAACAACATCTGGAACACTGACTGGCATATCTATAAATCATCGAAAGTTTTTCTCATCATCAATATCATCATTCACCGCCGGGAGCTGGAATGGCATCATCATCATCTGCATCAACATGGATTAGTATAACACTAATACATCATCATCAATAACAACACAAGGCTGATACAACATCAACAACAACAATATCACAACACAAAGGATGGAGCATCATCAACAACAACAACATCACAACACGAGGGATGGAGTATCATCAACATCAACACTAGGCTGGAAATCTTCAACATGAAGCTGGTATCTCAACAACATCAACACAAGGCTGGAAATCTTCAACACGAGGCTGGCATCACAACAACATCAACACGAGGTTGGAAATCTACAACTCGAGGCTGGCATCACAACAACATCAACACGAAGCTAGAAATCTTCAGCACGAGGCTGACATCACAACAACATAAACACGAAGCTGGAAATCTTCAGCACGAGGCTGGCATCACAACAACATCAACACGAAGCTGGAAATCTTCAGCTCTAGGCTGACATCAACACTACTCCCCCTTTCGAGGGAGGTCCTTGTGGACTACACCAAGCTTATCTCGAAAGTGCTCAAACTTTACACGAGATAGAGGTTTGGTCAACACATCAACAACCTGTTCATCCATGCTAACATACTGGAGCTTTATGGCTCCTCTCTGCACCATATCATGGATGTAATGATATCAAATCTCTATGTGTTTTGACTTGTCATGGAACACAGGATTCTCTGTCATATTTATGCAACTCTGGTTATCACATACGATCACAGTTGCTTCCGTCTCCATATCAAATAGACCTGTCAACAACTTCCGAAGCCATATGGCTTCACAA
>ML779423.1:378118-396914 GCA_009831015.1 Picea engelmannii
CCCTCTCAAGAGTCAAAACCCTCTTAGCAAAGAAATGGATGAAATGAGAAATAGAATGAGAGAAATGGGAGTGAAAGAGTGTTTTGAACTCTTAGCTAACCCTAGGCTACCTTTCCCATGAGTCATTTCTCCAAAAAAACCAATAAAAAATGAATTTCCTCCTCCTCACGCGCGCGGGCTCAAGGGAGCATTTCGGGGAGCGTTTTTTTCCCTTGGGAGTGCTCAGGGAGCGTTCGCTCCCTGGACGCTCCCTCAAAAACCAAGGAGTGCATATTTTAAGGAGGAATCGCGCTCCCTAAAAACGCTCCTGAAGGGGAGCGTTCAGGGAGCGCACTTGGGAGCGCGTTCCCTGAACTCTCCCCTTCGGAGCGCGATTTGGGAGCGGGTTCGAGGGGGGGGGGTGCTCCCCCGCAGCCTTGGTCTCAACCTAGTCCAGAGGAGAACGATCTAGAGGATGTCTCATGAAGCGGCAATCAACAACAACACATCCTCTCCTAGTGACACCAACATCATACCACATCATTATGCAAAAGTCACTAGGAAACTCCAACAATTATGGAACCGTCACTAGGAAACTCGAACAATTATGGAACATATATCTCCTAACATAATCATCATCTATTCCCTTGGGGGGGCTAGAACCATCATCCATATCCAAGATAAGCATATATACAAAACCACCATAATGAGATAGTATGCTCCACATCCATAAAAAATGCAACCAAGGGGTGATCAACAAGGAAAGCACATGTGATAATACCACCAAGCAGCAAGTACAATCATCCAACCAAGGAGAAGTGAAGCCCCTCCAACCAAAGACCTCCATCAAGTCATCCAATGCAATGAAGAGAAATTGCTCCATGAAGGTGAATTCGCCCAAGTCAATCCAAAAGCTCCAAGGAACCAGCATCAAATCTCTGTCATTGTGATGAAAATTACAATGTGGCCTCATACAATATGAGGTGTAACAGATAGCAAAAATATTTTTGGATTCCCCAGGGTCTATCAAAGTTGTTCCTCTATATTTTATATTTTTTCTTTTTCACATTCATGATTTTCTACTTTGAGTTCACTGAGGCAGAGATACTGTGAGTTCACTGAGGCTTTCTGCCTATATTTATTTTCAGTATACCTAAGAGCTAGCTTCTTCGATTGTGACATGCAAAGTACTTTGTTATAGTATATAACTGGATATGCTGGGTGATCCTGATTTTCACTTGTTTGATATAATGCTAGCACTGTACTTCTAAATTTGAATGTAGTTTCTTTTGAAGTTTGTGAAATTTGCATCATCACATTTTCAATGCTGGAAGAGTGATGGGACACTATGTTATAAAATTCTGGTTATGTGTGACTATATGTTCTGCAGCTACTACTCATATCAGGCATACCGAGACTTTGGCTATCCAGATGTTTTTATCTATCGAGAGGTATGCAATATAGAATACTTGCCATATATATTGAATATTGAAGAGGCTGTATTAAACAAAATGAATTAGCTTAAAACTAGTTCTGAATTGTAGGCCAGCCAATAAATTGTATGCAATATATGGTGCCTAGTTGGTCTTATCTAGATACATTTGGTATCATACTATAAATTGCATCCTCTACCTTTTTTTCATTGCAGGCTTTTGGATGGACTCCAGAAGAAGCTCAAATTCATATGGTTCCTGATTATTTCAGCGAGGACGAGGTTGGTTCATATTGAGAATCCAAGGGAGTATGAATCTTTAATGTCGCTTCTGTTTCTTACTCTTGTTAATGACACTGTAAAATGAACAAGACCATTGTCTTTAGAAAAACCCTTTGCCATGTTTGTAAGGTTGGGATTCTCTGAAACTTTGTACAATTGAAATTGTGGGTGGTATGCAGCCATTGAGACAAGTTTTACTTATCAGGAGGGCTTGTTCTGAAGCTGCAGTGGCAAGTCATAGTTGATGTCTTGGGCTCTAACTCGCGCCATCTTGCTGAACTATATGCTCTTAAGCAAAGCAGTTCTTTTGGAGAGTAAGTGTCTTGGTCAGCTGATTTTTTTGTATTCACTGTCTTTGCTCAAATGATGGAAATTAGTGGAGATTGTAATTTTATGTTTATATTCTGTTTTTTCTTGAAAGTTCTGTAAGTTAGTTTAGGTGGTGATTAGCTTTTTTACCATATGTCTGGATCGAACATTCTTTGAGCTATACATAGGAAGTAAAAAAACTTATCTGTAAAACTGTTGGACTGCAATTGTAAAGCTAGAAATTTAACCTTTTTTGAACTCTTTTCTATTGATTTGTGTTGCCGACCTATGCTTCAAGTCTGGAAACGGTATCTCAAGAAAATTGATTTGAGGAATAACAAAAGATATTGTTCCTTATATTCAATGTCATATGTAGAATAGTCAGTATAAATAACAAAAATATGTCTCAAAATTTTGAAAAGCAGAATATACATGCTGGTCCTTGCTCTACATACCATTCTGAAGGAACCACTCAAATGAGCCAGACACCTTCCACATATCCTCTATTTATAGAATTACAGGATAAGTGGTTGCCTTATGACACAGGTTATCTTTCTTACAAGAAACCTTCTGTTATAGAAAGTGCTATTATTTCATGACATCACTATTGACATCACCGATAACATCATCCTAAAATCATGGTGACAGTATTCTACTGAGTGATCATCATATGTGGCAACTTCTGCCATTTTAATATGCTCACAAAATAAGTATTACATTCTAAAATCAGAACCATTATTGGGAATGTTAAATATACCTATTATTTTCTAGATAAGATAAGTAGATAATTTTATTATTGCCCATAGGTGACCAAAAGAGTACGTCAATGGGACTAGAAAATACAGCGACTCGCACACAAAATATGGGACTGCCAAGGCTACTACTGAAAGCTAAAAGATCGGGATACAAGTGAAAATGAAAGAAAAGCGAGTAGGAAAGGGTGAACCAAAAAGGTAAACCCTAGAAATCCCCACACTGCACTAGATACAGCGGTAGATGTAGACAGGGGAGCAGAGCCATCTCCATCAATCACTGTGAAATTGCCAGTGCAAAGTGTGATAATGATCTCTGGGGAATGCCTGATCAAGTGTTAGTAGTGTTTCTTTGTCCTCTTACTCTTGCTCACAAATCTCCATGAACTAAGTATATATACAAATGCTATACATAAGTGTATGGACCATCTGTGCTAGTCTTGTGTTTGTGGTTCAGCTGCATGTAAGGTGTGATATAGACTTACCTGCCCTGCATGGTTCAACTATGCTTCCTCCATGTTCTTTAGGAGAAAGGGGATGCTTTATCAACCATACAGTATACAACATTAATGATACATGCCCTATGTACTTGAATCCATGATATATGAACTCTCATATTTCAATTGCTCATATTTATTCTCATTTTTGTCAAGCAACCTGAACTATTTAGAAGAATAATAGAATGAAACAAATGGAAATATAACATCTCTTTGTTTGGTTTCAAAGCTTTCTACCTCCTCTTGGTTGGAACTATTTTATTCGCTTCAGCTTTCTTCTTGCTACATAAACATGAAGCACATGGTAATTGCTGGGCTTCCTCATGTACTAGGCTACGTACAAGGGTCCCAATTCATTTCATAGTAATTTATTGTCGTCTAACTATAGAAGTACCCTTTTGCAGTATCACTCAAATGTTAGAATAATATCAACCTCAAATAAATATGTATACCCTTGGATTTGTACACTGCAAACCTGATTCTAAACAAATATAGGTCTTTTCATCCTATTCCTCTACTTCTCTTTTTGTTATTCTTTCTTGTCCAACAAAAAATAACAATGGTATGAGAACAAGATGGTCGGAAACTTGTGATCAGAGACAAAATTCATGGCCATCCAACATGATAGTCAAGGTGATTGGAGGAAAGAAAAAGGAAAGATTTAATTTGCTAAATTTTGGAAGGGAAAAGATATCTGAGTTTGAATATTTGCGAAGTTCACAACATTTATAATTATTTATAAATTGATAATTGAAGATTTCAAGGGCAGTGAAGATGCTCAGGCATGGAGGAGTTGTTTATCCATGAAAACCATTGTTAATACTTGAGAGACAAGAATAATAATAATAATAAATCCAAGGGTCATAACCCTTCACCCTTGTGACCAGTCAATGAGTACTTATACCATCACGAGAGATCTTATAAATCGTCACTCATATTATTCATATTACATTATATTTTTATCCAGTGGATAGGGGCACCAATGCCCAGGCTGACAAGGTCCATATTCAAGGGACCCCGAGGGGTCTCTTGACCCCCTTCAATGAGACCTGTTCAGAACCACTGATTCAAATCCCAAGACAGAGGTCATCCCTCTAGTAGGCACTCCTTTGTTTCTAGACAGTAGCAGTAGGCCCCTTCTTTGAGACAATGAGACATTCAACGAACCAATTCTTCTTCCAGCTCCTTTGGACAATGTCTGTCAGGAGTTTCTTTTCTTCGGCCTTGGATGCTAGGAGAGATACAGATATAGAGGTGGTTGATCTACAAAGCAAGGTTTCCTCCTCTTCTTCTGGTGACAAGTCCAGGGGACAATCTAATCTCCAAGTTTCCTCCTTCAAGCATCCCTTTGGGGAGTTTTCGACATTGTACCCTTTGCAGTGATTGTATCTTACCAGTGTTTCCAATAGTACTTTCTTTCCTAGTTTATAGAGTTTAGATCTTATATTAGATTTTCTTTTGACATTTATAGGAGTGGCTCTTGTGCTCACATACTGTATGGATACTTTTGTACTTAGTAGTCCCATTGACCTATTTGTGGTCATTTGTTGGGCATTAGTAAAATTATCTTATCTTATCTTCCCCTCTCCTATTTGGATTGGATGTTTTTATAGTTGCACATGTTTGTTCGTATTCGTAATAGTGGTATCATAGCTTGTATATTCCCCACCTTTGGCCACATATTTATCAAAGTCTTTTTGATCCTGGCCTTCGCCAAACATTTTTTAGTGTTAATCAGAAACTTGGCCTTTGGCCTCTTCATCTTGTAGTCATTGTTGCTAGCTTGTGGCCAAAATCTTCCAAAATATTCTGTTGCAATTTCTACGAGTAGAACCAGAAATCAAGAAGGTTGAATTACAAAAGGGAATTATCAAGAAGAATACCAATACTACGTGACGATAAAAGTAGGATTTGTTCGCAACATAGGGTTGTGGCCTATGATTAGACAACCCAAAAAAAAGAGAAGAAAAAAGAAACCAAAGACACATTCACAACAGAGGAAAAATAGCAAAGTCCTCGTGAAAATAATTCTGCTGCCAATTCATACAAATTACATACAATTTGTTATCGCACAATCTGTAGCTTGGGCAAGGCCCAACCCAATCCATGGAAGTGTGACAACTACAAGAGTACCTACCCACTGTCACCTTAGATAGACACTCCTCTCGCTTTAGTGATGATGAAATCACCACAAGGGGGGAATCCCAGTGACCCTAGGGTGATTGAGATGGAAAGTGAAATGATGATGAGTGAATACCCCTATAGGTCAAGTTTGAAAATGAAGAAAGGCTTGAGAGAGAGTTTTATAGAAGGGTGAGTGGTTGCCAAGTGTTGGACACCTGCAAAACAATGTTAGCTCTGCCTGGGACAAGACAAATGATGATAAACCAAGCCTTAGATCAATGGGGAATCAACAAGAAACCTTGCTGTCCCAAAATTGCTGCAGTATGGAAAAATATAGATCAGCAATAAATGATGTCAATAGCTGCAAATTTAACCATCCAAAATCTAGTACAAGATATAAAAAATAAAGCTGGCAATGACTAGTCAAACCTCCAGTGGTTAAAGCAAGACTTTGGTGATATTAAGGGGCTGTTATAGGATGTTATCAGCAAGTTTTTATGACAGCCTAATGGCTGTAGCAAACAATTGCTACAGCAGCAACTTCTAGCCATAGAAATCAGCAAGTAAACCACCCAAAAGTTAGCCAATGTGTAGTAGAACAATCACCAAGGTTTACAAGTGAATTTTAGCGGTAGAATAGTGAGTAAAGATTGAAAGAAGATGAGTTTTACTGCAGCCCTAATGGCTGTAGCATTTATTTGTAACAACAAAGAGAATTACAAGGTCAATCAAGATGCCCCTAACAAGAAGGCTTGAAGCATATAGAATCAAATCCAACTTAGACAATTGCAATATCTCAAAATTTCACGCATACCAATGCAAGAATATTTATGTCTCCAATGCAAGTAGATTAGTGCCTTTTCAATTGGGTTAATGGAGTCTCTTGTGTGAGAGTTAGGGTTTATTACTTCTCTAGGGTTGTAAGCCCTTTTACTTCCTAGAGCAAACAAAACCTAACAAGGTAAATCTACAAGGGTGTAAGCCCTTTTACTCCTTGTAGCAAGTTGCAACGTTTGCAAAATAGCTTATTCAATGACAATTATGATAGATCTTGGTGGAGGGTATATGCCCTTATACTCCTCCAAGAGTTTAACAAAATTAACCTTACAACCAAAAAGAAACAACACAATAGCATAAATTCCTTATCTAGTTCAAGAGATAGTAAGATAAACTCTCTTTTATCGAGAATATTCCACCACAATAGCAAGAACAAAGCATCCAAGAGATAGTGCCTAGCTTATTCCTCCAATAGACTAGTAGCATCCACAAATCATCAAAAAGAGATAGTGCACCTTGCCCAAGTAGGGAGAAAATTTCAGCCAACAAGTATGTAATTCTCAAGTGAGTTATGTCCAAATGAAATGAAAGTGACCTTTATTTATACAAGGTCACTAAAAACCAATTTGTCCACTTTTGAAAAGTCAACATCAAATTAGAGACGCTGACCTCCCTATTTGTCCTCTACAACTTTAAACTAGGAAATACATGAAGTAAAATCCCTTTTTAGGGGTGATGTTATGCCCTAAAGGGTGACGCTAGGTCTCCAAGAGAGACGTTTTGGCCTTTGATGAAGAAAGTTGGGATTCCAAAAGCCATGTGCCATGCCACCAAGTGCTCTAGTTAATGCCATGTGTCTCTCTCTCCATCAAACCAAGCCACATCACCATCAACCATGAGTACCCCATCAAAAACCCTAAGCCCATGTGATGTCTAGGGCATAAAGTGTGACGTTTTAGGCCTTCCAGCCAACGTTGGGGTGCAAGGTGCTGTAATGTGATATTTTCATGGTCTTCAAGTGCCTCCAAATGCAACGTTCCTCCTCCCATGTATCCAAGGAGAGGGGGTGCATCATCCAACCTATGGGTTTCATGCCCCAATGAAGGTCCAAGCAACCTTGTGCCTTCACGATCATGCTTTCACTTGGCAGGGACGTACAAAGACAAAGAAGTATGCCCTCCAAGGGCCCACAAGTCACAAGTATCATGCCAAGTAAGCCATATTTAATAAAAGAACCACCCAAACATGTGCATCAAATCCCCCCTTTTCAAAATAAACAAATGCTCAAAGACCTTATACAACTTGCCAAATTTAAGTATGGGAGGGTTGTCATGGTGCCCTATTGGGTAGATTATTCGCCAAGTTAAGGAGTGTTTCCCAAGAAGACCCTCTCTAAGTCATGTAAAAGGGTATGAGGTGGATGGGGGTGTAACCTTTTGGGCATGGGGTTTCTTGACATACAAGGGCTCATATTGTCTCATTTATGGGCGCGTTTGTAGAGGGTGCGCTTGCTCTTGAGTTACCAACTATTTAGGTGCTATTCTTTCCAGACCCCTTTTTAGCCATCTTTCCAATCCCTGCTTTCATTTATTTATAATTTGCTAGTCCCTTTTATAAGTTTTCAAGCTTTGGCATTTGCAATTTGGGACCGAGGCGGGCACTGAGTAAGTAGAGCTCAAGTTGGACCGGATTTTGATGGTCCTTATTTGTTGTGTTCACTTTCTTTTCAACATTAGTTTCTTATTCTTTTATAGCAGCTGCAATCTACCTCTGGGCCGTCAGCCCCTCTTCACATGAAATAAGGTACAAGCCCTTCTTGGGTCAATATGCCCGAAGACCCAAAAGATGAGGAAACAAAAGGGAAGAAGTGATGGAAAGTGATAAGTATGTGCGGGAATGGTACGATGACCCTTCTAGGAGACCCCCTAGTAGCAACCCTTTTCCCAAGGGTAACCCACTTAGTAGGACAACATGTCAACCACCAAGGTGAAATGAGACAAAAGACATAATTTCCAAGCAAACGTTTTCAAAATCAAGAAAGGATCCTTTGCAACATGTTCAAATGCTTCAAATATTGAAATGACACTTACCACGACACCGGATTTGTTACCTCATGAAGCAAGATGTGTTGTCGTTTGTGGTCCAAGCTGGGTGTGGTGGATGTTGCTGCCATCGATCGGATGGTGATGTGTGGTGAATGAAGGGCTTTTCCTGCTGATATGCCTCTCGATACTCCATGTCTGCATCCTGTGGGCCTCGAGACATCATCTCCTTAGTTATCCCTAGAAATGGGAGGATAACACAATTAATGAAGTGACTTGTATCATTAGACAATATTGCACAATCAAGAAAAAAAATCAACCAATAATTATCAACTTGAATTCTTTTTGATATTTCATCGAGGGTGGAAAGACAAACATGCATGAGAAATGATGAATGAGTGTGAGAGGTGTTACGTCCCAAATTCTCTGCAATGTACCCTATATTTTTTCACAAGATGTGACCACTCCGATGTGCCCAAAGTGATGATTCCTTTGTATGTGGCCATGATGGGATGATTTTGATGTACAAGTGTTGGTTAGAGGTTACCCAGATCCCCTTAGGTGGACAATCATGGCATGTCCTTTTAGTCCCCATTCTCAAGGTGCTTGGTTTTATTGCTCTGGCCGACTACCTCTTTGGAGGTGGTAACTCCCTCTAATGTCGGGTACTTATGTCCTGGGTAGGTGTGTGGGCATTCTAAGGTGGATCTAATGGATACATGATTTACATGGCCCTTAACTACTCACTTATTAGTCTTGCTATGTAAAAGGTGATTGCATTTTGTAAGGGTTTTCACACCCATTGTTTAGCACACCTTACCCACGTGGACCCTCTCTTTCATATGTATGTACCACACTTGGGCCTTTAGAGGACATTCTGCACACAATTATTCAGCTGCATATTTTTTGAGGCATATCACAGATTCTGAGGCATTGGTCACCCTCTTTGAGGCATGGAGAAATAGTCTCTTACTTTTATCAGTGCAACTTCATGTATTCTTGATGCAGTAGCATGACATAATGGTGCAATAGCATGACATAACCATTCCTAGTGCAACAAGACAGTGCTAATTTTTATTGGAGCAACTTTATTATATTTTTCATTTGCTAACGAGTGTGTGAAGACAACAAAAGACAATGCATTCTCTTTCATCTGCTTCCAGTACTCTGGTTTTTGGACAAAATAGAGGCAATAAGAGAAGAGACAGAAAGAAGAAGCTTAGAGGCAGGGGGCTTGGCATAATCCCCACGAAAAATATAATCTTCATTGTACCCATTGCAGAATGAATGGGTCACATGAAGCCATCGACTACAGAGTTCCATGGGAGAAGATCGAAGAAAAATAGAGTCAGAAAGAAGTCAGAGGTAAAACCTTAAAACCAACGGAAGGTAAAGCACCTGCTCATTATGTTGTTCATGTTGCCTATTGCAGTATAGGAGTAATTGGAGATCTATTTAATACTTCATTTGCTTCTTGGGGAGATGCATGGCTTCTTGACACAGGCGCGACCTCCCACGTGACATTTCAAAGAGATTTCTTCAAAGAATGTTATGACAATGTAGATGGCGTGGTGTACTTTGCAGATAAATCAAGTCTCAAACCTTCAGGAATGGCCACCATCAGGCTTAAGTTGCCTGAACTCTTGGATTTTCTTTTGCACAGTGTACTCTATCTTCCCGAGCTGCAAAGGAACTTGCTCTCCCTGGTGCACATCAGAAAACAAGGCCACTTTGTTCATATGATCGGTGGAAAAGTTGAGATAAGGAAGGATTCTGACAACATGGGTGTCATGATTGAAATGGAAGACAGAACACTGCTGAAGTTGAATGGGACATATGCCCATACACAAACTGTTGCATACCTCTCTCATCATGACCCAGGTATAATTCCATCTAGTCTTTTGTGGCATGCTAGATTTGGTCATATTAGTTATGACAATCTTTGTTTGTTGAGAAATAATGGTGTTTTTGGTTTGCCTACTATTCCTAGGAAATTGAAGCAATGTGATGCTTACATCCTTGGAAAACACATCAAACAACCCTTTCACGATTCCACTTCCAGAGCATGCATAAAACTTGAACTAATTCATTCTGATTTGTGCGACCCTATGCATGTTCCTTTTGCAAATGGAAACAAATATATCGTGACTTTTATTGATGATTACACCAAGATGTATTGGGTGTAGTTGCTGAAAGACAAATCAAAAGCTTTTGAAACATTTAAAATTTTTCATGGATGGATTCAAAATGAAGCTCGGTCTCGTATTGGCTCCCTTCACACTGATAATGGAAGAGAATACACAACTAATGAATTTGAAAGCTACCTTCACCAACACGGGATCAAACATCAAACAACAATTCCATACAATCCCCAACAAAACAATGTAGCTGAACGAATGAACATGACACTCCTAAATATGGTTCGTTCCATGATGTTTTTCAAGAATGTTAAATTGATGTTTTGGGATGATGCAATTCTATGTGCAGTTTATGTCAAAAACAAGTGTCCATCTCATGCTCTAAAAAATAAGACTCCATACAAAATGTGGTATGGCCACATTCCTTTGGTGAGGCATCTCAAGGTCTTTGGTTCCACCTATTATGCCTTGATTCCTAAGGAGCAAAGAAGCAAGCTTGATGCAAGGAGTCAAAAGTGTATCTTCTTGGGGTACTCAAATACCTACAAGGGGTATCATCTTTACGATGAGACAAACAAGAAGTTCATCCTTTCCATAGATGTGATCTTTCTTTAATCCTCCAAGAAAGATGAAACTGTTGAGAGGCAGCTTGATCATTTTGATAGATTCACTTGTGTAAAGACATATTATGAATTTGATGATGAGATTACACATCTTGAAGGGGGGATCCCTATCTTGGGTTAATCTCTGGAATCTCCTTATGAAGCACCATCTTTCCCTTATGAAGAAGTTCCTGCCACTTCATCAGAATCTGAAGTTTAGTTGGGTGATGTGATTGAGAGAATTGAAAAGCTGAGGCTTGATGAGAACTTAACACCATCTCAATCAACCAAGCAACTTGGACCAGCTTAGAAGGGGCCACCAAAATGGCTCACAAAAACACTTGAAAGTGTTCATCCCGATGAGATCGGAAAGAAAGGAACTGGATTATCCTCAAAACAAGATGGAGGTAATGGTGATAATTCAAATTCAGGTGATGTAGATGATATGGATGTTTCATATGATTGTGAGATGGATTTATCTACTAACCTTGAACCAACTTCCTTTAAAGAAGTTGCTTCTCATGATGAATGGAAAGAAGCCATGCAGAAGGAATATGATGCTCTCATCAAGAATGGGACATGGAAGTTGGTGGACCCTCCATTTGGAACCAAACCAATCGGGTGCAAGTGGGTATTCAAGAACAAGTATAGATCAGATGGTTTACTTGACAAGCATAAAGCAAGACTCGTGGAAAAAGGATTTGCACAGAAAGAAGGTGTTGATTATGAGGAGACTTTTGCCCCCACAACAAAATGGGCTACCATCTGCACTCTATTTTCCATGGCAGCACAAAATGGATGGAAAATTCATCAAATGGATGTGAAGACTGCCTTCTTGAATGGAGACTTGAAAGAGAATGTATTCATGTCTCAAATAGAAGGCTTTGTTGTGAAGGGACAAGAACATAAGGTATGCAAGTTCATCAAATCCTTGTATGGATTGACACACACACCACAAGCATGGTATGAAAAGTTAACCAAGCATCTTCTGAAATTAAATTTCAAGCATTTCAATCTTGACATTGCAACTTTGTTTGTCAAGAAAGTTGGAAAAGCCGTTGTGTATCTTATAGTATATGTAGATGATTTGTTCATAATAGGGAACAATGAGAACTACATTGCATCCATACAGAAAGAAGAAAGGCTTCAAGATGACATATTTGGGACATCTTTACTACTATTTGGGATTGAAGTGATACAAAATCCAAAGTACATATTCATCTCCCAGAAGAAGTACATTGGGGCATGGTTGAGTGCAATCCTGTTTCTAGTCCAATGGAACAAAATTTGAAACTCACATCAAAGGAAGGGAATGAGTTTGAGGATGCAACCAAGTATAGACAATTTGTGGGAAGTCTTATCTATCTTACTACCACCAGACCAAACATTTCATTTGTTGTTGGGATTCTTTCTAGGTTCATGCAAAATCCTTGCGAACGACATTGGTCTGCTGCAAAAAGAGTTCTGAAATACTTGAAAGGAACTCAAGATTTTGGACTCAGGTACTCTAGGGTGGATGACTTCAATTTAATCTGATATTCTTACTTAGACTTTGACAGAGATAAGGAAAATGGAGCATCAACTTCAGGTTATCTCATGAGTCTTGGATCAACAACTGTCTCTTGGAGATCACGCAAACAACCAGTCCCAGCAAATTCCACAACAGAGGCAAAATATGTGGCAATTGTAGAAGCGACAAAGGAGATTGTGTGGCTCAGGAAAATACTTGAAGATTTGCAGGAGAAACAAGTGAATTCTACTCTTCTAGTTGACAATACTTCTGCAATCAAGTTGGCCAAGAATCCTAGATTCCATGATCGAACCAAGCACATCAGCACAAAGTATCACTTGATTTTATATCATGTAGAGGCCAAGACTATTCACTTGAGACATTGTTCCACAAATGAGCAAATTGCGGACATCTTCACCAAAGCGCTTGGAAGAGAAAAATTTGAGAAGTTCAGACTGATGCTTGGACTCACACACACCCCTTCTGATTAAGGAGGGGAATGTTGGACTCATGATTCTTGGGATTGTGCTTTGTAACAATAATGTACATATGAAGAGTCATAGGTGATAGGAAATGTCTTCGGTTATGGAAGACCATCAGTCATTTATTGTTGTATTTATGCACCTATAAAGCTAATGCAATACACATCAATCAGTGTGGAGTTACTTTTCTGCCCACTCTTGGCCTGAAAGGCTTAAAGAAAATTGTCTTTTTGGACGAGTTATGTCCTAAGTGAGCAATACTTTTCGTTGTCCATATAAGGTGTATTTCACGATTGTTACATCAGCTTTCATAGTATTAACAATCAAAATTACATTTATGGAGAGTCTTTTCTTCTAGTTAGATTCATAGGCACAGTTAATTCCCCTTTTAGGTGTGGAAATGCCCATTTTCTTTCTCATTTCAAAAACTTCAGAACCAAAATTATATTGAATGCAAACAACCTGGATAATATAGTACTCTGCTTATGGAAGTAATGCTGTAACTATGACTGCATTCAGATGCAACCCAAGCACCAACTCTTATCAACTCAATCTCAATATTTTGGGGAAACTCATAACACAATTTTAGACCACAAAGTTAGGATTTTGAAAGTAGATTAGCCTTCTTTTTTCCTTTTAAGGGTTGGGTAAAGTGGTTTGAGTGGATATTAAAAATAAATATATTTGTATGGTTAATCATAACAACTTTTTTCTTTTCCAATTAAATAAATACTTGGCTTTCTGAGAGTCAGGGTTATTTTTGTAGAATGGAAAGATGATAGAAAGACTAATAATTTGAAAATCTTAATGAGTGCTCTAATAGGCTTCTGATATTAAGTAGGTTGTCTACAAGTACAGACATTGCTTCTTTTTAGTTAGGCTTGCACCTACAACTTTGGCAGTTACTAGTTACAAATAAGCTTATAAGAAGTAATATTGCTTAAGAATCACTCTTGCTAAGTATTTTTTTTCTATATTACAATAGTCACTTCAGTCACATTAGTTGTTGGAAGCTATTGCAGAACATTTAAATCTCTATAGTAAAGGATTGTGTTTTGCAGTTGCTTTTCTTTCCAAAACTTATTAAAGCAATATAATTGACAACCAACCCATCAAAGAGAATGTAGATATATTATTTGAATGCTTTTTTTGTTTTTTGTGTCTTTTATTTTGAAGGAGAAGAAATAGAAGAGATTTGAAGCTACTGTACTTGCATGCTGTAATGCTTTCCTAAAGGCTTTACATTCCATAGTGAAATCTCTTTCTTTACCTACTTAATTCCTTTCCTATTAGTGGTATTCACATCTTGCCAAAATTGGTGTTTTAAGGATATTAAAGTGTCAAGTTGTCAACTCAAGTTTAGTTTAATGTCTTCCTTTGTGTTCTTTTTACAAATTGTTTATTGAGTAGAGACTTGGTGGTGATTCTGAAAAATTAAGAAAAACATTTTCATCCACTTATCTTACAATTTATCTCTTGTAAATTTTTGGTGAACTTATCATCAGACAAGTTATGACCAAGTTATGCCTCATTAATAATGGGTCAGATGAAAAAGTTATAGTGTTTAAATATTGGTGAGTGGATAGATATCTTTGAATTGCAAATTAGGAGCTTATGTGTTTTGCCATTTGGCAGGATTCTGGATGAAAATAAGCCCAGTGGATTTGAGGATATCATCGACATGTATCTAGGACATTTACAGGTAACATGCTTGTGAATTGAGATGGACAATTTCATTTGGTTCCTAGGCAAGATATCCCTACTTAAATTTTATTAGATAAACTGAAAGATGGTATGGTTTGTACTCATAGGAGGTAGTATCTTGATTTTTTTGTTGATGGATATGATGAATAATAGTGGATTAGAAGGTACTGGTTTCCCATCAAAGTAAAACATAGTGGAATGAGGAAGAGAGTTAACAATTGAACCTTGATATCAAATTATTGATACTTTGATCCAAAGGGGTGGTTGTTATTATGATATTCTCTCTCTCTCTCTCTCTCTCTCTCTCCCTAAGGCCCTAAAAGTTTCCTCTTACTTTCTTTTTCCTTTGTATTCTATACCCTATCACTAACAAGCAAAATCAGTTCAATTCCCACTCAAATGGTTTCCCTTCTCAGTAACTGTAAAACCCCATATTGGCTTCCTAGCCAAAATAATGGCCACGGAGAAATCTATGTAATGGTTTCCTTGGTGTACTGGAAATAAATGGGTGTTCCTTACTGAAGGTCCCATCCTTCCAATTTTTATTACATCAGAAACTTATGATGTAAGTTGTAATAAAGGACAAGAAGCCCTTGAATCATTATTAATAAAATAATGCACAATGATTGCTGAGGGAAAATAAAAAAGAGATCCGAGGGTTAGTGGGGGGGGGTGACAGGTCAGTGGGGCGGGTGTATGTGACGAGCGGCAAAGCTTAGTGGTGAATAAATGTTTCCCCATAAAATAACCCATTGGCAAGGGGGAGAGGTTTCTTCCATTTTCATGATCTTTCCTTCATTATGTTCCTTCCTAGATTGATTCAAAATTTTCCATTGTTGCTTTCCTCATGGGGAGTGATGGATGAGGAGAGAAACAAGGGGATTTGCTGCTGCAGTAGGTGCTAGTCCCAGTTCCTTTGGAGCATGACATTGGCAGGGAGGACTCTGGTTGTCCAGATCTTTGTGGATTAAGAGAGGAGACTAGCCTTGGGAAGGTGGATTCCAGCAAGGAGCTGTAGACAATGTCAACAGGGATGCCTGTGTGCTAACTAACTGCATTGTTGTCGCTCTGTGCTTGGTCGATCCCAACATAGTTATTGGGATTGGAATAGCCTGTTACCTATATCTAGTGATCCTAGTATGGGCTTAGAATTGGTATCCTGACAATTGCTGGAGATTGGGGTATGTGGGAGATGCTCTTTTCACACTGTGACCCTCAGGTCAGGGGTGGTTCTGCGATGTGTGAGCCTATGGCTGGGTGGAAAATCCCCTAGAGGCAAAGATTGTTGTTGATTTTCCCAGAAATAGGTATTTTATTTTCTGTGTAAATTATATGATTGCTACCATTGCTTTCATGGATTATTTTTTGTAGTTTATTGGATTTAGATCTTTGATCTTATTATTGCTTTTATGCATGCATGCCTAGATTTGTAAATTGCATGTAGATTTGATAGCCTTCAATGTGTTTGCTGTCACTATTAGAATAAATTAGGAACTTCTCAGAGGTTGAATCATGTAATACAGGAATTTTGGCCCCTTGTGAAATAAATGACCATGCTAAATCATAAATGTATTAAAATGTTGATGTTGTATTTTGACTCTTGAGTAGTCGATGTTCATTAGTGGAGCCCCCATTGGGATGATAGGCACTAGTCTCAATCTTTGCAGAGTTAAACTAGCAGAGAGGTCTTGTAGCTTTGATCTGGTTGGGTCCGACATAGAGGGCCTGATACTGTGGGTAGGAAGGGCTCCCTGTGGATTGACTGAGTGATGATTACTCCATGTCATGGCTGGACCCAACATGGTTATTTTGGCTTGTGTAACTGTTTGATGTCGCTTAGCCAAAGAGAGTTTCTGTTATGTATTAATTGTTATTGGCCCAATGTATTGCTTGGGGATTGTGAATAGGAGTGAGTTCCTTGTCACATGTAGGCAGCTCAAGGATGGTTCTGCAATATGCAAGCCTATGGCTGGGTGGTAAATCCTCCAAAGTGAATCATGGTACAGAATGTTAAATGTGAAGGTAAGTATCAGTTTCTTGCAAATGCCTAAATGAATAAAATGCAATTGTAATATGTTCTAATTGTAGATTGGTTATGATTCATTGTGTGCATGTTCTGATCTAGCCATTTTCGTTTTCATGCATCTAAGCAAGGTTTGAATATGTAGTTGCATGTAGTTACAATGTGGCAGTTAATGGTTGTAATAAACACACACAGATATATATCTATATGTATATATGTGTGTGTGTGTGTGTGTGTGCGCTAATAAATACTAATAGTTAATAATTAATAACTAATGAAGAGACACATCCTAATGAAAGGACATGTCTCTTAGTGAAAATGCACCCTCACTTAGGTATATATGGGGCCTGCTGCCGCCTTTGTACACTCCTCGGGTTAACGTGGAAAAAATTTCAATCCACTGGGTGTGTCCTTGGGGGCAAGTCTCGAGTCAAGGTGTTTTCACCTGATTCTCAACTTCTCCGTCTAGGCCAACTCCTAGCGAAGCCAAGGGGGCTAGTCCCTAATAAAAATAATCTAAGGCTTAAAACAAAATCTAAGCAAAGAAAGAAATCTAGGAGTTTATTATGTAACAACAACAAGATACAAGATCTACACTAGCAACATATATGACAATAAATAAGATTGCTTATAGTAAAAGAAACACTCAAGGCATGTAAAGTACTTGTATGAAAGATATAACTTGAAAATAAATACAAATGCTTTCAATGGAAATTGTAAGCAATATATCAAAATATAGACCAGTGCCAAATTGCCAGATAGTTTATTGCAAGATAATCAATTTGCTGCTGAAAATGTAAACGAAATGGAGTTTGCAAGTGTTATTGTAGATTTATTAAAATTTGTTTAATGTTATCGTGAAAGTGACTTGTGCTTTGCAAGCCAGCTTATGTGCGATTGTGTGCTAAGTGTTACTGAAAAAAGATGCTAATCTAGATGTGGCCTCTAAGAGGCTATCCCTTGAATTGGAATTTGATGAGAACTTGCTGAAGCCCAAATGACTTCACCAACAAGTTCAATAGAGATGTCGGATGTCCAACACAGGGAGAACCTAGATCTCAAAGTTCCCGTTTAACTTCAGACACGATCTCTATGCGGTTTCCAATTAAACCAATAACAACTTAACAAGTTTCCTTAATTAGATTACTCCTGTTATCCATCAAAGTTGCACTGAGATGGACTTCTAGCGAGCCGCCAATGTTTGAACATCACTTGTTCAAAATTCAAAGTTCAGAAGTTCAGCCGGTCGTAAAGACCACCTTGTTACTCTACATTTTCCATAAAAAATGTAATAAGAGGTGTTTGCATGATGAACTTGTAAAAGGTCTTAGCCACCTTAAGTCCTAAGCGTGAGTTATACTCTRGAGTGTTTTTTCACTTACTAATTATATTTTGCCGTTTTCAGGCGATTTATAATTTATGAGTTTTTTCACTCAATCCTCCAGAGCTGGAGTATATGCTCATGGTTAGGCTTGAGCATGGATCTAAGCCTAGTGTCTGATGTATATTACCATGCTAAACATACTCCTAGAGTCTTATGGAAATGTACTAAGTCCCCCCTAGGATTTTTTAATTTTTTTCAGTTAATTAAAAATTGCCAGAATTTGACAATTTTTAATTAAAAAATAAAGAAACTTTAAAAAAGTGGTATTTGGGCACCAAATAGGCCATGGGGATGCTCATTTTTGGACCTAAAGCACCCATGTTACCTAATTACCCACTTACTTGAGTAAAATTAGTGATTTTTATCACTCAAAGTTGATTTTACTCTCAAAAACCCAAAAAGGTCATTTTAATTCAATAAAAATCAGCAAAGGGGAAAAATAAAAAGATATGTGGGGACAATATCAAAGACAAATTAAAGGCCAAAGTCAAGAAGGGGTCAAAGGAGACAAAATCTAATTGATTGGCATTTGATTGAGTTGATATCTTTTTGGATATTGGCACATGGGATTTAGGAGGTGCGCCCCTCTTGAAGAGGTGGCACACCCTTGAGGTGACAGCCCACACTCTCAAGAGGTGGCGCACCCTCCTCTCTTGTTGACCTTTGTTTGACATATGTGTGATGTGTGGAGAGGTGGCAGCCCACTCTCCCACACTTGGCAGCTCTACCCTCAACACTTGGTGCGCCCTCCTTGAAGAT
>ML779423.1:407566-427901 GCA_009831015.1 Picea engelmannii
TGAGTTGAAACTTGGACCACGGGTGCAGGGAGTGCTATTCCATTCATTTTGAGCACAAATACCCCTATCTTTTTCCCAAAGACGAAGTTTTTACAATGTTTAGCTCAAATAATAATTAATTAATTAAATTCTTTTAAAAATTTAATTAATTAAAAAAAACTATCCTAGACTCGACGAAATTCCGCGAAACTTTAGACACTGTCTAACATGGTCATTTACAATAATCCTAAGAGGTTATCGAATGAATGAGACCACCAGAGCGCCTTCCACCACTTTGGAGGAAGTCAAATGGAGGGAAAAACTCCAGGGAAGTCGGCCAGGAGCTTGTATGGTCGACAACCTGAGGATAAAAAACCCTCGATGAAAGGAACTCCCCTGATGGATCACCCAAGGTACCTGACCTAACTATGATCCATGCAGACATTATTACATTATAGACCCACGCAGGGGTGCGGACATTCCGTTTACAAAATTTTAAGTGCTGGGGTATAAGATACCCGGTAGAACCAATTCAGTCTTCGACATGGATAAATACTTCATGATACATGAGTTGACCCCTGTGCTGAATAGGCGGTCAACAGGACCCTAAAATCCACTTCAGGGAATAGGTGCAATTGAAGCAGATAGGTACACTAGAGGCATACATCACATAATTCCAGAGGATGGCAGTAATGGTGACTGTTATCCCCTAGCCTAGGGATAACTAAGGAGATTATGTCTCGAGGCCCACAAGTCCTAGACATGGAGTACCGAGAGCCATATTGACTTGAGCCTGGCCCTGGAGGGCCCATCTTTCTTCTTTAGTGCCTCCATCCTATCAACAACAACAACATCCATCCCATCGACCTGGTTCTTCAGCAGCAGTGGGTTTTGCTCCACGAGGTAATGAGTTCGGGTATCATGGTATGTGTCACTCTGATTCTCAAAACATTTGAATATGTGCATTTATTTCTTTTTGCTTCATGACATGTGCTTGGACTTTATGCCTTTTTGACTTGTCCATACCTTGGGGGGGTGGCAGAATGCCCTAGCAAGTTGGTTCCCTTGGGAGTGAGTTGCCACTGGGTGGGTTCATGCAAGACCATCGTCCATTCCCACCATACTTATCACTTTCCATCATCTTCCCCCTCATCCATCCCCTACATTGGTTTGAGCATTGGGTTTGCCAAGCTAGGAAAAGGCTGTACCTTGCCTTGTGGGAAGAAGGGGCTAAAGGCCCAGAGGGTAAAAGTAGCTGGCAAAAGATAAAATCCAAAAGAAAAAAATCTTCAGATGCTTCGCCCAGGGATCCCTGAGAAAGCAGTAAAAGGCTTCTCAGCAAGAAATGGAGGGACCCATAAATAAATAAACTCAACACCTAGTTGGAGGATAGGGGGTCTCATCACGAGCCAACCTATTAGGTCCATGGGCATGTAGCGGTATGACACTACCATTTCACTGGTCACCACGCCAGGGTAGTGGCTCTTGGTGGCATAACCAAGAGAAAGGGGGTCTCATCACGAGCCAACCTTCTCATCTCCATGAAATGCTTGTGGGTAACACTGTCACCATTGGTCACCACGCCAGGGTAGTGTCCTCCAACTATTCTCTTGAAAGAAAAAGCAATAAAATAAAAAGGTAAAAAAGGCATTGAATGGGCTTGGAAACATTTGCATCCATGACAAGGTGCAACTCACCCTCTTCAGAGGCACCCACAGGTAAGTCATACATTTCCCTGTTATCACTGCACCCATTGCCCAAACATCTCCATACGATCTCATGCACTTACATGACCTAGATTGGTCTTCACCTGGAAACATCCCACATCTAAGGAGAATTAGCCCAATAGGACTTCCTGAAACCCTCTCTAAACCTGGCTTGTAGGATAGTATAACGTCTTTGAGCACTTGTCTGGGAAAGGGGGGTTTTATGCACATGTTTAGATAACTTGATTATTAGATGTGATTGACATTGCTATGATCCTTGTGACTTATGAGCCCATGGAAGGCGTACTTGTTGTTGCTGTAGGACCATGCCTGACGAACAAGTACACATGGGGAGATGATTAGCTCGGACCTCCATAGGGATAAAATCCCACTAGATGGATGTTGAGACCCCAGCAAGGGCAGACACATACTAGAGGCTTGCACTAGAGAGAGAGGAGGACGTTCCAGCAGAGACAGCCTGGCAGGCCTGGACCCAGGGGGGTCTTGCCCTCCCACATGATGTTGGCCCCTGAAGGCCCTTGACATCATCATTCGGAGCCTTGACATCACCTAGTTGAGGTGTCCAACTTGAGGACGGTTTGGGTTGGCACGTGTGGTAGTTCCTTAGCCCGAACATTTCACTTGGAGGGCTAGCGTTCCAGCAGAGAGGCTAATGTCACCCTAGGAGGGACATGACGTCACCCTAAAAAGATAAAATTAGGGTTTTATTGGATAATTTTGTTTAAAATTGGATTTTCTCATGTAAACTGGTCATCTAGGCCTTTTTGACCTAATTTTGTAATTAAAGGTCATTTTCACTATATAAATAGGGGATTTTTCCATTGTATTTTATCATGATTGATTCACTCACAAGTGAGGTCTGAAATTTGCACCCTTTTCAAGGGTTATTGGCTGAAATTTTAGGCGCACTTCTTGGAAAAGGCTAAATTTGTTTTTTTTGGCATTTTCTTGGTGGAAGGTCTTCAACTAGGCTAATTGCTAGATTATTCTTGGTGGATGTAAGTGAATTTCTGCAATTCTTCTTTACGTTGAATGGTTATGGTACATTTACTTTGCATTTTTTCCAAGATTATGAAATTGCTAGCTTAAAACCCTAGGAGATCAAACACATGTTATTGTCCTTGTCTTAACAACTCTTCACCTACTAGATTGTGCTAGAAACCCTACCTCTTGAAGCATTGTGCTAGAGCCCTGCCATTGCAACACTCTAGCATCATTTGCTTCATCAAGCCATTGTTTATTTCAAGCTTGAGCTAAAGAAGAAGGAAAACTGCTAGGGCCTAGGGTTACCTACTTTCTAGTAGCCGTTTTCCTTCTAAGGCTTGTTGATTGAGGCCTTGGGTTACCAACACCTCAATCATCATCCTTCTTTGTCCTTAGCTCATACATTATCATTTGTTTCCTTCAAGTTTGCTGCTGCAAAGTGACTCCATTAGCCCTAAAAGACACTAATCTAGACCTTGCATTTGATTGATTGATGAAATCAACCCTTAAATCTTTTACCTCAAGCAACCTACTAACCTTTCCTAACCCTAGATTAGACTAATTCACCAACCTTCTTGCTGCTGTTACAAAAGTAAGCTACAACCAATTATTACAGCAGTAAAAGCTCCTAAAAGCAATTGCAAAAGTTGATTTTTACATTGCCTAATTAGCTTCTAACAAGTGCTAGTATATTGCTATTGTTGGGTTATCATTTTTGGTCATTGTGAAGCTTATTTAAGGAATTTATTGTGAAGATTATTTAAGGAATTTATTGTGAAGCTATCATCTTGTATACATTGCTGTTATAAAATTTTTGTTTGCTTCATCTTGCATCAACTCATTTCTTTTATCGAGAAGTCCAAGGTTTTATGAAGCACTAACATCAAATTGTACTTGCAAAAGGTATTGTTTTCTTGTTGCTTTGTTCTGGTCAAGTACACCCAAGCATATCATTGCTTCATTTGCTAAAACCTTGGGACTTTCTGATCAATGTGACTTGTGAGAGGGGATATCTTTTATTGACACTTCTACCTCTGCCTTCTCAAACCCCCAGGTCACCGAGGACGTCTCCACTGGGCTATCATCCCTAAATAGAAAGATGTGTCTTATTAAGGTGACAGTGATAGGACAACCTTCTGTTATGCCAATTTGCCCTCCTTTAGCCTTTCTCTTTGGGACAAGTACAAATTGTGCGATAATAGTGATCGATATTTCTGAGCAAAGGTTGGTGATGCTATTCACAGAAGATCTAGCCGAACCCTTGAAAGGTTGGGTGAAGGCCTTTAGACCACCCACATTACAGGACGCTATCATGAAGACTCGGGACATCGAAAACACGACAACCAAGAAGACACCAGTGAAACCCTTTATTCCACAGAAGGGTCAAGCAATGAAGCCTCCCCACAAGACATGGTTGGGGAAGGACAGGATGGATGAGGAGACTCAACGATAACTAAGGAGGAAGAAGCTTTGCTATAGTTGCAAAGAACCTTGGGTGCCAGGTCACCGATGCATGGGAAAGGGGAAAGTACATTACATAGAAGTACTTTCCGATGAAGAGGATGATGATGAGGGAGAGACATATCACACATAGGATGGTGGACAAAGCGATGACGAGACACCACACCTAGAGATTACCAAAGAGGCACCATTGTAGGAGGGAGTCAAAAGGGTGACCATTGCCACACTTTTAGGAGTCCCCAAATACTATACATTCAAGATCAAAGGTATTTTGTAGGGGTAGAGAGTCACAACACTGATCGATGGTGGGGCCACCCACAACTTCATCGATACAACACTTGTCACCAATAGACAAATCCCTACCGAAGAATTTGAGGGATTTAACGTGGTTGTTGCAAATGGGTACAAGGTGACATTGGGCAACTATACGTTGACCGATGACTTCTATGTAGTGGAATTAGCGGACACCAATGTGGTGTTGGGAGTGCAGTGGTTATATTCCCTTGGAGACTTCAAGATGAATTATCAGATTATGAGGATGGAGTTCATGGACTCTGAGGGTCAGCGAGTTATTTTGAGAGGCATGCCATCTGGAGCACATAGGGTTGTGCCCAACAAATGTATGGAGGCTATCTTTAGACATGGTGACATAGCATGCGCAACCAAGTGCTTGATCACCACGCAAAAGCCATCCCAGGATCGTCAACATTACCATGTGGACATACAGGAGCTGCTTGGAAAGCATGATAAGGTATCTGGGTCACTACCAATAGGGAGACCACCTGACAGAGGATTTGAGCACGTCATCGAGTTAGAGGAAGGGGCGAAACCCGTGATCACCACACTGTACAGGTATTGATGAATGCAGCTATAGGAGACATCCTCCAGCTTACAAACCTGTGAGATGTGGAACATAGCAGCTATGTGAAGCTTTTCTCTCAACTTACAAACCTGAGAGAAAGCCCCTAAGAAGGGTTTGTGGTTCCAGCCTGGGACAGAGCTAGGAACATAGAGACGACCTCCTCCATGACGTGAGTGAGAAGAACTCCAGATGATTATTTGGTGGAAAAACAATCTGTTGAGTTAGGACGTGCCTGTGGCTGAGCACAAGGTGAACGTGGGAAATCCCAAAAGTGTTGGGCACATCATCATGTGAACAGAAATGAAGATGATGTGATGGCCTCCTTTGAGCAGCAGAGTTGACAAGAAGACTCCAGATGATTCTCCTGTTGGTGGCAGTGGGAAAGCAGATCTGTAGAGTGGACGTGCCTGTGGACGAGCGCAGGTGAACGTGTGAAGACCTGGTTCATCTGTGTAATGCAGTTAAATTCTTGACATCCTTATGGATGTGCCCCTAGTGGATGAGCACTAGTGGGTGTATCAGATCCTTTGCTATATATTGTTCAAGAGTTAGACCTACCCGTAACCCTAGTTATTATGTAAAGGGTACAGGTTGGCCCTATGTTAATATGATTAATATAAGGAAAATAATTAATACTGAGAATATTAATTATAATAATAAATATAATGATAAATTATAATTCACTTAGAGAGGTCGTCCTTGTTGTGCCAATAGACGCCCTTGTTAAATTGGTCAAAGTCTAATATAAGTAGGAGATGATTCTCCATTGTAGAATCATATCCTTCTTGTGTGTTTTGGAAATTTCAGCAAGTACTTCTCTTTGGCTAAGGTGTGCACCTCTCTTGGGCACTAGTCTTCTAGGTCTTAAGCACCCTCTTGTGTGCTAAGTCATTCTTGGTGGTGAAAGGTCTTTCTCTTGCAGAATATAGCAAAGGATTTGGTTTGGTTTTTCTCCCTTGATTGAGAAGGGTTTCCCTGGATATATCTTGTGTTCTTGTGCATGGTGTTTCTTCTTGTGATCTTGGTTGCTGCAACATTCTTGTTTATGGTTAAGACATGATGAAATTAAATGAACTACATGCTTAACCTAGCTTATGGAAAATCAACAACATGCACCCAAAGAAGTTCAAGGATGAGATAGAGAAGGCCATACATGAGTTGCTGGAGATGGGACACATCCGTCCTAGCTCTAGTCCCTTCACTTCCTCAGTGGTACTCGTAAAGAAGAAGGATGCCACGATGAGGATGTGCATCGACGATAGGGCTTTGAACAAGAAAACCATCAAGAGCATGTACTTGATACCCAGGATCGATGAGCTATTAGATGAGCTACACGGGGAAATGTACTTCTTGAAGATTGATCTTCGATCAGGGTGCCACTAGATCAAGGTTAGAGAGGACATCCATAAGATTGCATTCAAATGTGACTATGGGCACTGCGGGTTACTAGTCATGCCCTTTGGGCTGACTAACGCACCCACTACCTTCCAGTCACGTATGAACCATAACTTAAACAAGTAGTTGAGGAAGTTCCTACTAGTGTTCTTTGATGATCTTCTGATCTACAACAAGAGTTGGGATGAACATTTGAAGCATGTGAACGCGATTCTCACCATTATGGAGGAGCAGTCGATTTTTTCCAAGGAGGCAAAGTGCGAGTTTGGGTCGACATAAATCCTCTATCTGGGGTACGTGATTGGTGTTGAGGGAGTGAAGGTGCATCAGGAGAAGATCCAGACAATCTTAGATTGACCCACCCCTAGACCACTTATGGAGCTCCAAGGATTCTTCGGGATATGCAGTTATTATAGGCACTTTGTGAAGGATTTTCACAACCGTGTGCACCATTGACAAACCTCATCATGAAGGGAGTGTTTCGATGGTCAGAGGATGCATAGGTATCCTTCGACAGAATGAAGAAGGTAATGAGCACTTTCCTAGTATTAACACTCCCAGATTTGACATAGTCCTTTGTACTGGAATGTGACGCATCCGAAGAAGGGATAGGAGCGGTGTTGATGCAGAACCGACACTCGATAGCTTTCGAGAGAAGAAAGCTGAGGGGCCAGAGAAGCTCTATCCTATCTATGATAAGGAGATGTTGGCCATTATGCATGCATTGGCCAAGTTCAGACAGTAGCTGGTGGGAGGACATTTTGTGGTTAGGACTGATCACAACAACTTGTGATATTTCCTGGAGCAACGAAGACCGAACGAGAGGCAACATAAGTGTGTGAGCAAAGTGCAGGCATATGATTTTAACATTGAATATGTAAAGGGAAAGAAGAACATAGTTGTTGACACCTTATCTAGGAGACCTGCAACCTTCTCCATGACCAAGATCTCAGCGGATTGGAAGTCCATTCTCTTGGTGGAGTACTCCAAGAATACCTTTTCTTGCGCACTGATGGAGGGTATTATTCAGGATGACAAGTACAAGGTAGTGGGTGACATCATGTACTGCAAAGACATGATCTATCTTGTCCTTGAGTCCACACTCAAGGATAAGATTCTGAGGGCAATATACTGGCAGGGCACCCAGGATATATGGAGACCTAAAGACATGTAAAGGAGAGATTCTCATGGAAGGGTCTCAAGTAGGATGTGCTTCGATATGTGAGGGAGTGCATGACTTGTTAGCAGAACAAGTCAGAGCTTACACATCTTGCAGGATTGCTTCAACGATTACTGATTCTTGAGCATAAATGGGAAAGCATTTCCATGGATTTTATTACAGGGTTGTCGAAGGTACAGGGTAGGGATTGTATCAACGTGGTGGTGGACAGGTTGACCAAGTATGTGCATTTCTTGTCCATTCCTTTAGAGTATAGCACATCTCAGGTAGCGGACATATTCTTCGGGGACGTGTTCAGGCTACACAGTCTTCCGAGATACATAGTCAGTGATCGAGACAGTTGATTCCACGAAGCATTTTAGTAGGAGTTGTTCAAGTTATTAGGGACAGAGTTGACACCTAGTACCAACATTCATCCTCAGAGAGATTGGCATACTGTAATGTCCCTTTCTGAGTAGGAGCTCCAGAAAGGAGGGCGAAGTAGTCTAAACATCCCCGTTAGACTATAGCTAGGGAGGAACAGGGGATAACAGGGTCATTTAATGTCATTTCACTAGAGAACCTTATAATTCGAAAGTGACATTAAGTGAAAAGTGGGTAAAAGCGCCCTTTAAGTGATTTAAGCCAAAAATAGAGGGGTGCATAAGTGATGGAGCTAAAAATAGAGGTCAACAACAAATTAGGGTTTTGAAGTAGTATATGAAGAGAAAAACGACCTAATTCCTCATTATGCATCTTATGATTTGACAGTTTGAGCTCTGAGGAGAATACACCAGTTCAAGCGAATTAGTGGAGACTGTGGATTCCAAGAGGAAGACACACAGAGGTTGATTTCGGTGTTGAGAGACACACCCTAGTCATCGGGAAGATCATTCAGTTCTTCCATCGATTTACGACAGTTATACAGGTTCATGCAGCTAGGGCACACTTATCCAGGTTGAGGGCGTGTGAACTAAGAAGACACAGAGGTTAAACTTGTCCCGATCAGGTAGAATCCAGAGATTCCCTTTCGACCCAGTTGAGAGGAAGGCAGGGCGCACCTTTTGAGACATTATTCACCAGATTCTGACAGAGGAATCATCTAGGGCACAACAGTTGGTCAATGAAGGCGCAACACTTGGGGAGATAGATCCAAGGTTCCAGAGAGTTCACCGGACCAGATCTAGGGAAACCCTTTCGACCCATTACAAAGGATACCAGGGCGTTGACTTTGAGACACATACAACCAGATTCCGATGGTGGAAAACAGTTCGCCAGAGGAGGGGCGCAACCCCCCAGGGGATCCCATTCGGGGTTTGTACAGATCAACAAAGGGCCGATCTTCAGTCCGATAGACACTGAGAGGGTCTTGGAGGTCGAGGCGCACTATTTGGGACAAATTTCAGGTTGATCCGAGGAGTTTAGCCACCAAGGCGAACATTCCAGTCTTGCAGCAATTGTCGTGTGAGTTGTCGTAGCATGCAACAGTTCATATCACTCATCCATTGATCCAACATCATTCTTCTGGTTCCATGTATTATTGCTTTAGTTTCATTATTGTATTTCGGCTAAGGTCCATCTAGCTTTGATCTAGTTGAGAGATTCAATTTATTTCACCCCATGCAGTATTATACTCAGTCCTATTTCATAATACATTGATTGTAGTTGTTCTATGCTCTTTTAGTTATTGCATATTTGATTATATATATTGTTAAACAACTGTTCTACCTGAAACCACATGCATAATCACACGCATGTTAAGACAGAGTTACTAAACGCATCCAAAAACCCAAAGTGTATCAGTTCCGGCAGCAAATAATCGACAGTTGAGGCATATATTCCGATCTACGGATCTAGGGATATTACACAGACAGAGATCGTGAACAAGTGGATTGAAGGATACTTGCAAAACTATGTGTCAGGACAACAAAAGGGCGTGGATGAAGTGGTTGCATCTTGGAGAACACTGCTATAATACCACTTATCACATGTCCATTGGGAAGAGTCTGTTCGGGGCATTGTATGGCTATGATGCCCCATCATTTGTAGATTTGGCGTTTGGGGAGAGCAGGACACCCAAGGCCATAGATTGGTTGCAGGAGAGCCAGGAAATATTGAGAGTCTTGAAGGAGAATTTGCAGGTCGCTCATAACCAACAGAAGATGTATGCAGACAAGCACAGGGTGGAGCACAACATCGAGGTTGGGGACTTAGTCTTTCTCATGTTGCAGCTTTACAGATAGTCTTCGCTGAAGAGTGGTGCAGAGAAGCTAAAGCCTCGCTTCTACGGACCCTATAGAGTGATCAAGAGAGTCGGGGAGGTAGCATATGAGTTGGAGCTGCCAAAGAGTAGCAGGATCCACAATGTCTTCCACGTATCTTGCCTCAAGAAGGCGTTGGGACAACAGGTCACCACTTCGGCAAATCTTCCTCTGCTAGATCATCCAGCTCATACCCTATCCAACAACAGTCTTCTATCATCCAAATATCATCTTTCTAGTTTACTTCTTTATTGTATCCCAACTAAGATCCACTTAGATCTGATCTAGCCGAGTGGTTCTCTATTTTCAACCGCATACGACATTGTAACTAGCAAAAAACTCATAATATATGATTTACAGTCTTTTGTGTCATTCTCTATCTGTATGCTTATTCATATGTTGTAAACAACTTATTTATCTACACACACATGCAAAAACACCAAGCATGTTAAAACCCACAACTTAAATGCATCCAGAAACCCCCAATGTATCAAATCAGACAGTAAACACAACATATTAGCAACTTTTCATAGACTAGCTAGATCTGGGATATTACAATGGTATTAGAGCTTTAGTCTTGCTAGCCTGTGATTAAAGACGATGAGTTTAGCAGGTGACCCAGAGGGCCGTGAGCACGTAGGTGACGAGTACGTCACTTACAACAGACGCAGGGAGAGGAGACCTAGACCAGATTTCTCCTCCTTTCCTCCTAGTTCAGAGGAAGACGAAGAGGCACACAAGGAAGCAGAGAGAAGGGAAGAACATGAGGCAGAGAGGATGATGGGAGATGCGTATGAGAGGCCAGAGGGGAGTGGCAAGGCACCCATGGACCTATATGCAACTTTCATGCAGGTTATCAACAATCTGGTGGTCAGTCAACAAGCCATGACTCAGTCCTTGGCACAGATGGCTGATAGATTGGCTATAGTGAGCACATCGGGCACACAAGCCCCACATGCAACTAAAGGGAACTTAGGGGCAAGCAGTAGACCCCATTCACCTACTCACACATACACTTCTTTTAGTAGGATTCCTAGGCCATTGTTCCCCAGAGAGCACCCCCAACAACAACATAGTAGCCGATAGCATAGAGGAAACCCACTCAAGCAGAGGACATTGCAGAGTACATGAGGGAGTACACAACATTGGGCCGTGACTTCCATCAGAACATGACCATGGTCGAGTACTGTGGACTTAGACTCAGGAACTGCCCCAAAGAGCCTCAGAGAGGAGGACAACCGCAACAACAGGGGCATAACATGGATTTCATTCGAAAAGTTGGTAAACTGACCATACCTTCTTTTGACGGATCATCCAAATGCACTGCCAGAGCTTGGGTACAAAATCTAGACACGTACTACAAGCTCAACCAGATGACCGAGACAAAGGCTATCAATTTCACTACCCTACACTTGGAGGGTGAGGCACACAAGTGGTGGCATCATGGACTGGTGACGTTGGGTCACAATCACATCACTTCCTACTGGGAATTCATAGAGAGACTCATGGATAGGTTTGACAGGAGGGATCCCGAGATCCATTTCAGGGTTCTAGCCCAGTTGAGGCAAACTGGCACAACAGAGGCATTCATCACATAGTTTCATTGGGTAGCAGTGCCAGTGACAGATATCTTAGAGCCTAGGTTGATTATGTTGTTCACAGAGGGGCTCACAGAACCCTTGAGAGGATGGGTGAAGGCATATAGACCTCACACCTTGTAGGACGCCATCTTACGCACTTGAGATCTAGCAGACTCAACATCGAAGACTAAACCCTTTTCCAAACCTTTCTTACCACAAAGGGACCGAGACAAGAAGCCATTCCAGAAAGAGTGGAAGGGCAAGGAGAAGTTGGATGATGAGACGAGGCGAGAGCTTATGAGGAAGAAGCTCTGCTTCACCTGCAAGGACCCTTGGGTCCTAGGCCATAGGTGCATGGACAAGGGAGAGATCTATTATATTGAGATGGCAACAGACAATGTGGATAGTGAGGAGGAGCAGGATAGTGGTTCTACTAGCTCAAAGGAGGAGCCATCACAGGTGGAGGAGTAGCCTCCTCGGAGACCACCGACACCGGTAGGGACCCAACTATCGGTAGTGCCACAGCCTCGTGAGAAGGCTATCGGACGGACACTAGCAAAGGGAGGAGTCATAGCGACCCTTTCTAGTGTTTGTAGGTATGACACACTCCGGATCAAAGGGACTATTCAGGGACAACGGGCAATTTCCCTGATAGATGGTGGGGCCACCGACAACTTCATCGATACTTCATTGGTGTCGAGGTGGGCACTGTAGATATAGGAGTTTGAGGGGTTTGACGTTGGAGTAGCAGATGGACACACAATGGAGTGTTTAGACAGAGTCCCAGACTTGGAGATTAAGCTAGGTAACTACACCGTGAGAGACACATTTTATGTAGTTGACCTATGTGACACAGATGTGGTGTTGGGAGTCTAGTGGTTGATCACCTTGGGCAAGATCACCACCAACTACCAAACCTTGGAGATGGGGTTCAGAGACTGTGAGGGGAAGAGGATTGTGCTGAGGGGCATGTCAATAGGGGCACCGAGGACAGTTTCGACCAAGAGGATGGAGAGGATCTTTAGGAATGGGGAGGTAGCGTATGATGCAAAGTGCTTGATCACTACACAGAGGGATTTAGATGGTCAACAACAGTATCAGACAAAGATCAGGACCTTGTTGGGATGACATTAGCAAGTTTTTGGTTCAATTCCACTAGGGAGACCACCTGATAGGGGGTTTGAGCACACCATTGAGTTGGAGGAGGGGGATAAACCCACGAGCACAACACCCTATCGTCATCCTCAGAGGTTCAAGGATGAGATAGAGAAAGCAATTAAGTAATTACTAGCGATGGGACACATCAGACCTAGCACAACCCATTCACTTCTTCGGTTGTCTTAGTTTTGAAGAAGGATGGTACTGTGAGGATGTGTATCGACTACCGGGACTTGAACAAGAAAACCATCAAGAACTGGTATCCTATCCCTCGCATCGATGAGTTGATGGATGAACTGCATGGGGTGGTTTTCTTCTCGAAGATTGATCTACGCTTTAGATTTCATCAGATCATCATCCGAGAGCAAGACATAGAGAAAACGACATTTCGATGCCACTTCGGTCATTTTGAGTTCTTGGTTATGCAATTTGGGCTAACCAATGCACCGGCTACATTTCAGTCTTGCATGAACCACATATTCAGGGATCAATTGAGGAAATCAGTCTTGGTATCCTTCGACGACATCTTGGTTTATAGTAAGACATGGCAGGAACATTTGAGGCACTTGGATGTGGTACTCGACATCATGGAGGCACAGTCACTATACGCCAAAGAGTCCAAGTGTGAATTCAATATGACAAAACTACTTTACTTGGGCCACATTATCAGTGCACAGGGGGTACAGGTGCATCAAGAGAAGATCAATGCCATTCTGGATTGGCCAACGCCCAGGAATATGACAAAGTTGAGGAGCTTCTTTGGACTATGCAGCTATTACAGGCGGTTTGTTAGGGGTATTTCTCAGCTGGGGGCACCACTTACAGATCTCACCAGATAGGGGGCTTTCATCTGGACCAATGAGTTGCAGAAAGCCTTTGATCACATGAAGGAAGTCATGGGCACATGCCCAAAGTTAGCATTACCAGACTTCACTTTGTCGTTTGTATTAGAGTGTGATGCATCTGACAAGGGCATCGGGGCAGTTTTGATGCAAGGAGGACACCCCATTGTGTTCGAGAGTAGGAAGCTCAGTCAACCCGAGAGGTTGTACTCTATTTATGACAGGGAAATGCTGGCGATCATGCATGCCTTGACCGAGTTCAAACAACATTTGGTGGGTAGCAAATTCGTAGTCAAAACAGATCATAACAGCTTAAAGTATTTCCTTGAGCAGAAGGATCTCAGTGAGCGTCGACATAAATAGGTGATGAAGGTGCAGGCCTTCGATTTCGACATAGAGTATGTCAAGGGGAAGAAGAACATTGTGCCTGATGCACTGTCTAGGAGACCTGCGACATGTGCTTTGATGAAGGTTTCAGCGGATTGGAAATCCCATTTGTTGGTGGAATATTCCAAGAACAAGTACGCTTGTGAGGTTTTGGATGGGCAGGTTCAAGATGATAGGTACAAGGTCATTGACGATGTCATATTCTACAAGGACAGAGTCTACTTAGTGGCGGGTTTAGGGCTCAAGAAGAAGATCTTAGCAGCAATTGATGATTCACCACTAGCAGGCCATTAGGGTTTTTTCAAAACTTACAGGCAGATTAGAGAGAGGTTCTCATGGAAGGGCCTCAAGTAGGATGTTATGAGGTACATCAGTGAGTGTGTGACTTGTCAGCAGAACAAGTCAAAGCATACACTTCCAATAGGACTACTTCAGCCGCTTCCCATTCCGGAGCAAAAATGGGAGAGTATATCGATGGACTTCATCACAGGCTTACCCAAGGTTCAGGGTAAGGACTACATCTATGTGGTGGTCAACAGATTGACCAAGTTTGCTCACTTCTAAGCGATGCCGATAGATTGCAGCGCAATTCAGGTGGTTGAGTTATTCTTCAGGGAGGTCTTCGGACTCCATGGGTTGCCGAGGAACATCGTCAGTGATAGGGACAATCGATTTATTGGTACATTTTGGAGGGAGTTGTTCAGATTGGTGGGACAGAGTTGACACCCAACACCAACTATCACCCTGAGACAGATGCGCAGACCGAGATAGTCAACAAGTGGGTTGAAGGGTATTTGAGAAACTATGTGAGTGGACAATAGAGAACATGGATCAAGTGGCTACATCTAGGAGACAATTGCTACAACACCAACTTCCACATGTCCATTGGCATGACACCCTTCCGAGTATTGTATGATTTTGATGCTCCCACTTTGGTAGACTTGGTTTTCGGGGAGAGAAAAGCTCCCAAGGCCAAGGACTGGATTATCGAGAGTTAGGAGATTCTCAAATTACTGAAAGAGAACCTACAGATAATGTAGAATCGATAGAAGATGAGTGCAGATAGGCACAGGATAGAGCGCAACTTCGAGGTTAGGGACTTAGTATTCCTAAGACTTCAACCCTACATACAGTCATCTTCGAAGAAGAGTGGGGCCGAGAAGCTCAAATCTAGATTCTATGGACCTTACAGGATCATGCGTAGGGTAGGTGAGGTTGCCTATGACTTAGAGCTTCCAGAAGGGAGCCAAATTCATAACGTGTTCCATGTTTCTTTCCTCGAGAAGGTCGTGGGAAATTCATCAACACATCAGAGGAGCTTCCCCCATTGGATGAGGAGGGACAGTTGGAGTTGGTTTTGGAGGAGGTATTGGAGTTCCAAGAGCGGAAACTGAGGAGCAGGGTCATCAAAGAGTGTCTGATCAGATGGAGAGGGCTTCCAGTAGAGGATGCTACTTGGGAGAGTGAGCAGGTGTTACAACACCCTGGATTGGTATTGCTTGAGGACAAGCAATCTTGGGAAGGGAGGACTGTAATGTCCCTTTCCGAATAGGAGCTCCAGAGAAGAGGACTTAATAGTCTAAACAATCCCATTAGACTATAGTCAAGGCCGTACTAGGGTAAACATGGTTACTAGAGGTCACTTCAGTCGAGGGTGTTATAATTCAAAATTGACATTGACCTAAAAGTGACCTAAAGCGCTTTTAAGCCAAATTGAGCTAAAAATAGAGCAGGTGAGCTAAAAATAGGTCAACAACGAATTAGGGTTTCAGGCAGCTATAAGAAAAGGTAAAGCGACCTAATTCATCATTATGAAGAATTTGACTTGACAGTTGAGGAGAGAGGCGCATCTCAGGTTTAGGCGAACCCAGAGCTTTGCGAATTCCAGGAGGAAGACACCCAGAGGTTGATTTCAGTGTTGAGAGACACGCCCTAGTCACCGGGAAGATCATCCAGATCTTCCATCGTACTTCAACAACAATTATCCAGTTTGCAGCATTGAGGGTGCACTTGTCCAGGTAGAGGGCGCAACTACTGAGCATCAGATTGATTCGACTTGTCCCAGTTAGGGAGAATCCAATGATTCCCCTTCGACTTAATTGAGAGGAGGGCATGACGCTTCTATTGCCTGGTTTCTCGTCAGATTCTAACAGAGAAATCATCTTGGGCGCATTACTCAACCATTGAGGGTGCGACAGTTGGGGAGGACACATTTGGGGTTCCTGAGAGATCATCAGATCAAATCCAGGGAAATCCTTTCGACCGATTTCAGAGGAGCCTAGGGTGCTCAATTTGGGACCCTTATCAGTCGATTCCGATGGAGGAATCATTAGGGCGCATTTTCCAGCAACAGTGGAGGCACATTTCCGTTGGGGGATCCATCCGAGGTCCAGACACATCAACACAGGGCCGATTGTCAAGTTGTTAGTCACCAAGACTGTGTGAGAGGGAAAGGCGTATTGTTGGAGACAGTTTCTAGCTAGATCCGAGGTGTGTAGCCACCAGGGCGCACAATCCAGTCCCGCAGCAATTGCCGTGTGAGTTGTCGTAGCGTGCAACAGATCATCCAGCGCATACCCTATCCAACAACGGTCTTCTATCATCCGTGTATCATCTTTCTAGTTTACTTCTTTATTGTATCTCGACTAAGATCCACTTAGATCTGATCTAGCCGAGTGATTCTCTATTTTCAACCGCATACGACATTGAAACCAATAGAAAACTTGTAATATATGATTTACAATTTTTTGTGTCATTCTCTATCTGTATGCTTATTCATATTCTGTAAACAATTTATTTATCTACACACACATGCAAAAACACTAAGCATGTTAAAACCCACAGCTTAAACGCATCCGAAAACCCTCAGTGTATCAGATCAGACAGTAGACACAACAGATTAACAACTTTTCCTAGACTAGCCGGATCTGGGATATTACAATATAACTGTCTATAAAATATATGCAAAGTGTTTAGTATACCAGCAGTATAGTTGCAAAGTGTTTGATAAATTCACATAAAGGAAGTCAACAATCTTTGGTAGTAAACACAATTTTCCAACCTAGTCTAGTGTGGAATATTATAGACATCGAGTGAGGCCCAATAATATCTATAGATGTAGCCATCCCAGGGACTTGACCCCATGACCTCCAGAGGAAGGCAATGTGATGAACCTAAGCTACGTATTAATAATAATAAATAATACAATAATAAATAAATTAATAAATAAGTCATGACTATTCATAAAGGGTACCTTCGGCCATATATTAAGCCCGGGCCCCATTGTACAACATCATCATTCAATTACACATTTTTATATATCAATAATTGATTACATATCTCATTTAGCTGAGCAATTAAAGGTTATTCGTACCAACACCCTCAACAAATGAAGCACATGAACATGTGCGATGTAACATCCTTATAAATGTGCATGTACAAGTGTGCAGTCAAACTCGTTGAGTGGTCATCTTTAACAAATGGCACAAAGATGTGCAAATAACCTTCTCAACTCCTCATGGAAATAGATGCCTCAATAAGTGAAGTGCTCAGGTGAGGTGGACCATAAATGCTCAAGCTCTAAGAAATAACCAACTCCAAGAAAGATTCAACAAAACCCTCCAAGTAGCATGTTTTTCTCCAAATAATCCATAGATCAAGGTAGATGGAGCGAATCTCAAGATAGGAAGTTGACTAGCATAGAATAAACAACATAAACCAAGGGCCAAGTCGACAAGGACCCCAACAACCTCCATATGTGTGCAACATCCACTATAAATAGTAAATAGCTTCGATCCATGAGAAATGCCTCCACTTGTGTGCAAGC
Organism: Picea engelmannii; assembly: GCA_009831015.1. NCBI lineage: Eukaryota > Viridiplantae > Streptophyta > Pinopsida > Pinales > Pinaceae > Picea > Picea engelmannii. The sequence goes on from ML779423.1 coordinate 425,188, forward strand.
AATGGAGTTCTCTATGAGAAGGTGTATATTATGATATATTGCACTCTCAACCTCAAAATAGAACAAGGAACCAAAGTGCTCTAGTGTTGGAGACCACCTATGCAACAAGGAATCGGTTGGCCCCTCCATTCATAACATAGATGCTTGAAAAACCATGAAGAAGTGGAGCACTCCACAAGTTTGAGTGTCTATCACATAGAATATCACCATAAGGCTACAATAGACACTTCAAACCCGAGGGCACTTTCACCCAAGGTTCCATGTCATCCATCATCATCATCAAGCTGAAAGCCACCTAAAAACTGTGCCAAGTGCTGAAAAAATCCATGATAGAGTAGGGCGCTTTACAAGAACAATTGTTTATCCCATCAAATATCATCATGAGATCATGATAAACACATAAAACCCCAAGGCGCCCTTCTCAAGAAGTGTGATGCCATCAATCATGCCAATATCAACTTGAAACCCTAGTTTGCTCCATCAAAACACCAAGTAGTATGCATGAATTCCAAAAGATGGTGAGCGCTCTAGCAAAATGAGGTTCTATTAGATCAAATATTACTATAGAAACATCATAGACACCTCAAGTACTTGGGCACTCAATCTCAAGCATAAAGTAGCACATGTGCAATATATATGTGGCGTGAAGGTGGGCGCTCCATGAAACTCAATGTCTATTTGATTAATCATCACCATATGAATACAATAGACATGTCAAATGCTAAGGTGCTCCTTTACAAAGCCACATCTCATCATATCATCACCAAAACCTTAGGCTACTCCAAAGCATGGAAAGGAGGTGGGTGCTTTATGATTTTTTTTCTCTATCTAATTAAGTATCATCATAAGAGTGGAATAGATTCAAAAACTTCTTGAACACTCTTCCTCAAGAGCCATATCCCATCAATCCCTCCAAACATGCAAGGAGCAATATCAAGAAGCAAGGAAGAAGCATGATCCAACAAGCTGACATGAAGATCACCAACAACTGGGTCGTAGCATTGAGGAGCATATCACCATCTATCAACACCAAGGAGTATGTGATCATGAAGAAAGCAACATGAACCAAGACAACCAACCACGTAGTCCACATGCATCTACATCATGGTGAAGTAAGAGTATCCACAATCATCACTATGCTCAACCAAGATTTACTATTATCAAGCAAAAATAAAGGTGTGTCTCTCAAGCTCATCATCATCCTTGCAAGTTATCCCTAAAATACCTGTCATGTGATGAAACTCATAATTTACGACTCATGCCAATATAAGGGGTAGGAAGGACCATCCTCTGATAGATAAATCATCTTTGGCCACACCGTCCATGGACTTTCTCCCCATTTCCTCTAATACCAAGGATGTAACTACCTCCTCAAACTTTAATGCAACTTGAGTCGTACTACCAATTACTACAACTAGATTATCCCAAGAGTCTAATAGAGAACATAACAAGGTAATACACTTATCTTCTTTCTCCGTCTTAATATCAATATAGACAAGTTGACTTACTAGAGTATTGCAGGCATTTAGATGCTCTATCACAAAGTCGCTTATCTTCCATCTTACGATGATACAACTTCTTTTGAAGAAACAACTTGTTTACTAGGGACTTTGACTAATACAAATTCTCGAACTTTTCCCACAACTTCTTTGTAGTGTCTTATTTAGAGACATTCAACAACATTGAATCTGAGAGGCAAAATTGAATTGTACTTCTCACCTTTATTTCCATCTTTTCCCAATCTTCTTTCAACATTCTAGTAGGTTCTGTACTTGGATCCACAACAACCCATTGTTCTCTATCTACAAGATCTTCCATCATTAGCTTCCATAACTCTAAGCTTTGGCTGTTAAACTTCTCTATTCCTATTCTTCAATTGCTTGCCATTTTCATTACACAAGATTCAATACGCAAAGCTCCCACTCCAACATAGGTTTATCACAGAGCAAGATACCCTTGTTCTTTATAGAACGAGCTAAACCCTAGCAACAAATGTGTCCTCCTGAAGCTAATAACCTCACTTCTTGCTGATTTGTTACGGTTACATTCACAATTTTAGGTGCTCTAGCATGTAGTTTTAGTCACCAAGGGCTAGCACATGCACACCAAAATAAATGTAACACACCTAGAGATCTTTACAACTGAAAATACAATAGTTCTACACTCTAACATACATGAAATTGAACACAAGTATTTTTGGTCAACATGACCCTGGATAAACCCCCCCCGAGGAAAACTAGTTTGGAATATATGTCTATATATGAGGAGAATAGATGGTGGAATACAACAAGTACAAAATATAGATGAACCTGATACAATAACAGCTTGATCCAAGCTGCAACACTAGTCCAAATGAAGCAAGATCGCCCTAGGATGGTGCGCCCTCGAGAAATGCTGTCAAGACCACTGAAATGGAGCTAGATGCGAACTGGAAGTTTTGAACAAGAAATCCCTCCACAGTACTTTGATACTGAAGTGTAGCCTCCCTCTGAAACAAACGTCACTGCAATATGAGCTCTCTAAGTCCTCCCTACCGATGATGCGCCCTCCTCAGAACTGGAAGCTCCTTAATAAATAAACAAGGCCCTAAGCCTACTAGCTATCTCCATGGAAGGGAGCGCCCAAGCTAGCCTCACCCAATGCTTGAAACCTCATCATCATGCTCTCTCTCAAACTCTCCAAGTGAACAAATGAAGGAATGAGCTCTTACTCCT
>ML779423.1:444443-460822 GCA_009831015.1 Picea engelmannii
GTACCAGGTAAGCAACTTACTCATCTCTCTCAGATTTGAATTTGATTTACTACAGAATTGTTTAATCTAGTAAGCATTGAGTAGATCTGAAGATATACTTTGAATTTACAAGTTATTCTATTGTGAAATGATTAGACTAAATTATTAGATCTAAAATTTGTGTTTAGCCTTATAGATCTATTGTATTATCCAGATCTGTTCACTGTTACATTAGATCAGAGTACTATCTCTTTAGATCTGAGTTTCTATTCTCATTAGATTAGAGTTCTTTTTCTAAGTTTATTGCTGTCTCTCTTAGATCCAAATTCTAAGTATTTTATCTCTGTTGAATTATAGATCTAGCTGTTTTGATCACTGAAATAAAAAAGATACTATTGTTTTGTAAACTTACCCTAATTCTAACAAAATTGTTGGTCATCCTTTCAGTTCTTGCTAATCCCTTCCCAGGCCTTAGGTTGTGAAGACATCCGAGGTAGCCAACATTCAGACTTACTTGCTTATTTCCATTTGTATATATGCTTGCTTACTTTCATTTTTATTGTACCATATATGAGCCAGGGGTTATATCACCACCCCAAATGATTACTAATAGTTTTGTTGAGATCAAGCAGGTCAAAAGTCATGCCAGAGATGCCGAGGTTCTCATGCGCTCTACAGTGAGCACATGTCCCCGAGTTGGAGCTAGATGTTATCCCCTAGCCTAGGGATAACTAAGGAGATTATATCTTGAGACCCACAAGTCCTAGACATAGAGTATCTGTTGAAATAATGTAACTGCAAAGTGTATTCTAATTATTATTGTGGTATTATTCATTAGATCAATCCCCTATTGCGGACTGATCATGTCGGCTATTGTAAAAGACCAAATCCCCTTTTGCGGATTGGTTAAAGTATAATTGTAATAGGCAGAATAAGAAGTCGGCCCTGCCAGTGAAGAGACACTTCCACACGTGCCATAATTGTATAAATAAGGAGGCTAGTGCCTCACTTAGACACACACTCACTTGTTCATTAAGGAGCAAGTTTCGGAGCAGCAGTTGGAGAGAGAGAGAGAGAGAGAGAGAGAGAGAGAGAGAGAGAGAGGTGCATTTTTGGGAGAGGACTTTCTGCATTTGTTTGAGTTATCTCTTGGCATTGTATTGGCTATCTATAATAAGGAAGTTTTGCTGGGTTTTCTCCCCCATGAGGGTTTCCCAGGATAAATGATGTGTCTCTTGTGATTGTGTATTTCTCAGTGATCCTATGTTATGCTATTGTTATCTAGTGAAATGCAAAGAACTCTAATAATAGCTTAAATGTTAACATGGTATCAGAGCTAAGCTGAATAGAGCATCTTTCATAAGAGAAAGTGAAAAACGTCACTGTTGCCGTACATGCAAATTAGGGCTTTTTATTGAAGAAGTATTTCAACCCCAAAACCATGTAGAAAAGTGCGCCCTTCGTCAAGGATCTCTAACCATTTTGCTAATTTTACAAAAAGTTGACATTTTGACTATGTGAATACTAGCAATTAAATTGTTGTTTTGGACTGACTTAGACTCCTCATGGACAAACACCTAGCAAAACTTGCCCAATTGAGTTGAAACTTGGTCCAAGGGTGTAGGGGGTCTCATTCCATTTATTTTGAGCACAAATATCCCTATCAAAATCCCAAGGACCTAGTTTTTACATTTTTTATCAAAAAATAATTAAAATTACCATTAACTAGGCAACTTTAAAAAATAAAAAAAAAACTATCTAGACTCGACGAAATTCTGCAAGACTCTAGGAGATCTCTAGCATGGTCATTTACAATATTCCTAGACACTAGCTACCAGAGGACCAGACCATTAGAACGCCTTTCACCACTTTGGAGGAATTATTTGTGGGAGTGAAAAACTTAAGGGAAATTAATAACGCTGGTTAGGCGAAATTAATAACCCAAGGAAAAAAAACACTCAATGAAAATGACTCCTCTAATGATGAAGTCCTAAGGCAACTGACCTAACTATGCAGACTCATTATATTATAATCCCATGCAAGGGAGCGAAAATTCCATTACAAAAAGAAGTGTTGATGGCCAAAACTGCCTTGTAGAACCAACAAGTCTTCAACTTGGTAGCACCACCAGGTGCATATCTTCATGGCACATGGAGTTGACCCCCTAGTCGAAATAGGTGGTCAACATTGGGAAAGGGGGTTTTATGCACATGTTTAAATAACTTGATTATTAGATGTGATTGACATTACTATGATCCCTGTGACTTATGAGCCCATGGAGGGCGTACTTCTTGTTGCAGGGCCACACCCAACGTACAGGTACACATGGGGAGATGATTAGTTTGGACCTCCATAGGGCTAAAAGCCTTCTAGATGGATGCTGAGACCCCAGCCAGGGGTAGAGACAAGACAAAGGCTTGCACCAGAGAGAGAGGAGGATGTTCCACCAGAGACAACCTAGCAGGCCTGGACCTAGGGGGGTCTTGCCCTCCTACGATGATGTTGGTCTTGAAAGGCCCATGACGTCACCTCTGTGACCCTTGATGTCACTAGCATTTGATGGACACTTTGGAGGCAATTATGTGCGAAGTGGCACGTGTGGCTTGATCCAGAGGCCTTGGAAGGCCTAACATTTTGCTCCTGGAGGCCAACGTTTCACCAAAAAGGCCTAACGTCATCCTAAAAGGGAATGACGTCACCTTTTGTGCTTGATTTAGGGTTTTAATTTGTCATTTAATGTAAAAACTAGATATTACATGTAAACTGGCCATGTCAACATTTTTGACCTAATTCTGGTCATTGTAACTGTATAATTAAGGGATTTTCCCTTGTCTTATTTCATCATCTTTCACTCACACTTAGTGAGGTCTGAAATTTGCGCCCTACTTAGGGTTGGCTGAAATTTAGTGCGCACTTCTTGAAGGAGGCTAATTTTGGAGTATTTTGGAATTTTTCTTGGTGGAGGTGTTCAATTAGGTTATTTGCTAGATGATTCTTGGTGAATGCAAGTAAAATTTCTGCAATTCTTCTTCATTGAATGGTTATAGTTATGTTTATCTTGCATTTATATTAAGATTATGCAATTGCTAGCTTAAAACCCTAGGAGGCTAAAGCACATGTTATTGTCCTTGCCTTAATAGCTTTCACCTACTAGATTATGCTAGAAAGCCAATTTTCTTGAAGCTTTTGCTAAGGGCCTTGCCATTTTAACACCCTAGCACATTTTGCTTCATCTAAGCTGTCATCTACTTCATCTTTGAGCTAAAGAAGGAGGAAAACTACTAGGGCCTAGGGTTACCTACTTCCTAGTAGCCATTTTCCCCCTAGGGTTTGGTGATTGAAGCCTTGGGCTACCGGCACTTCAATTATTGACCCTCTTGTCTCTAGTTCTCTCATTATCATTTGTTCCTTCAAGATTTGCCACTGCCTAAAAAGACTCCATTTACCCTAAAAAAACACTGATCTAAGCCTTGCTATTGAGTGATTGACAAAAACTAATATCAAAACCTTTACCTTGAGCTCTCAACTAACTACTCCTAACCTTAGAATAGTCTAATCTACTAACCTATTTGCTGCTGTTACTAAAGGAAGCTACAACCATCTATTGTAGCACTAAAAGCACCTAAAAGCAATTGAGAAAGTTGATAAATACACTGCCTTATTTGCTGCTGACAAATGATAGCACTTTGGTATTGATGACTAATTATTCTTGGTCATTTTGAAGCCATTTTAAGGCATTTATTGTGAAGCTATTGTCTTATAAACATTGCTGCTATAAATTTATGTTTGCTTCACCATATATCAACTATTGTTTTTATTGATAAAGTCCATGGTTTTATGAAGTACTAACAACAAGTTGTACTTGCAAAAGATATATATTTTTCTTGTTGTTTTGTTCTAGGCAGGTACCTCTTAATTCTTCATTACTTCATTGATTAAAACCCTGAGACTTTTTTATCAGTGTGACTTGTGAGAGGGGATATTTTCATGGACACTTTAACCTTTGCCTTCTCAAAACCCCAGGTCACCAGGGACGTCTCCCCTTGGCCATCAACCCTTTCTCTTGGCCATGCAACCAAGAGGCACTACTCTGGCGTGGTAATCAACTGCTAGTAGTGTCATACTGCTAGGTACCCATGGACCTAATAGGCTGGCTCATGATGAGACCCCCTATCCTCTGACTGGGTCTTGTTTTATTATTTTTATTGGGTCCCTCTTGTTTCTTGCTGAGAATCTCTTTTATTGCTTTCTCGGGGATCCCTGGGCGAAGCATCTCGAGGTTCTATTTTTTAGGCTTTTATCTTTTTCCATCTTGCTTTTACCTTCTGGGCCTTTAGCCCCTTCTTCCCACAAGGCAAGGTGCAACCCTTAAATAATTGGCCAACCCAATGCTTGGACAAATGTAATGGGATGGTGAGCGGGAAGCAAGATGAAAAGGTGGTAATATGACGAGAGCGGATGATGGCTTTTCATAAATCCCCCCAGTGGCAAACCAAAACCTATGGGCACAGGCTTACTAGGGCATCCTGTCATTCCCCCGAGACATGGTCAAGTGGACAAGTATAAGATCCAAGCATTTGTTAGAAACAAAAGGAATTAAATGCACATACTCAAAGGTTTTGTGGATCAGAATGACACATACCATGATACCTGGACTCATTACCTCATGGAGCAAGAACCATCTTTGATACGGGACCAAGCCGAAGGTGATGGATGCTGCTGCTGATGACAAAGTGGAGGTGTTGGAAGGGAGAAAAGATGGGCCCTCTATGGCCATGCTCAAGTCGATCTGGCTCTCAGTACTCCATGTCTAGAACCTGTGGGCCTCAAGACATAATATCCTAGTTATCCCTAAAAGTGGGGGATAACACTTCTTAACCCCTTGTTTGATCTTCCACCCTTTGGTTTATGAGTTTGGGTTTGAGTGGGGTTTTTATTGTTTTGTTTTAGGGCTCAGTAAGATTAAAATGGAAATATTAATTAATATTTAATATGACATATTAAATTAATATTTATATTAATTAATATGTCATTATATTAATTACTATTTTATTTCCCTAAGCCCTAGCCTAAAACTATAAATAGAACCCCTCCCTCTCTTCTATTACACTAACACTCACTCTCTCCTATGCTATGTGGCGTATTGCTCTGAGATTTCATACTAAGTGCTGCGGCCTCCCTTGACTGTTCAGTTCGGTTTCATTCTGGGTGCTGGAAAGTGATTGCGTTGAGGGTTTGACGAGATGGTGTGTTGAGGGTTGTCTCTCTTCTAAGTTGCTAGCTGCTGCCAGATCCATCCTTCATTTGTTCTGCCCTATTCTAAGTTGCCGCCACCCTTCACTCTGCCAACCTTCAAGCAACTGACCCTCTTCTATGTGGTGGACCCTCTTCTAGAGTCTGCCGTCCCTTTCTTTGAGCAGATCTGGAACCTATGAGGGTTGAGGGTTGTGGCCTTCATGCTGAGTTGGTAGCCCCTTACAGTAGGTAGCCGTCTACCTTTTGGACAGATCTGGAACTTCCAGACTTTCTCTCTCTTGCTGTCACACTTTTCTTCATGCAGATTCCTCACTGTGTGTGGCTGGGATAAGGGTTTACTTCCAGAAATTTCAGTTTGGGGTTTGTTGTCTTTTCATTGTGGTTCTTCTATGGTGGCATAACAATCCTATATTCTCTTTTATAGAGATCTAACCGTTAGTGGTTGATCTATGAGTCCAAGACTATATCTGAGCATATATTCAAAGGCTTAACATTTTCACATGTGTGTCAAGCTCCTTCTTCATTACACAGAGGTAATATTTAGAGGTAAGTATCACTTCAGTTTGATCTATTTGTTAAACTCAGATCTACTATTTGAAATGCCGAGTGTTCTAGATCTATAATCATTCTTGGTTCAAATATCTATTAGGTTACATTACTCAGAAACTTTTTGTTTAAGTTCAGATCTATCACTCTGCATATTCAGAAATATTTTTAATGTTCAGATCTAACTGTAGTGTTTCAGATCTACTGTTTTCATATACATCTCTGATTTGAGTTTTATTTTAGATCTACTATGTTCTTTTTGATCTAGCTAACAATTTTTTTTAAAAGTATATTTTCTATTATTCTTCCCTATTTCTAACAATACTAACTTAGATAAATAAAGATTTGAAATGTAATTTAGATTTAAGTACTTGCATGCAAATTAGTAACCAAAAGAAAATTAGGAAATTTGTGAGATAAGAGAGAAAGAGTGCCAGATGGAAGCAAATCTTGGGCTATGGAGTCTTCTTGGTATGTTGTAGAGGGAAATCGTTCTGATTGAAAGGATTTGAGGGTGTTGGAAACTGAAGATAGAGCTTTCTACTCCAAACTAGAGGCCATGGAAACTTGGAGAATTCCTGCAAGATACTTGTTAAAAATGGATGCATCCACTTCCTACATATAAAATCTACAAATCATGCAAATCAAACTAGAATAACATGAGATCATAGACTAAACATGCTAGAAATAATAAGATTTAGCAATGCAAACAAGCTCACTAATATCTTACTACTCAAGGATAAATTAACAACGAAATTGCAAAAATAACAAGATTACCATTAACTCAACACATCAAGATGGAACAATGACATCCACACATTGCACAAGACAACAAGAGTGGCCTCCGAAGTCTTCAAATCTTTATTCCACAATAGCTTAAGAACATATTACAACAACATAACTCTAGGTCTACCAATCTAGATTACAATGGGAGAGCAAGCTCCTTTATATAGCGAAGAGGGTGGAGAGTGTTGGTTCTCCTTATATGAGATATGATCGATGTTCAATGTATTATTACAATGATGAGTGTTTCATATATAGGGAACATAAGGTGACCATCCATGAAAGGATGCRTCCCTTGAATAATCAATAACTATTTGTTATTATCATTTACCTATTATATAATATATATAATAATCAATAATAATTATATTAATAATTATTATCTTTAGAGAATGTCTCCCCGATGTTGTCCAAACATCAACACTCCCTCTCAATGAGGGAGACATTCTGCAACATTCCACTCTTGTCTTTGAAGTATACAAACTTCACCCTAGACTCATGACACTTGTTTGTCAGTCTTGGGAGACATCTCTTTCCCACCTGAACCAAGGAGAAACTCCTTCTGCGGCTCTCCCTCTGAGCCAATTAACTCAGTCTATGATTAGGCTCACTTTGGGTTCGCATGTAATGTCATATAACATCTTGTGTCTTTATCATTCCTTGTCAAATCACCATGACTTGGACAAATATCACACCAGGATCTTTCACCACAGGTACACACCTATGAGTGAATGTCGGCCTGCTGTTAACTGACATGTGGAAAGAACTTCAAGCACCTTGAGTCCATATTATTCCTTGTCATGATCAAGGAAGGACTACGTTTGGGCCCATTTATCACAAGTGCGCCTTTTTGATAAATGTATCCTATCTCCCTTGGTCTGCAGCCCAATGTAGGAGAAGTTATGCCCGATGCTGAAACATCAACACTCCCTCTTAACTAGGGAGGTATCTTTCCATAGTAGTACACAACTACTTTCCAGAGACACAGTCTTCGCCAGTAGTACAAAACCACCATAGTAACAAAAGATTTGTCACACATGGCACTCCCATGTGGACTTCTAGAGGCTACTCCCTCTAGGAACACTTAGGGTCAACTCCCCATAGTGTGAGACATCAAGCGTCAACTCCCTTGACATGTCCTCATGTGCTCTCCACATGGGACGATGGGCTATAAGCCCAAATGCACTTATTCATTCTCAAATAAGTGTTCAACTTATCCCTTCTCGGATAAGTGTCCTCACAGATCAACTCAACTCAATTCACAGAGGAGTACGATCTGNAGAAAGTTTGTCACACATGGCACTCCATGTGGACTTCTAGAGGCTACACCCTCTAGAAACACTAGGGTCAACTCCCATAGTGTATGACGTCAAGGGTCAACTCCCTTGACATGTCCTAATGTGCTCTCCACATGGGACGTTGGGTTATAAGCCCAACCGCACTTATCCCTTCTCGGATAAGTGCCCCACTTATCCCTTCTCGGATACGTGTCATCACAGATCAAATCAACTCAGTCACAGAGGAGTACGATCTGGAGAATGTCTCAAGAAGCTGCAAACATCAACACTCCCTCTCAACGAGGGAGGCATTCTCTGCCACGCCAAGTCTATCACGGAAGTACTTAAACTTCATCTTGGTTTGGTAAGAACACCAACAACCCGCGCATCTGTAGGAAGGTACTGCACCGATACTTCCTTCCTCTGCACCATGTCTCGGATGTAATGGTACTTGATCTCAAGGTGGTTCGATTTGTCACGAAACACTGGATTATCGGAGATCTTCACACAACTTTAGTTACCATAATGAATAATGGTGGAATCCAGCACATGTTTGAATAAATCTGCACGGAGCTTGTGAAGCCACACTTCTTCACAAACTGTCATACTTAATGCAATGTACTCTGCTTTTGTTGTGCTCAAAGCCACAGAAGTTCGTTTCCTGCTACACCAGGAAACCATGGAAGATACCAAAGTGAAGCAACACCTGAAGGTGCTCTTTCTTTCCACTGCGCTCCTTGCCTAATCAGAGTCAATATATTCCTGCCATGTCATATCAATACTGGAAGTATATCTCAGACCATGTTGAACTGTGCCTCGCAAGTATCTCAACACATGCTTCGCAACAATCTAGTGTGTCTATCTCAACTGACTTATAAACTGGCTAAGTGCACTCACTGCATAGCAATTATTTGGTCTGGTGTTAACTAGATACATTAGTTATCCAACCAACTGTCTATACAGAGTCAGATCAATTTCGTCATAATCGAAAGAAGACACACTTAGTTTCCTCAAATTCGTCATCATTGGTGTAGCCACGGGCTTCAAGTTAAATATCTCAACTGTGTACTTCCCCTGACTCAGGAAGATCTCACCAGTTCTTTGCCACACCTCTAGTCCCAAGAAGTAGTGCATCATACCTAGGTCCTTCATATCAAACTTAGAGGCCAATGCATACTTGCATTCAACAATAAGGCTCTATGTATCGTGAGGATTAAATCATCAACGTAGAGGACCAAAATCAGGGACTCACCATTAACAATCTTGTAGTAAAGGTTGGAATTGACAACACTTTTGCTGAAGCCCAAAAATTATTTGATGTCTATCAATCCTTGCATACCAAGCTCGAGGTGGTTGCTTGATTCCATACAAGGCCATTTTCAACCTGCACACATGAGACTCCTTCTCATGTATCACGAAACCATCGGGTTTCTCGATGTATACTTCTTCCTCAATCTCTCCATTGAGAAAGATTGTCTTTACATCTATCTGATGTACTCTCTAACCCATGGATATTGCAAGGGAAATAATCATCTGGATATAAGTGTTGCATGAGAATCCTTTAGCAACAAATCTCGTTTTGTGCCTCTCGATGCTCCCGTCAACTATGTGTTTGATCTTGTAGATCCATTTGGAAGTCACTACAGACTTCCCTTCAGCTCTTGAAACAATATCCCACACTTCATTCTCCATGATGGATTGATACTCCTTCATCATGACATCTCTCCTTAATGGGGGTTCTCCTTACTTGATGACTAGTTGCCTCCTCATAATAGGAAGACTCAAAATGAATGCTGTGGCTCAAAGCTGCGACATAGAATGAATATCTTTGAGGTATCTTGCTCTCTCGAAAGGTACCACGAGGAGTTGCATGTCCTTGAAATATATTGTCTGTGACCCCATTTCCTACCATGTAGCCTTTAAAATTCAGAATATGTGTTACCCGAGCTTTCTGAAGGAAGACTATTATTGTAGCCAGGGTGATTCTTGCATTTGCGGATGCTGCCTTTGCATAGGAGTGCAAAGCCACCAATCCAAGAAGACAATATGTCCAAACAATCTTTCCAAAATCCACTGCTAAAGAACCTTCAACAGTAGCTCCAAATGGGATTCCGCTCTGAATTAAGATCTTCAACGAAGATTCTAACTTCTAACTTCGAATTTAGAAAGTTCTGCCAAATGCATGAATCTGGAAACTTGAATTTACGCTGGAAATTTCTTTAGACGGATCTTTTATTTAAAAAAAAAATATCGAATAGCCCTTTGTTGCAAAAGAAACCCAACCAAGCCAACTGGTGGTGCTTTCACATATACATACGAGGCACCATTAACCCCATGACCTTCTAAAGTTGGGGCAAGAGCATTATTTAGCTTCATTTCCAAAAAGTAGTGGGCGTTCTACATACGTTTTGCACCCATTATCATTTGCATGGAATACGATTTTCCCATCATCTTTGGCGCTAACGACCTAGAGCCACACGATGCCACTGAGACCGAGTTCTCCCCCTTCGTCTGCCTCAGCATGCAGGTTGAAACCCACTTTGTGATTGTTTCAATCGACGAAAGACGTCGTGGTATTGAGACATGCAATACAAAAGTTGCACCAGACGGAACCTCAATGCGCCATCACGGGAACCACCAATTGGAACCATAAACAAATGTGCTAGAACCTCAAACTCGAACGCACGTAACCTTGTACTGAAACCCCATTGCAGGGGGTTCCAAGTCTTTTGACAAAAAATAGAGAAGCGGGGCTGCAATGCAACCACAAACGAACAAGTGTCCACACTCCTTTGTCGTAGATCATTTAATAGATCAATGCTTCATATTGTTTTTCAATTTTCTATATGATCCAATTGACCTTAATACTAGCTTCGATCAGATATCGATCCACAAAAAAAATATCGTAAGCCCTTCAAAGATACTTGTATCCAATAGGCTAGGTTTGACCAACAACTCTCTCATTTTCCTGGGCCCTCCCTTGAGGGAGTCAAGCCCAGTCCTGCTCTGATACCATGTTGGTTCTTCTTATATGAGATATGATCGATGTTCAATGTATTATTACAATGATGAGTGTTTCATATATAGGGAACATAAGGTGACCATCCATGAAAGGATGCGTCCCTTGAATAATCAATAACTATTTGTTATTATCATTTACCAATTATATAATATCTATAATAATCAATAATAATTATATTATTAATTATTATCTTTAGAGAATGTCTTCCCGATGTTGTCCAAACATCAATAGAGAGCTCAGGAGAGGAGGGCACACCACTTGGAGAGGGAGGGCGCACCACTTGTGAGAGGAAAAGAGTCAAGTGTGAGTTTGTGGGCCGCCACCTCTGATCCATCCCAAAGAGAACTCCTCTTAACTCAAGACTAAACTCAAACAACTCAACTCTAACTCCCAAATAGGTGCCAACAAGGCTTGGTCAACTCAAGTGAGGGTGATTTAACTTAAAACATGTTTCCCAAAAAATAACATTTGTTGATTTTTTGTCTTTTATTGATCATTTGTGGGTAAAATTGATTTTAAATGATTAAAAATCATTAATTTCACTCACAAAGTGGGTACTTAGGTAAAGTGGGTATTCTAAGTCCAAAAAGAATACCCCCAAGGCATATAATGCCTCCTAGTACCACTTATTTAACGTAGGAATTATTTACAATTAAAATATCCCGATTTTGCGGGAAATTTTATTTTTGCATAAAACATTAAAAAACCTAAGGGGGACTTAGCACATTTCCATGAGACTATAGGAAAATAATTAGCATGGTAATATACATTAGACACTAGGCTTAGATTTTCCAAGCTAAGGTCTAACCATGAGTACACACTCCAACTTTGGAGGAAATGAGTAAAAAAACTGAAAAATTATAACCTGCTTAAAAAATTCAAGCAAGAAATAATTAATAAGTAAAACAAACACTCTAGAGTAATGCATTGATGATCAAGTCTTAGGAGGCTAAGCCTTTTACAAGTTCATCATTCTAAATTCATCTTATTACAATTCCCTGCAAAGATATGGAAATGCGGTAAAAAAGTAAAAAAGGGGGCCATACTGGCCAACTGGACTTTTGAACTCTGGAATTTGAACAAGTGATTGTTTAATCTTTGGTGGCTCAACTACAAGTCCATCCTAGTGCAACTTGGTGGGTAACAGGGAGTACCTACCCACTATCACCTTAGATAGACACTCCCCTCGCTTAAGTGATGATAAGTCACCACAAGGGGGGAATTTTGGTAACCCTAGGGGGATTGAGATGAAAAGTGATGTGATGATGAGTGAAACCCCTGTAGGTCAAGTTTGGAGATGAAGAATGGCTTGGAAAAGAGTCTTGTGAAGGAGGAGAAGGTTGCCAAGTGCTTGGTACCTGCAAAACAGTGTTATCCCTGCCTGGAACAAGACAAATGATCATAAACCAAGCCTTATATCAAAGGGTATCAAGGAAGAAAGGTTGTTGTCCCAAAATTGCAGCAGTATGGAAATATATTTTCTACAGCAAACAAGTTATATCAGTTGCAATTCTAACAATTAATGAAGCAAGACTTTGGTGAGTTTTAGGGTTGTTTATTAAGTGTTATCGACAGATTATTATAACAGCCAAATGGCTGTAGCAAACAATTACTACAACACCAAGATCTAGCCAAAAAAATCAACAAGTAAACCATAAAAAAGATAGCTAAAGAGCATTAGAACAATAATCTAGGTTCACAAGTAAATTTCAACGGTAGATTAGTGAGCAATACATGGAGAAGATGAGTTTTTCTACAACCCTAGTGGTTGTAGCAATAATTTATAATGGCAAGAAGAATTACAAGGCTAAACTACACTTCCTTAGGGCACAATGATGCTTATAACATATGAAATCAATTCCAACTTAGACAATTGCAATACCTAAAAATTCATGCATTCCAATGCAATGATTTTATTTCTCCAATGAAAATTAGACTAGTGCCTTATCAATTGGGTTATGGGGTCTCTTGTTGCAAGGGCTAGTTGTGTTACCTTCCTAGGGGTGTAAGCCTTTTTACTTCCTAGGGAAAACAAAACTAGCAAGGTAAATCTAGGAGGGTGTAAGTATTTTTACTCCTAGCAACCTTGTTAAGTATCTTATCCAAAGACAAATGTGATAGACTTAGTGGAGGGTGTGTGCCTTTATACTCCTTTAAGGGTTTAGACAAGAATAACCATGAAACAATAAGAAACACTAACAATATGCAGAAATTTCCTTACCAATTCCAAGAGATAGCAAGTTAAACCCTCTTCTACCAAGTATATTCCACCACAAAAGCAAGACAAGCATCCAAGAGAGACATTGCACCACTTCTTCCACAAGAGACAAGTACTAGTATAAATTTTTTTATAAGAGAGAGAAAGTGTGAGTTGCCCAAGTAGGGCGAAAATTTCAGCCCAAACTTTATGTGATTCTCAGGTGTGTTGTCTCTAAAATGAAAGTGACGAGGTCTCTATTTATACATGACCTTGTAAAAATAATTTGTCCACCTAACTTAGGGTAAAACACAAATTAGGGAGGCCGACCTTTTAATTTTCCCCTTTACAAATTATAATTCAATTTTACAAGAGAAGCAAGCCCTAAATGATGACATCGTGCCCTCTAGGGGTGACGTTTTGGCA
Organism: Picea engelmannii; assembly: GCA_009831015.1. Classification (NCBI taxonomy): domain Eukaryota; kingdom Viridiplantae; phylum Streptophyta; class Pinopsida; order Pinales; family Pinaceae; genus Picea; species Picea engelmannii. The sequence goes on from ML779423.1 coordinate 457,930, forward strand.
TAAGGAGCAAGTCCTTGAGCTTCTTGAGGGAGACATTGGGCCTCCAAAGGCCATATCTTCAAGGTGCAAGGGTCTTCCTCCATCCAATCATGCCAAGTCATCATCAAATCATCCAACACCATCAAACCCTAGCCCTCCAAGTGTGATGTCATGCCCCATAAGAGAAGGATAAGGCCTCCAAAGGCAAACATTGGGGCTAAGAGGGCTAGCAAGTCACCTCCAAGGGGTATTCATGTGCCTCCATGTGAAATCACTAAAACCCAACAAGATGAACTGAAAAACTTCAACACTTTAATACCCATAAAAATTATTCACCATATAAAAATTCTGAAAATGTTATTTTGCAGCTACAGCTAGGCTTCTTCACAGAAATGAAATTGCACGGCAGAAATAAACTTAGGAACAATGAAGAAGATAACAACAATCACATCACATGAGAGACACCAAGATTTTTGGGTAAAATAACCCCTGGAAAAACCCAATGTGGGAAAACTAGTTCTTTAGTTTATGGATTTTATTATGCAACAAAAAGATATAGAGATCTCTTACAAAGCAAATCGATCTACACAAATGACTCAGTGAAACCCCAACAAAATTCTTCTCAAGACTTGTACGACCCTCTCTCAATCCAACAAACCAACAAAGCAACCCGGAAGAACCCAAATCATGAGCCTCTACAAAAATCGTACGGCCCTCTGCATCACCTCTGCGTCACTTGTATGGCTCTCATTCAGATCTGAAGTACGGCCTCTACAAATCGCTGAGATGCAAGTCGATCCACTTGTAAAATCTATCCTCTGTCCTCTCTGCAATTCTCTTCCAACAAACTCTCAAGTGAACTTCTTGTTGAAATTTGCCCTCTCTCAATTAACTAATGCGCCCAGCCTCCAAGTCGACCTCCTTTTGTCTCAATGAGCAAGCAAAAATCCTATCTCCAAAGAGATCAAGGGATGAGATCAACCCTCACTCTCTCAATGAGATGGATAGCCAAGATTAAAAGACCATCACTTAAATTATTTTCACTTTTAACTTTAGAAAAATGCTCATTAAGTCAACATTAAAATATAACACATCTAATGTACTTTTTCCTAAGTAAAACTTTAAGAAAGAGACCAACCCATCGACTTGTCTTAGTTTCATTTTCCCCCACCATGCTAGAACGCCACACATGGAAGAAGACCTTCTGAGTTACAGTTCTCAACACTCCCTCTTAACGAGGAAGGGATTCTGAACCAACCCAATCTTGTCTCTAAACTTCACGAACTTCTGTCTGCAAAGTGCCTTGGTAAATATATCTGCCATCTGATCATCTGTCTGTCTGTATTGGAGCCTCACAACTCCCCTCTGTACAAAATCTCGTATGAAGTGATAGTGAATGATTATATGCTTGCTACGATCATGAAACACAAGATTCTTAGAGAGCCTAATGCAACTCTGATTATCACAATGTATCACAATAGCCTCTAACTCCTCACCAAATAGTCCCAAGAACAACTTCCTCAACCATAGTGCCTCACATGCTGCTAAACTAGCTGCCATGTACTCTGCGTCAACAGAGCTTAATGCCACTGATCTCTACTTCTTGCCGAACCAGGATATAATACCCAATCCTATGTTGAAGCAACACCTTGAAGTGTTATTTCTGCCCTCTGCACATCCTGCCCAATCAACATCTGTAAAACTTGCCAATCTCACTCCACCGCTGCACTCATACAATATCCCGTACTCCATTGTACCTCTCAAGTAGCGAAGCACATTGTTCGTAGCTATCCAATGCACTCTCCGAGGGTCCACCATGTACTGACTCAAAGAGTTGACTACAAAGCTAATATCCAGTCTAGTGTTGACCAGATACATGAGCGATCCAATAAGTTGACGATAGATGGTGGGGTCTATTGTCTCAGAACTAGATACATCAATCTTCCTCTAGTTTGTCACTAGAGGCGTGGACATGGGCCTACAATCTGTCATCCTGAATTTGCGCAAGATCTCTACTGTATACTTGCCCTGTCCTAAGAAGAAGTGCCCATCAATTTGCCAGACCTCCAGACCAAGGAAGTAATATATCAAACCAAGCTCTTTCATCTCGAACTCTGCTGCAAGGTTATCCTTGCAATCTACAATCAGTTACTCATCTCCAGTAAGAAAGAGATCACCAACATAAAGTACCAGTATGAGAGGCACCTCGCCTGCTACAAAATAGAGGTTCGGATCAGCCTCACTCCGCTGGAATCCCATCTCTCTCAAGTAATTGTCGATCCTCGAGTACCAAGCTCGAGGTGCCTGCTTGAGCTCATACAAGGCTCGTCTCAACCTACAAACATGCATATCCTTGTCTCCAACCTCAAAACCCTCAAGATGCTCAATGTAGATTTCTTCCTCAATAACTCCGTTGAGGAAGGCATTGTTCACATCCATCTGATGAACATGCCAACCCATCTTTGCTGCAAGTGAAATCAGTGTTGAATATATCTCCGATATTTCGGAAATATCAGAAATGTCGACGACATTTTAACCCTCCTGAAACTTTCTACAGAAAATGTCGCGACACATCCCGACGCAATGAAAGTGTCACGACACGTTCATTGCGTCGCGATAAATTGGCAAAGTGTCGCAGGTCGATGCATTGTGTTGCCCTGCTGAGATGACCCGTGGAAAAAAGTTTGCGTGAGGGGTTTTAGAGGCCGCGGGTCCAATTGGCAAAGTGTCGCGGGTCGATGCATTGTGTCACTCTACTGAGATGACCCGCGGAAAAAAGTTCGCGTGAGGGGTTTTAGAGGCCGCGGGTCCTTTTTTTTGTCATTGTTTCATTTGTGAAGTGTGAGAGAGCTAGAGAGGTGTGAGGGAAGTCATTATGCATCTATCCAAGGAGGAGAAAGCCAAAGATCTTGCT
>ML779423.1:465032-507737 GCA_009831015.1 Picea engelmannii
TTCCAGTGGATCCAATGCCACCACCACCTCCACGGAGAGCTATACCTGGAGTTGGACTTGGGTCCATTGGGACTGGGAGGCAACACACTTTTCCTTCCACCTCGTCCCCATCACTTACCACCTCAGATGTAGCATCTGGAGCAACTGGAGCTTCCACTACAAGCTCATCTAGAGTACCTCCACGACCACCTACTACTTCCAGAGGAAAATTGGTGCCCTTTACCCGTAAAAGGGCTAGAGCAGCAACAACACGACAACGAAGAAATCAATGATTTGAATTTTGGATTCCTATGATCTATCATTTTCATTTTATCATGTACTATTTAGTATCTAGATGCCTCATGATGATTCATCTCATGAGATACATTTATTTTGATCATTTGATGTGATTTTGTATCTACTATCATCCTATAAGGAACATGTTTCAGAATTTTTAGTTTAGTAACGATATGCGACCACTTGACTTCTTATGCATCTTATTTATTGGTTGTATTTTCATATTTATGTAGCAAAGTGTTTATTTGATGTTGTTGTTGCTTTACAAGTTTAAAAAATTGAAAAAAATGAGTGTTTTTGTATTTTTTTGAGGTCTTGCGACATTTTCCGCAGATGTCGCCGAGAAGTTACATTCCGGACCCTCGCCGACACTTTCCCCGACACGACATATACAACATTGAGTGAAATAGCTGCTCAGATGGAGGAATATCTAGCCACCGAAGCAAAAGTCTCCTCGTAATCGACTCCCTCTTTTTGTTAAAACCCCTTGTCTACGAAGCGCGCCTTATACTTCTCCACGCTTCCATCTGCTGCATGCTTGACTTTATAGATCCATCTCGATCCAACCACCCGTTTGTCCTCTGGCTTGGGCACCACCTCCGACACATCGTTCTTCATGATAGAGGCATACTCCTCCATCATGGCCTCCTTCCACACTCCATGTTGTGCAGCCTGCTCATAAGTGGAAGGTTCGACATCTATAAGCTCTATCATGAGTGCCATATACCCAAATCTCTACGGTGGTCTACTCTCTCTGAAAGATCTCTTTGGAGGTGCTATCTGTATGGAATCACTGACTGTGGACTTGTACCACTTAGGTCGTGGCCTAGTGTCAATCTCCTGTGGAATAGCCTCATGCTACTCGACCTCCTCATCAGTCTCTTGACTGTCCTATCCACTAGTCTCCCTGCCAACACCCGTACCTGTACCCTGCGTCTATGCTTGTGACTCTGTACTCTGTACCCGTGCCTCCTCACTTTACTGCCTCGATTCCTGTCCCTGCAAGTACTCTATCTGCGTTGAAATATCTCTAGATCTCCTCGAGGCCCTCTCCTCCTCAAACTGCACGTCTCTGTACGCCACTATCCTCCTGCGCTCTAGCACAAAGATGCGCTAGGCCTTAGAAGTCTTGTTGTAGCCAACCAATATCCCCTTATTTGTTGTGGGGTCCAACTTTGTCCTCTTTTTCCGAAGGGACATGATAGTAACAAATACTCCCAAAGATGTGAAGATGACTCACATCTAGCCAGGTACTTGTGCATACCTCCTTGGTGTCAATTTCCCCAAAATGGTGTGGGGACTCCTATTCTAATGTAAATAGTTGTGCGACAAGCCTCAACCCATAAGAACATAGGTAATCCCTGATCATGTATCATGGCACGAGCTGCACCCACTATGGTCTTGTTCTTGCGCTCTACCACTCCATTTTGCTGCGTGTTATATGGAACCGTGAGCTCCTTCTTAATACCCTCTGCAACATAATACTCCACAAACTCATTAGAGGTGTACTCACCCCCATTATCCGATCTAAGTACCTAGATCCTCCTACCAAACTGGTTCTCTACTAGAGCTTTCAACTCCCTGAACCTGTCAAAGACCTCATCCTTGGTCTTAAGGGAATATATCCAAGTCTTACAGGAGTAGTCATTAATAAATATCACGTAGTAGCTGAAGCCACTAACTGAATGCACACTCATAGGACCATAAACATCCGAATGGATTAGATCCAAGATCCCCTTGGACCTATGCTCACTAGATGGAAATGTTTTGCTGGCATATTTGTCCAAAGCGCAACCCTTACAAGGGTCATGCTTCTCTGTTGCAACCTTAGGAACTCCTGTAAGTGTCTGTCTCAAATGACTCAACTCACCAAAATGCAAATGTGCCATCTGTCTGTGCCATAACTCACTCAAATCTGTGCTGCTGTTGACCAATGCTTTTGTTGGCTCAAAATGCAATCTATATGCCTTCTCACTATGAACCCCAATTACTTTATCCATCTTGGTTGTAGACCCCTTTGGTCTAATATACACCTTCCGTCCATGGAAGGTCACCTCAAACCCTTTATCTTCCATGGTCGAAACTGAAATGAGGTTCTTGGTAAGACCGAGAACATACAATACGTTAGCAATGTAGAGTCGTTTACCTAACTCCCTTTGAAATGACACTGTGCCTATGCCTTGCGCCGTATAATGCACATCATCTCCAAAAACTCAATATGAAGATTCATGCCTCCCTCCTGCAAGCTACTGAAGAACTCCTTGCACCCAATCATGTGACATTAAGCACCACTATCCACATACCAAACACCTGTGACAACTGAGCTCGACATACATGCAATAAGGCAGAAGTCCTCAAAGCTTTTGCAAAAATCCTCTACTCCTGCAGAGGTTGCCATCTGTGGCTTACTCTTTTTCTTTTTTGGACACTGTGAGGAAAAGTGTCCAAACTTGTGACACTGGAAACACTTGGCTTTGGAGAAGTCGATGTTTTTCTTCTTTTCTCCTGCTCCACTCCTAGAGCCCTTCTTCTTAGACTTCCCTTGCCTTTGTTTTCCTTCTTTCCTCCTCATCCACAATCTGAGGTGATGTAGATGTACCACTCGCCTGACCAAGGTGAATCTCTTCCTGCACAAAATCATCCCATAAACGCTACCACTTAGGGAGCTTCTCCCGAGCTACAATTCCACACACAAATGTGTCCTATGGCTTTGAAAAACAATTCAGGGCTATACGTACTAACTCATAATCCTATGTCTTTGAGCCAACTGCTGCAAGCTCATCCCTAATCTGTGTAAGACGAGTGAGGTAGGGAACCACACCTTCGCCCTTTGTCATCTTGGTACCTCTCATCCTTTCCCGAAGCACCATAATCTTGTTTTCATTTTTACTCTGATAGAGGCTACCCAAGGCAGTCCACATGTCTTTAGCAGACGTTTTCTTTGAAAGGTGTGGGATTATGTGATCCTTTACCCCATCAAGGATTATGCTCATAACCTTTGCTTCACCCTTCTTCCACGCTGCCAACAAAGTTGCATTTGTAGGAGCTGCTTCTTTATCATCAACATGTTCAAGGACATCATTAACATCCAAGATTTTGGTAACCCTCTCTTTCTAGGTGGGAAAGTTCCTAGGACCTTGAAGTCTATCCTCAACTCTCAAAGTCATGGCCATTTCTAAAGGTGTCTTTGTCCAAACCCTAACGTTACCTTACCAACTGATTCTGTGCTTAGTTATGAAATTGATCTTCTTTACTCAACACGTTGATTTTGTTACTTCAACAGTCCTGCTCTGATACCATGTGAAACCACTTAAACCCAACAAGATGAACTGAAAAACTTCAACACTTTAATACCCAAAAAAATTATTCACCATATAAAAATTCTGAAAATGTTATTTTGCAACTACGACTAGGTTTCTTCACAGAAATAAAATCTCACAGCAGAAATAAACTTAGGAACAATGAAGAAGATAACAACAATCACATCACATGAGAGACACCAAGATTTTTGGGTAAAATAACCACCGGAAAAATCCAATGTGGGAAAACCAGTTCTTCAGTTTGTGGATTTTATTATGTAGCAAAAAGATATAAAGATCTCTTATAGAGCAAATCGATCTACACAAATGACTGAGTGAAACCCCAACAAAATTCTTCTCAAGACTTGTATGGCCCTCTCTCAATCCAAAAAACCAACAAAGCAACCCAAAAGAACCCAAATCGTGAGCCTCTGTGAAAATCGTACGACCCTCTACGTCACCTGTACAACTCTCATTCATATCTGAAGTACAACCTCTGCAAATCGCTGAGATGCAAGTCGATCCACCTGTAAAAACTCTCCTCTGTCCTCTCTGCAATTCTCCTCCAGCAAACCCTCAAGCGAACTTCTTCCTCTTCTTGCTGAAATTCGCCCTCTCTCAATCAACTAATGCACCCAACCACCAAGTCGACCTCCTTTTGTCTCAATGAGCAAGAAAAATCCCTATCTCCAAAGAGATCAAGGGCTGAGATCAACCCTCACTCTCTCAACGAGATGGATGGCCAAGATTAAAAGACCATCACTTAAATTATTTTCACTTAAAACTTTAGAAAAGTGTTCATTAAGTCAACATTAAAATATAACACATCTAATGTACTTTTTCCTAAGTAAAACTTTAGGAAAGAGACCAACCCATCGACTTGGCTTAGTTTCATTGTCCCCCACCATGCCAGAACGCCACACATGGAAGAAGACCTTATGAGTTACACTTCTCAACACTCCAAAGCCAATGTCCCTCTTCCAGCATGTCCAAAAGAGAGGGAGCGCATCATCCAACCAGTGGGCTTCATGCACCAAATGAAGGTCCAAGTGACCTTGTGCCTTCATGATCAAGCTTTCACCTGTCAAGGACCTGCAAAGACAAACAAGTACGCCATCCAGGGGTCCACAAGTCACAATATCATGCCAAGTAAGCCATATTGAATAAAAGAACTATCTGAACATGTGCATCAAATCCTCCCTTTTCAAAATAAACATCTGCTCAAAGACGTTATACAATTTGCCAAATTTAGATATGGGAGGGGTGTCATAGTGACCTATTGGGTGGACCATTTCCCAAGTCAAGAAGTGTTTTCCAAGTGGAATTCCTTCTAAGTCATGTAGTGAGTATGAAGTGGATGGTGTTGGACTTCTAGGAATGGGGCTTCATGACATACAAGGACTGATATTGTCTCATTTATGGATGCCTTTGTAGAGGGTGCGCTGCCCGTCGTCGACGATGCAACATTTTTCCAAGCCCATTTGTGATTAAATTATTAGAGTGTTTCCAGGTTGAAGACGTATGGGGGCACTAAACTAAGCAATAAAAACAAAGCCCACATGCGCTCTACCTTGGTCACACTGCTTCCCCAAGTTCAAGACAATGTGGGGCACTAAACTAAGAAATAAAAACAAAGTCCACACACGCTCTACCTTGGTTGGCATGATTTTAATTAGTTATTTTTAGGGGTCCCTCAACTTTTTTTGAGAAACATTTCATTGTTCTCGTGATCCCCTGACAAGCATTTGGAAGGTTTATGATTGACTTTTATCTTTTTCTAGCGACAAGCCTCTGGGCCTTCAACCCCTTCTTCCCATGAAATGAGGTACAAGCCCTTCTTGGGTCCATGTGGCCCGAAAACCCAAAAGATGATGATACGAAAGGGAAGAAACATGAAAAGTGACAAGTATGTTCGGGAGTGGTACGATGACTCTTTGTAGGAAACCCCCTAGTAGCAACCCTTTCCCTAAGGGTGGCCACTTACTAGGAAATCATGACACCCACCAAGGTGAAAAGGGAAAAAAACATAATTTCCAAGCAAATGTTTTCAAAATCAAGAAAGGATTCTTTGCAACACATTCAAATGCTTGAATTATTAGAATGACACTTACCACAATACCGGACTTGTTACTTCATGGAGCAAGACTTGTTGTCCTCTGTGGTCCAGGGTAGGTGTGGTGGATGCTGCTGTCATTGATCGGATGTTGATGTGTGGTGAATGAAGGGCTCTGCGTGCTGGGCTGCCTTTCGGTACTCCATGTCTACAACCTGAGGGCCTCGAGACATCATCTCCTTAGTTATCCCTAGGAATGGGGGATAACATTTGGCTCCTACTTGGGGACATGTACTTGCCATAGAGTGGATGAGAACCTTAACATCTCCTGGTAAGATATGTGCCTACACACACTGAAACCAACAAACTGTGGATATCGAAGGTGCCTTGCTCACCCTTTGTCCATATGATCAAAAATCCAAAATTTCGACTAATCTTTAAAAGAAAAATTTGCATTTTTATCAAAAATTTCTAACTAACATGTAATATGATGAAATCAAATGATCTAAAGTAACTATGCAATAAGTAGAGCAAAATGAAAGGTGAAAAATGAAATGCTACTAAACTATCATGAGCAAGCAAGATGTAAGTGCGAGAAAGCAAGATGACCTACCTACTTACCTGGGCCCGTGGCCCATGGAGGTTAGGTCATGAGGCCGTTAAGTGAAATCATACAACCAATTGCTCATCATCTCATTAAGGTATCTCCCCCTATGCTTAATCATGTATTGCAACAAAGATAAGTTGAGCACAAAGTAATCATGAGTATAAATAAGCATGTGATCAATCATAGAAAGCAACTCATGGAGGTGGGTGAGAGGGAGATAATCCTGCTGGGAAGAATGTCTACAAGCTTGATCAATCCATCTCTGAAGAGGGCTACTGCGTGTAGATGATGGCTCGTCTTCATCTTCACTTAGGGTACCATTGCTTCTTAAAGACTCAGAGGAGATGAGAGATCGGAAGAAACTGTATTGCTTCCCAAACAAAAGAATAAAGGCAAGGGATAGCCTCATGATTGGAGAAAAAAATCCTCCTGCTATTGAAAAATTGTTGTCCTTTCATCTGCATATCCCTAAAAAGGGACCCTCGACAAGAAAATTGTTGCTTCATAGTACGGGTTCCTGTTTGTTCTGGGTTGGCCACATCCTTGTGTCCATCAAAATTTGGTCTAGAAGGTGGTTGAAAATCTTCATAGAACAAATCTGAATCCTCAAAAGGACATGCATCATAACTTCCAAGGGATGATTGAAATTTATTTTGAGTATATTGTGACAAGTTGTCCTCAAATGGATGAAATAAATCCGTGACCATATCATCACTAGGCTGCAAAGAATTTGAATCATATGCACATGAAGACCAATTCTCTGAAGATGACAATTCAACCCCTTTTGCATGAAAACTACCCTCAATGTCGTAAATGGGATCTCTATAAAAAATGAAGCTACCCACATCCCATCTACGTCGACCAACCTATATGAAATCATCCATGTGTTGATCAACCACATTGGAAAGGTCCTCCATGAAATCATCTGCATCATCTGAACTAATCACTTATTCATATTTATGTGTAGGAGGAAGGCAAGGATGAACAACTTCATCTTTGTCAAGTGGGAGAATGGACATCGATGTCTCATTTGGATTCTCAGCATGTTGCACTTCATTGGAATTCTTCTTTTTCTTCATGGTATCTTTCTTCATGGACATGCCCCTCAAACACCTCTTCATCACAAGGGGCTTAATCCTCAATGTGGAGTGCCTCATCTGACTATTCTTGAAAGTACCCAAAAGGAAACTCTTGTTCATCTTGTCCTTGTGGGCTTGCTCTTTGGCCGGTGATGTCTCGTCAAGATCTTGCATTTCTTTGGAGTTTTCTTCCTCCTCAACGGATATTTCATCATTGATGTCGTAATTTTTTGCGATCATGGCACGCCGAGAACTTATTATATGATGCTTCTCAACAACATCTTGCGCTAGCAAACTAGTAGGGCCTTCTTCTCCTTGGCAACTTTCCTCTGAGGCATTTTCTTCAAGCACCTCGTTTGCAGAGGGTGGATGATGTTGCTTCTCTATTTCACATTCTTTAACTATCGTCTCATCATCCACTGGAAAACCTTCCCTATAAAGAGCATCCTTGAGGTCTTGGAAAGTAGCTTGCAAATTCTGAGTGGCTGGGCCCCAACACCTGACAAATTGTTCAATAAGCCTTGTGGAGGAAGTTATGCTCCTCGACTTGCATGAATGTGTGAGCCACTTCTTTTGTCGTAACTCTAGAGATGCTACAAACAATCACATTAGTATATCATCATGTAATATATTCAATGTTGAAGCATATTTCATACAATTCACAACATGGGTGACTGCTAGGGTTGGGTCACCATTAAACTTTGGGCAATTCCTATTCCATTATGGAGGATAGCGATTTGGATACCCAGGAATACCCTCGATATCAAGGGAGGGATACAACTCATGTGCATGCCAAGGTGCCATGGTTCCATCACCTGAAATGACGCCTCAAAGGAACTGCCAGGAGAGCTCAAAGCTCAATGTAAGAGGGTATCTCTCCTCAATGGAGTCACCAGACAAACTAATATGAAGTTCATAAAAAGTGAAAAGGAACTTCCCTCAAATGGAGTCGCTAGGCAAGCTACGGGGAAAGGCTTTTGGAATAACTTGCCAAAATGTCGTTAGGGCTTGAAAGAGGATTAAAAATCCTCCCTTGCAACATTGCCAAAATGTTATCGCACAATTTGTAGATTGGGCAAAGCCCAACCCAATCCACGGAAGTGTGACAACTATGGGAGTACCTACCCACTGTCACCTTAGATAGACACTCTCCTCGCTTAAGTGATGACAAGTCACCACAAGGGGGGAATCCCGGTGACCCTAGGGGGATTGAGATGAAAAGTGATGTGATGATGAGTGAAACCCCTATAGGTCAAGTTTGGAGATGAAGAATGGCTTGTAAAAGAGTCTTGTGAAGGAGGAGAAGGTTGTCAAGTGTTTGGTACCTGTAAAACAATGTTAGCCCTGCCTGGAACAAGACAAATGATCATAAACCAAGCCTTATATCAAAGGGAATTGTTGACCACCTATTTCGACTAGGTGTCAACGTCATGTACCATGAAAAACTATGTACCTTGTGGTACAACATATTTTGAAGACTTATGGCTCAACAGGGGAAATTTTGCCCCCAACACGTCTTTCTATGTACTTGGAATGTCTGCTCCCCTGCGTGGGATAATAATGTAATAGGTCGGCATGAGTCAATTTTTAGTTAGTTGCCTAGGACTTTATCATTAGGGAAGTCCTTTCATTGAGTGTTTTTTTTCCTCATGTAATTAGTCTTGCCTACCAGACAATTTTAATTATCCATGAGTTTTTCACTCACAAAATCCTCCAAAGTGGTGAAAGGTGTTCTAATGATCGAGCCCAAGGGATGACTAAGGTTTAGGAATGTTGTAAATGACCATGCTAGACATCTTCCAGAGTCTTGCAGAATTCCGTTAAGTTTTGATAGTTTTTTTTTTAATTATTAAAATTTTCCATTTAATGGAAATTTTAATTATTTTTAATACAAAATGTAAAAATTTGGTCCTTTGGGGAAATTTTATAGGGGTGTGGGTACTCAAAACAAATGAAAGATGACCCCCTACACCTTTGGACCAAGTTTCAACTCAATTGGACAAGTTTTGCTAAGTCATTGTCCATGAGGAGTCAGAGTTATTCAGAAGTCAATATTTAATTGGCTAAGGTAAAAAAGCCAAAAATTGTAAAAATGATTAAAGTCATGAGAGAAAGTGGGGAAATGATTCTTAATGTATTTCCTAAGTTGGGAAAGTGATTTTCCACTTAGAAGACCCCCCCTTGTTAAGTCAACTACCAAAAGTGGTAACTCCCTAGTGAAAAGTGCGCCCCCCTTGCTCATGAACACATGGGAAAACAAAAATTAAAGTAAGAGGGTGGCCAAAACCCTAAGTGTGCCCCTCTTTGAGCCTAACTTTATGTTTGGTGAAAGGAAAAGGTGTTTTCCCCCTTCCCCTCTCACCCTTCAAACCCTAAACCTTGCTAAAACCCTAAAAGTGCGCCCTCCTTGACTTTGTCTCTTTCCTTTAGGGGTCTTTCCTCTCTCCCTCATATAAAAAAAGCCTACCCCTCCTCATTTTGACATCTATTCTCACAGTAACTCTACTATGCCAAAATCTCTCCCATCTCTTTCTCATTCTCTCCCATTTTCTCTCATGATTCATGGTGCCATTGGGCAAATATTTTCTTGGTTAATAAAATAGAAGCTTTGAAGGATTTCTTGTGTCTCTTGGAGTATTCTTGGAGCCATTGTTTGGTTTGTTTATGAGGTAATATTGTTGCAAATTTATTTATTTTGTATTTCCTTGCTTGCATTTTTACTTGGAGACCCAAGCAAAGTATTTTGCTTGGGATAGATTAGTAGTAGTCTTACTATTAGTCTTTGTGAGTTGTTTCTAGTATATTTGAAAAGTATTTTGCAAGTTATTAGAACAAACTCACCTTCTTTGTATTTTGTAGCAAGGGTTTACAAAAATCTGCAGGTTACCAAAGACTTGGAGAAGTGGATTTTAGATCTGAAAATCCATTTTTTTAGCCATCTAAAGCTTCTACATTATTTGTTTTCATTTTTAGCCACATATCTATTAGTTTCTAGCATTATTTTCATCTAAATCTGCAATCTAATCTCTCTTTTTATGTTCATAATTTTTTATAAATAATTTCTGTATATTGTGTTATTATAAAACAACTTGTTCAAATCATTTTTAGTAATTTCCAGCAAGAAAAGCTTGTTGTTTTTGCAAGTTTAAAGAGGTTTTCTGCATATTTTTGGCTCCCAAAAGACTCAAGGAAACATCCAAGAGTCTCAGTGCCAAACTGTCTTCTCTACTTCACTTTCTAATCATTGTAAGGGGCCCAAGAGAGTCTCTTGGGCTTGCATTCTCTCTACTTTAAATTTTTCTGTAAAGTGTAAATAAGTTTTTGTGTTTTGCCCACACCTTGCAAAGAGATTGGCTTTGCCATCCATGCAATATCGTGAAGGCTAGACTCAGATTTAGTTTTCTGTTTTACTTTTATTTACTCACATTGGCCAAAACCATTAGGCTTGTCCTCCATCTTGTGCCATAGTTGTGAGGTTGTTCTTTTACTTTCAAATCATTTAATTTATTTAATTTTGCCCACACCTTGCATAGTGATTGGCTTTGCCATCCATGCAATATTGTGAAGGCAAGTTTAAGTTTTAACTTGTTGCAAAGTAATCAAACTTGTGCCTCGCCTTTGCCCCGTATTCCCTTTACTTGCCACTTTGTGGATCTTGGGTAACTAAGAAAGGGCAAAGGATTGAGAGGCTAGATTAATTAGGCACCCAATTATTATTGCTTCTACCACCAAAAAAGGTGACTTGGGAGGCTACAAGGGGTTGAAGCCGGGGATAGTTTCACGACACTACATGTTCTCCTTGTTGAGCGCCCAAGCATTCCGGATTTGACCTGTGGAGCTAGGGAAGAACTTTGTTTGTTCTTCTTCTTGAGCACCCAACACTTCCTTTTGGTTGAAGGGATAAGAGTGAGGGGTAGTCATATAGTGCAGGCTTGTATCTTTTACACTTAATTTCCCCTTAATTCAAGAGAAACTTAAAACTTGCTTAAATCAATCTACACACTCCCACAACATTTACTTTTCAAGCAAGTTACTTTTTCAAGCACTTTACTTTTAAGCAATTTTCTTCCATGTGAATACTTGTTTCAAAGCATTCTTTATTTCTAGCATTCCTTATTTATTTGAGCATAATTGGTTTAAGTGTAAAGTAATTTCTCATTTCTTATTGTGGATATATCATAACGTTGTTTCATTCTTGTATAATTGTATTATTGCTGTGTATTTCATTAACTCAATTTGGGCTAATCTTTAGGCACTGGTCTAATTGTTGAATATAAATAAAGGGTTTGTTTGTCATTAAAGGAACTACACTTTTGCATTTGTTGCCTGTCATTGGGTTGGGTTTTCTTAACAATTAACTCAATTAACTCCTAGATGATTAATCAAAATTTACATAGTTTAATAGGGTCTACCCCCCTTAGCTTCCCTAGGAGTGAGCCTAGACAGAAAAGGTCTAGATTGAGGTGACAATGGGTCTAGACTTAGGTTTGTGCCTCCAAAGACACACCAAGTGGGTTGGAGACTTCTTGATGTTAGTAGGTGTGTATAAGGACGACAACAGGGATCAAACAAGAAAGGTTGCTGTCTTGAAATTGCAGCAGTATGGAAATATATTTTCTGCAGTAAACAAGTTGTATCAGCTGCAAGTCTAACCACCAAAATCAAGCAAGAGATGAGGATAATAAAGCTAGCAAAGAATAGTTAAACTTCTAATTAATGCAGCAAGACTTTGGTGAGTTTTAGGGCTGTTTATTAAGTGTTATCAGTAGGTTATTATAAAAGCCAAATGGCTGTAGCAAACAATTACTATAACAGCTAGATCTAGCCATAGAAATCAATGCAGATTTTTGAGGAACTAGAAGGCTTCCCAACAAGTTTGTCTTTGACCTCTTGTTGGGCTCTAAGTTTACTTTATCAAATCTGTCCTTGCTGTTGTTTTAGGACAGCGAACAGGTCTGAAATTTCTGCCAAGAAATCTGCATTCAAACTGATGGTTAAGTGCTCTTTTAAGTGCCCTTGCAAATGGTTTTAGAGTTGATGTTAGCACATGCAAATACCATAAAACAAATAACACTCCTCTAGGATCCTTACAAGCTCCTAATGCTGATATACAACTAAGCATACATGAAAAATGAACAAGTGTAATTTTTGGTCAACATGACCGTGCACAAAACTCCTGGGGGGAAAACCAATTTGAGATATATGTAGTGTCTCAAGCATGGCATATAACTAGTAAGCAAATACAATAGAACTTGTACACAATGCACATAGCAAGCTCCTCTCAAGCGTTGCTAGCAAGTTCCTTGAGAAATGCACCCAAGAAGTGCGCCCTCCTCTTTGTTGTCCAAGCTAGACCACTAATGCGCCTTTGACCTTTCCTTTGGCTGATTGAGAAACCCTTGCATACAAATTGCCTCTTGTATGCTACCTCAACCATGCACCAATCAGATTTGCAAAAGCTTCACTCCAACATGTGCCTGCAAGCTTGCGCCCTCTCTCCTCAAGTGTGCCCTCCACCAAGCAATAACACACACCAACAATAAATGAAGCCTCAAGCCTCCTTGCGTCCTCCATGAATGAAGGCACCCAAGCTAGCCTCACCCAATGCTTCCATTCTCATCTCCTTGCTCCTCTTCAAACTCTCCAAGTGAACAAAACAAGAATGAATGCCTCTCTTGCCCCTTGCGCCCTTCTTTAGCCATCCTTAGCCAAACCTAGAGATTGATGGCCAAGATCTTCTCACAAGCATCTCACTTAGAAACCCATTTTTGTTTAAGTTTCCTAAGTTTGCCTCATGTCCCTTAATTCACCCACAAAGTGAATTAATAGTCACTTTTGCCTTAAGTGACAAAATTTCACTTTATGTTCTAATTTCACTTTTCAAAGTGAAATTAGAACATAAAGGTAAAGTACAAGGGTCTAATCATTTCCCTCTTGTCGTTGGAGAGACACAACCACAAGGGGACCACTTTCCAAGGTACCCCAAAACTCAACAATCAACAAGTAAATCGTCAAAAAGATAGCTAATGAGCAGTAAAACAATAATCTAGGTTCACAAGTAAATTTCAGCGGTAGATAAGTGAGCAATAGATGAAGAAGATGAGTTTTGCTGCAACCCTAGTGATTGTAGCATTTTTTTTTAACAGCAAGAAGAATTACAAGGCTAAACTAGACGCCCTTAGGGCACAATGATGCTTATAACATATGAAATCAATTCCAACTTAGACATTTGCAATACCTCAAAAATTCACACATTCCAATGCAATGATTTTATTTCTTCATTGCAAATTAGACTAGTGCCTTATCAATTGGGTTATGGGGTCTCTTGTTGCAAGGGCTAGTTGTGTTACCTCCCTAGGAGTGTAAGACTTTTTACTCCCTAGGGAAAACACAACTAGCAAGGTAAATGTAGGAGGGTATAAGCCTTTTTATTCCTCCTAACAACCTTGTTAAGTAGCTTATCCAAAGACAAATGTGATAGACTTAGTGGAGGGTGTATGCCTTCATACTCCTCCAAGGATTTAGACAAGAATAACCATGAAGCAATAAGAAACACTAACAATATCCATAAATTTCCTTACCAATTCCAAAAGATAGCAAGATAAACACTCTTCCACCAAGTATATTCCACCACAAAAGCAAGACAAGCATCCAAGAGAGGTAGCGCACCACTTCTTCCACAAGAGACAAGTACTAGCATCCAAAATTGCATAAGAGAGAGAAAATGTGAGTTGCCCAAGTAGGGCGAAAATTTCAGCCGAAACTTTATGTAATTCTCAGGTGTGTTGTCTCTAAAATGAAAGTGACAAGGTCTCTATTTATACATGACCTTGTAAAAACAATTTGTCCACTTAACTTAGGGTAAAACACAAATTAGGGAAGTCGACCTCTTAATTTTCCCCTTTACAAGTTATAATTCAATTTTACAAGAGAAGCAAGCCCTAAATGATGCTGCCATGCCCTCTAGGGGTGACGTTTTGGCATAAGGAGCAAGTCGTTGAGCTTCTCGAGGAAGACAATGGGCCTCCAAAGGCCATATCTTCAAGGTGCAATGGTCTTCCTCCATCCAATCATGCAAAGCCATCATCAAATCATCCAACACCATCAAACCCTAGCCCTTCAAGGGTGACGTCATGCCCCAGAAGAGAAGGATAGGGCCTCCAAAGGCAAACGTTGGGGCTAAGAGGGCTAGCAAGTCACCTCCAAGGGATAATCGAGTGCTTCCAAAGGCAACGTCCCTCTTCCAACATGTCCAAAAGAGAGGGGGCACATCATCCAACGGTCAACCTATGGGCTTGATGCCCCAAATGAAGGTCCATGTGACCTTGTGCCTTCACGATCAAGCTTTCACCTGTCAAGGACCTGCAAAGACAAATAAGTACACCCGCTAAGGCTCCATGTCACAATATCATGCCAAGTAAGCCATATCTAATAAAAGAACCACCCGAACATGTGCATCAAATCCCCCCTTTTTGAAAATAAACATATGCTCAAAGACCTTATACAATTTGCCAAATTTAGATATGGGAGGGTTGTCATAGTGACCTATTGGGTGGACCATTTCCTAGGTCAAGGAGTGTTTCCCAAGTGGAATCCCTTCTAAGTCATGTAGTGGGTATGAAGTGGATGGGGTCAGACTTCTAGGAATGGAGCTTCATGACATACAAGGGCTCATATTGTCTCATTTATGGGTGCCTTTGTAGAGGGTGCATTGCCCTTCGTTTGCAATGCAACATTTTTCTAAGCCCATTTGCCATTAATTTATTAGTGTTTCCAGGTTGAAGACGTATGGGGGCACTAAACTAAGCAATAAAAACAAAGCCTACATACTCTACCCTGGTCATAATGCTTCCCCAAGTTCAAGACAATGTGGGGCACTAAACTAAGCAATAAAAGCAAAGCCCACACACGCTTTACCTTGGTTGGCATGATTTAATTAGTTATTTTTAGGGGTCCCTCAACTTTTTTCGAGAAACATTTCATGGTTCTTGGGATCCGCGGGCGAGCATTTGGAAGGTTTATGATTGGCTTTTATCTTTTTCTAGCTACAAGCCTCTGGGCCTTCAACCCCTTCTTCCCATGAAATGAGGTACAAGCCCTTCTTGGGTCAATGTGGCTTGAAAACCCAAAAGATGAGGATATGAAAGGGAAGAAACATGAAAGGTGACAAGTATGTGCGGGACTGGTACGATGACTCTTTACAGGAAACCCCCTGGTAGCAACCCTTTCCCTAAGGGTGGCCACTTACTAGGAAACCATGACACCCACCAAGGTGAAAAAGGGAAAAAAACATAATTTCCAATCAAATGTTGTCAAAATAAAGAAAGGATTCTTTGCAACATGCTCAAATGCTTGAATTATTAGAATGCCACTTGCCACAATACCGGACTTGTTACCTCATGGAGCAAGACTTGTTGTCCTCTGTGGTCTAGGCTAGGTGTGGTGGATGCTGCTACCATCAATCGGATAGTGATGTGTGATGAATGAAGGGCTCTGCCTACTGGGTTGCCTCTCAGTACTCCATGTCTGCAACCTTAGGGCCTCGAGACATCATCTCCTTAGTTATCCCTAGGAATGGGGAATAACAGGGCTTTCAACTACTGAACCAGTGGCTGAACCGTACTAGAGTACTGAACCGGCCAGTTCACAGCTGGTTCAGACTGGAGAGACCAGTGGCAATTCCAGGTGGGGAACAAAATTTAAGGTAAAAAAACAAAAGAAAAACCCTTCCCTTTCCCTCCCAAACCCTAAAACAAACAAACTTTACATATTTGGTGTCTAATGGTTTGGATTTACATTGATGTACATGCATATATATTTTTTATTAAACTTTCCATATTTTATGTATATGTTAGTTCACTGGTTCACAATTTTATCAGAACTGAACCAGTCATCAAATTAGTTGACCCCAGAATGGGACAAAAACCAGAAACAAAACCAACCACCCAAAAAATACAGAAAATATTCAAATTTTGAGAAAAAATATATATTCATGTGCATATGTGAATCCAAATCATTATACACAAATATGAAAAGTTTCTCATGTATATAGCAAGGGTG
Organism: Picea engelmannii; assembly: GCA_009831015.1. NCBI lineage: Eukaryota > Viridiplantae > Streptophyta > Pinopsida > Pinales > Pinaceae > Picea > Picea engelmannii. The sequence goes on from ML779423.1 coordinate 481,407, forward strand.
CATATAACCAAAATACCACCCAGTGTAATCCATATCTGAACCAAAATACATCAACAAAGAAGCTCTAAATGGCCTCTGGAGTCCTAAAATAAGCATAGTACTAATTGTGTGAGTCAAATGGAGGGTGGGGACCTCTTTAAATGGCATTAAGAGGGGCCTAGGGTTAGGTTTAGTGTTTTACTTTTTTATTTAAATTGAAGTTCAAGTGGTCCCCATCACTGGCTGTACGGTTCTGTATGGAACCAGCCAGTTTTGACATTTATGGTTAAGAACTTGTGTTACTTCCTAAGAGGTCACAAGTTCAAATCCAGAGGGGGGTAGGGTATGTATACCTTTGTAGACTTTACCAGTCAAATTGCTGGGCAGAGGGGGTCCCTTGTCCCACAAACAAGGGGGTCTCATACACCAATTTGGTGTCTAGCTTGGCCGTGACCTTAAAAATAGATTATTATTATTATTATGACCAGTTCCATACAAAACTGGCCTTTTCCAGTGCGGAACTTTCAATCGGACCAGTATGGCTCTAGAACCAGTTGGACCGGATGGTTTTGCCGGAGCCAGTCTGGTTCTGATAACATTCTGGTTCATAAACCTTTTCATAGGCTGGTTTCCATACTGGTCTGACCCTCAGCTGGTTCTGATTCTGATAACTTTGGCTTTCATGACACTGTTTTCTAAGTCTTTGCATTTCTCTCCTGTATATTGAAGAATTTTAATGCATTAAATAAAAGATCTTAAAATGTCAATGACCACTCTATGCCTTTATTAAAACTTTAAACAATGGTTCACACGTTTACTGTCAGGATTGGTTAATTTTGTCGATGTATATTTTCAAATTCATCATTTTCAATCTTCTGTTGGAAAATCATTTAACCAACATGGACTTTGCATATGCCTGAATTTGCCGAATGTTTGCATTGTTTTGACTCAGAATTCGTCTATGAAACAGTCTGTGCTAGTCCCTATGTCCGGTCTCTATATGCAGATGATTATTAGTTAAGTATATATGTATGAACATTTAATATATCTTCTTATATCTTCTGCAAAAGATATACGATATAGTCACCACTACCAGAATGTATCTTCTGCAAAAGAAGTTTGGGAAAGGATAGGACAATGATTGATATAGAATGCTCTTTGCATTACTTATTCACGAGGAGATGCATGAACAAAGAAGCATTTTATGTGATTAGGTTCAGGTTAGCACTGGAGGCTATTTATTGCTCATTAACTATAATGTAGCTTTATTTTGCATTGCAATAGAGTGCATGATAATCAAACCTCAACTAATTTAGTCTACATTTGATGAGTTACAAAAATTTGGCAATGGAGGTTGGGGGTTTGGGGAGGTTCCCTGGATTTTCTATCTTGTGTCACTGCCTTGAAGACCACTGGCAATAGTTGAAACACTTTGAAGAAATAAATGTACCTTTTCAGACATATGGCTACTATGGGAAATGTGCTCATCCTAAAGAATCATATAATCTAAGTAGCTTTCTTATATAGCTCTGGAATGTTTTGGAGGATAAGCAGTTGTTTATAACATAACCAGATGTATAAGTTAATGTGCACAACAATTTTTATCATATGAGTTCTGGTGTTCTAAATACCTTCACGATATAAATTTCATTCTTCAGTTGATGGAAGATATGTTATTTAAGGAGAAGCAATTAACTTCTGGAAAAAAAGTTTTACTTAAACTATGTGAGTAGCATTAAATGAGAAGTTGGCTATCTTTTCTCAATTGACTCTTAAGAGACTTTACTGGCAGGTAACTGTGGTAAATCCAGCTATGGAAGCAGCATTAGAACTTTTGAAGAAATTTGCTGTAGATGTCTGTTGTCAGAGAGTTCAAGAAAGTAGGTTGAGGCATGGAGTTCCTTGGAGATACTCGCCAAAGTCAACTGATAAAGATAGGTGTTATCAATGGGCAAAGATCCAGCTGATGGATTTTGTTCAAGCTCTTGTCAATGCTGAATTTGGGGTCAGTTGGCAACCATGCTTCTCTTCAGTTTCTGTTACTTATAAAATATTCCATGGTTTGATCTTCTTGGCTTTCTTCTATCATCTTCTGTTCATATTTTTGCTTTCATTTTGTAGAGTTTACTGAGTAGTTTGTGTTTTCTTTGACAGTTTGCTAATTTTGCTAATCTATGCTCATTTATTTCGAAAAGTTGGTTTCAGAGAAGTATGCTTTTAATATTTGCATCTTTTGAAATTGGGATCATGGTCTGGGACAGTGGATGTTTAATTTGTTCAGTAGTATTTTATTAGTGAGTTTATTTGGGACTTTTCTTTTTCGTTGGTCATTCACACTAGGACTTCACTTGTTATGCATGAAATGAGTCCTTTGCTTTATTCTAAATATGGTCAGTGTGTCTTAGGTGAGCTCAAGTGAGCGCTAAAACTAGGTAATGAACATATTTAGAGACACCTAATACTGACCTGTAAGTGTTATCTACCAACGTCATGAGCTATCACGTCAAAAAGTTGATTACTTGTCAGACACCAAGTTTTTGTTCTCTCTGCAATTGTTACAATGGGTTTGGAGAAATTGATAGCCTCTGCTTCAATACACATTGCACATTAGGAGCAGCATGTTATCTTTATTCAAGAAGTGGCTGATCTTCAATATATATTGAAAATGTAAAGTGCATGCTATGATAGATTTGTGTGTCATAAATTATCAAGCAATTCCTTTTGTTAGATTCAAACTGGACATTTGTTGGCACAGAACTAGCCAAATGCCCCACAACATTGGAGAAAACTAGTTGAGCTAACCCCTTGGGCTTCATCAATAGATCTATATATCTTTGCATTGATTGTGATATACTAAGGGTTTCAGACATCAGGAATTGGGTTGGCATTGAGGAGAAACGAGACACTACCTCTATTCGACTCTTTGCATTTTCTAGGCATTTATTGCTCAATTTTCTTGGTAGAAGGGAATCACCCTCCATTGTTGCTACATCAACCAAGATCTTGAACCTGTTTTTTTCCCTAGTGCTAATAAAATGGAAGTGCTTTCATGATATTGTGGTTGTTGCTTTTGTGTTGCACATTTGAGCAATTGGATTCTATTTGCAAAAGCCTGATACCCTTTACTTTTCTCTTTCAAGGAAAACCTCGTTGGGAAACCCAAAGGATGCTTCCCCACATTTGTGGATTCCATCCATAGTAAACTCGTTGACCTAGACTAGTGCATCTTGTTACTGTTGATGTTTGGTAGCTATGGGAGGAACCTTTCCTCCAATGTAAACCTATCTTAGATGCGGGAAGATTCCAGAAGTCCATGAAGACCATTAAACAACAAGAAGTTTCTAGAAGAGAAGTCGGCTCACCCAGGAATTATTTAAGTTAATTAAGACTCCCAGATGAGAAATCGACCCAGGCAGAAGTGACTAGAAGATTATAAATAGGTGATGTCTTGGCTCATTTGGAGACACAACACACTCTCACTCACTAAGGTGAAAGGTGTGCAAGTCTGAGGAAGGAAGGGTGACGCAGTAGCCTAGTCTTGGAGCTATTTTGGTGGTGATATCTCTCTCTTGTGCACTATCTCTCCTAGAGGGTGCGCTACCTCTACATGGTGCTACTGCAGTTGTGGAGCTATTTCTAGGTGCTAGCCTTGTGCTAGGTTTTGATTCTTGTCTATAAGCTCTAAGGAGCTAGTGAATGGTTGGACTTTGTGAAAGGAATTCATCTAAGGTTGTTGGGTTTTTCCCCCATTTGGGGTTTTCCCAGTATAAATCTCTTGTGTACTTTGTCTACTATTTATTCTGCTGCTATGGTATAATTGTTAATGTTAACTAAGTAAAGAACCCTACTGTTCTATAAGAAAAGGAAAATCTAACAGTTACCCCCTCTCACCTAGGGGAAATTGTTGATGTTTTGGTCGCTGCGGGAGGTATTAACCTCCATGGATAAATCTTTGACTAGAATAGAATATTCTAGAAGCAAGAGAAAACCTAAACATATGTGTGAAAACCCTGGAAGACATGTCGGCTCTGCAGAATAAGTAATATTGAAGTATTATATGCAGAAAAGGACAGGTTGGCCCTGCTTGAAGAGACACATGTTCACCTGGCCAGATTAGTATAAATAGAAGGCACTTTAGCTCATTTGGAAAAACACACATTCACTCAGTTGGTGCGCATATTGATCCAGGTGAATATTGGTGGCCACCCACCTATTCCAACTAGCTCCTCTTGACAGTTTTTAGTTTAGCATGTTCTTCTATAACTCTTTGTAATTGTGAGTTCTACATTTCCGGGGTTGGCTGAAGATCGACACAACTTCCATGTGGAGATTGGTGGCCGCCCACTTAATCCAACTGGCTTATTTTGGAAGTTTTCATGTCATGACATCTTTTTGTACTTCTAGGGCCGTTTTGGGGCCCTAAACAATGTTTTTTTGGCTTTCCACAGTCAAACTGTAGACAGAGTCAGAGATTGACAACATAATGTGTAGTTCTCGAAAAGACCTTTCCAACGGGCTATCACGTGCCTAAAATGGAGGTCGTATGCAAAAGTTACGTCCCCAGGAAGTTGAGGTACCAACTTTCCCATCGGGCCTCACATAACTTTTGGCATTTCATCTCCTAGGGTTAGGTTTTTGGATGTCTAGGGTTTGACATTCATGAGTAATGTTAAAAAGGCCTTTGGAGCCTCATTGCAATCATTCTGCTCAGACGGATGCGTGTAGCAGCCACATCCCTTTTCAAAGATAGCTACCACCATTCGAGCAAGTTGTTTCTAGTTCTGCAGTCTTACAGTTTCAACCTATTTTATTTATTCAATAGAAGTTATTGTTCACTGGATATCTGTTGTTCTCCATATCTTTGTGTTATTGTATTCAGTTTGTTATTCATTTCGTTTCGCTCATAAATCCGGATCAGTGGTTTCAGAGTGATTTGCTCTTCATTTATTTTTCTTCGTCCATGCTCCCGACAAGATCTAGGTACAAGAAGTTGGGACTTGAACCAGTCGAGCTTTTGCAAGATCGGTCGCGCCGAGCTTGAAAACAACCTATGGGGGACAAAAAGAAAGATGATGGAGCAGGAGATCCTTTTAAAATGTTGCTCGAGGATGCCCTTGCGCGACAAAGGAACGAAATGATGGACAACTTTGCACAGATCCTTCGGTGGCTTCCCATAGGAGATGCATCTTCATCAAGCGGCCATGCAACCCCCTTCAAGGTACAAGCAAATTTTGATATTCCATTATTTGAAGGACTGATAGATGCGGATGTTGTAGATAAATGGTTGAATCTGCTCGAAGGGTGTTTTTCGGTTCACAAATTTTCCGACAGGGAAAAGATTACTTTTGCACTCCTCAAGGACATCACCCATGTTAAGGACTAGTGGGATACTTACTTTGAGCAAAGGGCCATAGAGGAATCTGCAATATTTGCAGTCTCCCCCACATGGGATTCCTTTAGGGATGCCATTAAAGAACAATACTACCCTGTTGGAAGCTACGAAGACCAGTACACAAGATGGACCACGCTGCGTCAGGAAGGGACCAGATAGTACCAGATTTCACCAATATTTCCCATACCCTGCTCACCAAATTAGGTATCAAAGACTCTGAACAACATCTGGTGCTCAAATACTGTGGTTGTCTGCATAGATACATTCAAACAGAAATGGATTTTTTGGACATCGCATCATTAGGTGTGGCTTATAGATATGTTGTCAAGATCGAGCATAAATTTAAGCAGAAGAGGCGAGAGTTTGGATCTGCAAACTCCTCATAGCCGAAGCAGGGCAAAGGCGGCCCCAACCTACAAAACAAGGGACAGAGCAAAGATGGCCACTCTCAGGACAACCAGTCCAAGCCGCAACACAAGAAGGGTAATGAGAAGTCGAAGGACACGGGAAAATAATGTGAATACCATAAAAGCCCTTGGCACAACACCGAAGAATGTTGCTCCAAGCAGTCATTGGTGACCGATCTGAAATCTTCTGAGTCAAAGGCAGATTCTGACTTCGAATCAAATCCAGAAGGAGGGAAGCGGGTTAGCGATGTCGAACCCAACACCATTGTCGCTACCACCAAAGTCCAGCCAAGCGAACCAAAAGAACCAGAGGAAGGGGAACACCTCTTTCACTCACAGATGTGGATAAAGGCGGCTCTGCTTCATTTCATTTTCGATAGCGACAGTCAGAAGAACCTGATCTCAGTAGAGGTCGTCAAGCGACTGGACCTGCCGACGACATCGCACCCACAAACCTACACCATTGGTTGGCTTTGCCAAGGAAGAGATCTCCGCGTCAGCCAATGGTGTCGTCTGCCCTACGACATCAAGCCCTTCAAAGATGAGGTATTGTGTGATATTGCTCCCCTTGAAGTTTGTGATGTTCTTTTAGGACAACCATATTTCTGGAAGCGACATGTTGTGTATGAGTCTAGACCCCGCAATGTTATTATTACTTTGGGTAGACAATTGTATAAGATACCAGAGGTAGCGCCACTTATCACTATTTCTTTAATCTTTGCTAAGCAATGTAGTAAGGTCATTTCACAGATCGAGAAGTTTGTCTTCTTTGTGATGCGTGCTCACAGTAAGCAGAAGGTCACCGCCACATCCGTGGCCTCTACATAGAGCCTCTCTTTGCAGCAGAAGCAAGTGGACAGGATCATGGAAGAGTAAGGAGACATCTTCTTCTCACCCACTGGGGTACCGACGCACTGTCAAGTCAAGCATCCAATTGATTTAACCCTCGATGCACCTCTGCCTAATGGACCAGTCTATCTCGCTTGTTGATGGAAAATGACGAAATCAAGCGTCAGATCCAAGAGTTGCTTCAAAAGGGGCACATCATGCCCAACTCCTCCCCTTGCGGAAGCTCGATTGTACTAGTGCAGAAGAAAGACACGACCTAGCGGCTCTGCATTGATTACAGAGCATTAAACAAAATCACAGTCAGGAACCAGTACCCAATTCTCCGAATTGATGACCTTCTTGACCAACTCAAGGGGGCCAAGTTCTTCAGCAAGATTGACCTAAGTCTGGCTACCACCAGGTTCCCATCGAGCCAACTGATGTATAGAAGACAACTTTTAAATCTAAAGGTCTCTTCAAATGGCTGATCATGCCCTTTGGCTTAACAAATGCACTAGCCACTTTCATGAAGTTGATGGATGATGTATTGAGACCCTTCACCAACTCTTTTGTGGTGGTATATTTGGATGACATCCTCATCTTCAACAGAACTTGGGAGGAGCACATGCAGCATATTCAACAGGTTTTGAACACTCTGCAACAACACAAGCTATATGCCAACTTGGAAAAATGCTCCTTTGGCAAGAACAAGGTCCAATACTTGGGCTACATTGTTGATGAGCATGGGCTACATGTGGATCCAGCTAAGATCCAAGTCATCCGTGACTGGCCAGCCCTGACCACACTAACCGAGCTTTGAGCTTCTTGGGACTTGCCAACTTCCATCGACTGTTTGTGTTGGGATTCTCCCATATTGTATGGGCCCTCATCCAAGTGACCAAGGGCGTTGGTAGGCCAAAGTTTGCATAGGGGAAGGCACAACAACAAGCATTTGATGATCTGAAGCATCGCTTGTGCTCAGCTCCAATACTCTCCTTACCCGATCTGCAATAACCATTTGAGATTGAGATTGATGCATCAGACTATGCTGTAGGCGCAGTTCTCACTCAGCACGATCATCCAGTAGCATACGATAGTGAGACACTCTCAGATATCGTCCAAAAATACCCCACCTATGACAAGGAAATGTATTCCATTGTGCAAGCATGTCGTCAATGGAAACATTACATTCTGGGAAAGGAGACAATCATCCACACTGATCACAAGCCTCTGCAGTTCATACAGACACAAGGGAAGTTGCAGAACGACCGCCATAAAAAATGGTCCACATACCTGCAGCAGTTCCATATCAACATCAAGTATAAGACAGGGAGCACAAATCGTGTCGCTGACTGCCTCAGTCGACCTCTTGTGGTTGCACTTACCACCGTGCTCCATTCCTGTGGGCATGAGGCATCTAAGTGGTCCCAACATTATCAACGAGACCCTGACTTCGCCACCACCTATCATCTCTTGGGTACATGCGCAAATGTCACCGATTTTCACATTCATGATGGATTGTTATGCCATCTGGGCCATCTCTGTGTTCCTACAAGCGAGCGTGCAAAGATGATTTGGGAGGCTCACTACAGTCGGATGGCAGGACATTTTGGCATGGAAAAAACTGTTGTCGTTCTACAGAAACATTTTTATTGGCCAAAACTTCAACAGGACTTCAACAAGTATATCAAATCTTGCAATGTCTGTGCCATCGCCAAGCCAACCATCAAGAAGCAAGGCTTATACACCCCTCTTCCTACTCTCAAGAGGCCTTGGGAATCCATCTCGATGGATTACATGTCTGGCCTTCCATCCACCAAGCAAGGAAATGATTGCGTATTTGGGTGGTTGATTGTTTTTCGAAGATGGCCATTCTCACAGCCTGCAAGAAGAGCATCACAACGACAGATACTGCCAAGCTCTTCTTCGAATGAGTGTGGGTCCATTTTGGGATACCACAGACCATCATCTCCGATCGGGAAAGCAGGTTGCTCAACACATTTTGGTCGAGTCTCTGGTCACTATTGGACACCAAGCTCACTAAATCCACTAACTTCCACCCTCAAACCCATGGCCAAAGAGAGGTCGTTAATCGGATGATTGTGCACATCCTGCACATGTATAACTCTAAGCATCCACATACATGGGATGAGAGTCTTCCCTATGTTCAACACAATAACAGGGCTCTCCATAGCTCCACCGACCATAGCCCCTTACAGGTGGGGCTGGGATTCTAACCCTTGGGTCCCATTAATGTTGCACTACCTCTTGCAACCACGCAGACAGATTCTTCCCATGTTCAGTCTAAGCCTGACAAAGCCACCAGATTCATTGAGCGGATTCAATACATCCGCCAATAGGTCCATGAGATTTTGCAGAAAGCCAATGCTAAGTACAAGCAACGCCATGATCAACACCGGGTATCGCACAAGTTTCAGGTGGGAGATAAGGTCTGGTTACATTTGCAGAAGGAATGCCTTACATGGCCCCATCGGAAGCTCCGTCCACTTCGATATGGGCCTTACGCTATCACCAAGGCTGTGGGTGACAATGCTTTTTGAGCTCAACAGTCCCCCCTTCCTTGGCTTGCAGCCAGAGTTCAATGTGGATCTCCTTTGACCATATTTTCCACCATTGTTGGACACTTTGAAGATCGCAGAACAATTGACACCAACGGAGCTCAACCCTGACTGCATGGAACATGCATCCACTGATCAGATAGTGGACACACAGGTCAAGGGAACTCGCTAGCAGAGGATCCAACTTTATTGGGTTGTCAAGGCAAGGCATCTCTTGCACCAAGGCAAGTGGCTCACCCGGAGCCAAATTCAACAGAAATTTCCTCACCTGATGGGGGCACTCAACACAATGGAGACCATTGCTTCCTAAGGGGGGAGGACTGATCCAGGTGGTTATTGGTGGCCACCCACCTATTCCAACTGGCTCCTCTTGACAGTTTTTAGTTCAACATGTTTTCCTGTAATTCTTTTTAATTGTGGGTTCTAAACTTCCGGGGCTCGCTGAAGCCCTACACAACTTCCAGGTGGAGATTGGTTGCCTCCCACCCAATCCAACTGGCTTATTTTGGAAATTTTCATATTAGAACATCTTTATGTGCTTCCGAGGTCGCTTTGGGGCCCTAAACAATGGTTTTTTGGCTTGCCACAATCAAACTGTAGACGGAGTCAGAGTTTGACAACATAATGTGTAGTTCTCGAAAAGACCTTTCCAACGGGCTATCATGCGCCTAAAAAGGAGGTTGTATGCAAAAGTTACGACCCTGGGAAGTTGAGGTACCAACTTACCCATCGGGGCCCACATAACTTTTCGCGTTTCATCTCCTAGGGTTAGGTTTTTGGTTTTCTAGGGTTTTGGCATTCATGAGTAATCTTAAAAAGGCCTCTAGAATCTCATTGTAATCATTCTGCTCAGACGGATGCGCGTAGCAGCCACATTCGAGCAAGTTGTTTCCAGTTCTGCAGTTTTACAGTTTCAACCTATTTTATTTATTCAATAGAAGTTATTGTTCACTGGATATCTGTTGTTGTTACCCATATCTCCGTGTTATTGTATTCATTTCGTTTCGCTCATAAATCCAGATCACATATCTTAGAAGTGCAGTAGCAACAGAAGTAGTGCACAAGTTTGGAAGATGAGCAACACCAGCTGCAATGGTGCAACACACTCTTGTTCAACCCTTTTTGGTACTCTTACTTGTGTGCTACCTTGGAGAAGGTGCACTCTCTTGGTTTATCTATTGGTTCTAGTATGGCTTCCCGAAATTATTCTATCTAGCAAAGGTTAAGGTGCTCAGGTGTGGCTTTGTGCCTATGGTTGGGTGACAATCGTGTAGCATTGTCTATGGTAAGCGAGCACAATATTCTAACAGGTTATGGACCCACACCACCTTCGAAACAGTCTAACCACTGGAAGGTAGATCCACAACTCTTTGTCAAGCTCGTTGTAGCACAATTGCAGTTGCAGCTAGGGCTTTTGATCTTGCAGCAACAACAAACCCTAACCTAATTGTACATGCACTTTAAGTGAAGCGTTTGGCATAATTCTTGGATATCCTAATGCACCCCAACCCAACACATCTCCTAGTGCCCTCAGCCATTAAAAACGTCAAAGTTGATTTTTTGGGTCAAAGTCAAAGCTTGATTGGTCAAAGTCAAAAGACTGGTCAAGGTCAAAGTCAAAGACAGTCATGACTTCCTCCATAAAATCAGAGTGGCGCAACAGAAGCATGGTCTCTTGGTAGAGCATGGAAGACAAGGATTGACATCATCCTTGCAAAGAACAAAGGGAAAATTATAGAACCACAGACTGAAGAGCAAGCGTCAAAGGATGAAAAGTTTGATTTTTGGAGCTTCCAAGCCCATGAATGTGGAGTAGGAGAAACAATAAAAAGCAACTACTACAGATCTAAATCTCTAGAAAGTGAAGGGATCTTTGTCCAAGAAGCAATCATAGAGCCAGAAAGATCCCAGATCTAATACATTCAGAGGAACAACACACTCTCCAAGTTGGAAAGAATACTTGTCTCTGAAGAAAAGCAACTCAAGAGGAACTATAGCCAGACTCCAGATTTGCATATCAGGTTTGATATTTTTATTGTTGCTTAAGTATTGCAATCCTTTCGATTTTATTAATGCTAGGAACAAATGAATACTTAATAGCATGTACTATTAATATAAATGCTTATTGTACTTAATTGTAATATGAACTAACATCTCCTCTAGGAGATATTTCTTGTTCTTGTTCTCAGGCAAGACACCTTGGTAATGCTATAATGAATTACCATGAAATTGATATGTCCTTATATAAAATGCTTATATATTAGAAATACTTTTACTCTTGTTGTTCCTATTTCGGGCAGGTTATCCTACGTATACCAGGAAGGTTACCACAGAAAATCAAGACTTGAAAGGACTCAGAGGGAGTCAAACTTCAGAGGGAGACAGTGATCAGGAAGAAGTGAGGTTTTGTCACACTTTGCAACATGCATAGGGGCATGCAGCAGATGGAAGCGTGGTTTGAGGATTCTCTTAGTTAGAGGGAGTTGATGGCAGAATTCGAAAAGAAGGATCTTGTAGGCTTCATGCTGAGTTGTAGGCTTCATGCCAAGTTGTAGGCCTTGTGCCGAGTTGTAAGCTTCATGCCGAGTTGTAGGCCTTGTGTCAAGTTGTAGCCTTCATGTCGAGTTGTAGGCTTCATGTCGAGTTGTAGGCCTTGTGTCGAGTTGTAGGATTCATGTCGAGTTGTAGGCTTTATGCCGAGTTGTAAGCTTCATGTTGAGTTGTAGGCCTTGTGCTGAGTTGTAGGCTTCATGCCGAGTTGTAGGCCTTGTGTCGAGTTGTAGGCTTCATGTCGAGTTGTAGGCTTTATGCCGAGCTGTAGGCTACTCCAATGAGATGGTCTGGTATGCCAAGTTATTTCTACACCAGTGAGACAGTTTGGTACGCTAGTGGCGTAGTCGAGAACCTGTATGGTCGTGATGGTGTTGCTCATAATATGATCTGGGTGATCATGAGATAGCTTGTGTAGCTCTGGTTATGCTACTGGTCTGCAAAACCATGTAGTTCTTTCCCATGCCATGTGAGATGGATGGATAATGATGATACTCACAACATGGGTGATCACGTCATGTGGGTGTAGCCCATGACGATGATGGTGACACACACTATGAGGTGTATCTCTAGTGTTCTCTAGCGGGTTGTGGCCCCTAGACGAGATTGATAGGTCCACATGGGTGTAGCCATGTGTGACGTAATGATGTTACCAGTAGCATGCTCTATGTAACCATGACGAGAGGATCATGGCATAGTGAGAAAGGATATGAAGACCATAAGGGAACATCATGGTTAAATACCTCCCTAGCTAAGAGGGAGTGTTGATATTTTGTTAGCTGCGGGAGGTATTAACCTCCATGGATAAACCTTTGAATAGAATAGAATATTCCAGAAGCAAGAGAAAACCTAAATAGATGTGTGAAAACCCTGGAAGACAAGTCGGCTTAGCAGAGTAAGTAATATTGAAATTATACGCAGAAAAGGACAGGTTGACCCTACTTGAAGAGACACTTGTTCACCTGGCCAGATTAGTATAAATAAAAGGTGCTTTAGCTCATTTGGAAAAATCCACACTCACTTAGTTGCTGCGCATATCTTAGAAGTGCAGTAGCAACAAAAGTAGTGCGAAAGTCTGGAAGAGGAGCAACAACAGCTGCAGTGTGCAACACACTCTTGTTCATCCCTTTTTGGTACTCTTACTTGTGCGCTACCTTGGAGAAGGTGCACTCTCTTGGTTTATCTATTGGTTCTAGTGTGGCTTCCCAGAATCATTCTATCTAGCAAAGGTTAAGGTGCTCAGGGGTGGCTTTGTGCCTATGATTGGGTGACAATGGTGTAGCATTGTCTATGGTAAACGAGCAAAATATTCTAACAGTAACTAGAGGAGATCATGTCCCATGGCCCGCAATGAACACAATGATCCCAATGATGATGATGATCAATATTCTCCATAGACAACAACCCCTCAGATGCCTCCCCCCTCATCCAGCTCAACTCGTTTCACTTGATCAGCATGGTTCATCTAATGATGGTGGTTGAGCACACATGAGCTACACTAGTCATTGTTTCATATAAAGTGTCACATTTAATGCATTAGGAATTTAGGTGAGGATCATGGGTTGTAATCAAATAATGGATCATGATTGCTTGGAAGTTATGCTTTTTTCCTTGTTTCACCTAAGTGGTTATCATAGGTATCTTAGTCCATTGTTGTCACTCTTGGGGAAAAGGGAGTACTACCGGGAGGCCTTGATAGGGTTAACGTACCACTCCCTTCCATACTTAACACTGTTCATCTTGAGTCCTTCCATTGTCCTACCTTTTGGTAATGGTTGTTACATGTATTCCAAAAAGGCTCGTGGTTCATTCTCTTATGAGAAGAAGGGCTAGAATGTCGAGGTTGATGTAGTTGCTATAAAAATGAATAAAAAAGAGAGCATGATATAAAAGAAGGAAGAAATAATGGGATAATAAATGACCAAGTCAAAAGCCAAAGGTCAGCTTGAGCTCTACCCCCTCGCTATGAGGCGATCACCCCTAGTCCTAATGCATTGAATGCATATCATTTGAAAGGACTTAATCCCAACAACAAAAATAATGAATGCTTGAAACCTGAAAAGGGGACTTGCAAAAGCAACAAAAGAATATCAAAAGGCAAGAAAGGGGTTTGGAATACACACATTGCAGAGGAAAGGATATCTCAAGCAACTAGTGCTCCCTCTACAAAGGCACTCATGGAGATGGATAGAGCACAGTACCTTGCATGGCAATGACTTAGTCACCATGAAATAAACCCCATATTGCTTCATTCTCTATACTTACACTTTGATGGTTTTCTGGAAACTATCTTTCTACTTGGGTACTTGCACACCTAATAGGGTCTTTTAATGGTCCTCCCATACCTAAACTTGGAAAATTGCATAAAGTCTTAAGCTAATGTGAAGTTTGAAGAAGATACCTAATGTGAATTGCTTATGTGGATTTTGTATTAAGTGGTGGCTTACTTTGTATGCTCCTAATGGCTTGGTATCTTGTAGCTATTGGTTTTACCTGATTTTGTGGGCCTTGTTTGGTCATGATGCACCTTGACATAGTCCTTTGGAGGACGTTTTCACAATGCAACCTAGAACGTTGTGCACGATACAGAGGAAGTTGCACACTTGATGTAGAGCGTTGGGCCATATGATGATTGGACATGCCCTAGGGCACTTTCCCATACCTCCTGGACCTTGGATGATGGACATATGAGCCTAGACATTGCACATATAGCATGATGCACCATTGAGAGGGCAAAAAGCCCTTCAAGCTGGACATTGCACCCTTGGGCAATTTTAGGGTTTGATTGGATGATGGTGCCCTTGGAGATGATGTCACACCTCTTGGGAGAGGTCATGGAACCTTCTTCATCTATGACGTCATGCCTTAGCCCTTGGACATTGCAACTATGCAGATGCCATCATGGTTTTGATGCTTGGTGGGCTGACCTAGCATGTGGATGTCTTCTTTGATGATGAGTTGGCACTTGATGGTGATGATACATGCCTTTTGGGGTGAGAGATGTGACCCTTGACGATGATTGCACCTTTCCATGGAGAGACGTGGCCTTAGGAGGCACCTTTACCCCTTGGATGATGACGTCTTGGGCTTTGGAGGCTCATACACCCACACATGTCTTTCTTTTGAGGGGACGTTTTGATGTATTTTTATGTTATCTTTATCTTGGAGGCTATTTTGGGGGTCGACCTTGACCTATCCAACTTGTATCATGGATATTTTATGTTTTAGGGGCTTTGAGGGTTTATAGCACTAGGGTTGCCTCATATAAGAAGGTTAGCGCTCCCTCATTGTCAAATCACAACTCACACTTGTGGAGAATCACTTCTATGGCTTTCTTCTATTCTTTTTCATTATGGAGTACTTGTGTGGACCTCTTAGAGACTAGTCACGTGGATGCATTTTCTTGTTTTGGTGGATGACTCATGAAATTAGGGTTTCCTCATGCATAGAGGCTTGGCATAGTAAGTGTTATTTCCAAGTTTAAGTGTTTGTTCTTGGTATATCCTGGTGAATGCTTTATCAAATGGTTGATAAGTTGCATGTTATCTTGCTTCTTTGAATGATTTTGTTAGAAACCCTAAGGAAGTATTGTAATTGTTCATCCCCTTTCATTGTTTTGTCGATCTTAATTTTGTTGAAGCATTTAAGGTCAAGTTAGGGATTGTGATTGTACATCCCCCTAACCTTGTCCTTATTAATTAAAATCAAGTGTTTATGATTGTATAAACTCTAGGGTTTAACTTATCTCCACTTGATTTCTTGCTAGACGCCATAGAAGTAGGACAACACCTAGGGTTTATGATTGTATAAACTTTAGGGTTTGTTTCCTAGAAGGTTAAACCTAGTTTTATGATGGTATAAACCCTAGGGTTTTAATCTTCAAGTCTTCTCTTTTTTTAGCCTCCATTGGAAGTTGTTGCATTGACTCCATATGTCCAAGGATTGAAAACAGCACTAGTCTTCTTGTTGCAAGTGATAAACCCTAGTTTAAAACCCCTTTCTCTCTCAATGCTTTGTGTTGGTTTAGGACCTTTGCATTTGCATCTTCATTTACTATCATTCTTAGTCTAACATCTTGCATCTTAAATAAAATTCATCATCTAACATCATTGTTGCTGCAATAAGTGCATTTTCAGCCATTAGGGCTTGTCATATTGCATCTAATCAACATAGTTTAAAGCTCTTTCTTTCAAGCAATCATTGGTTGATGGTTTATAAGTCATTTATTTGGAATTTGGCATACTTTCCATAGTCTTATTGCTGATTTTAGAGGTGATTTGTTGTTGCTGTTATAAACTTGTTATATACTCAAGTATCTTATCTATCATTCAAGTTAATTTACAGTTTTCACTTTTCTTTCGCTCTCTAGTATTTTGGGGCATTTAATTTACTTTCTTAGCTAAATAAACATCATTGATTGTTTATTAGCACCCCTCACACACACAAAATCAACTTGCTTTATCTAATTCACCCTAACCTTGCTTTTGACCTAGTTAATCAAGTAACGAAGATTGTGGGGCATAGACTTGCCTTTAGCTTGCTATAGGATCCCTTGAGGTTGCTACAGCCTTAATGTGTATTGTAATTAGTAGTCAATTTTGAAGTTACAACTACTAACAAATTTTTGAGAATGATAAATGCTTGAAAAATCTATCTAATAAGCATCCACCCTTAGTTGAGAAGGTTATTATGCTCAAGGGATTTCCATACTTGTACAATTTTTCATCTGTGATCATAAGTTTGGCATTTCATGTGTTTTATATAATACTCTCACTTTCTAATAGGACTAATGTGCATGTCAAATGAACTATTCTTTATAAACTTGTTGCCTATTGAAAAGGATGCACAGAGAAAATAAATAGAAGCTTCCACATTTATTAGAGCTTTGTGTTCCTGAAGCGCATTGAGTTTTGTACTTTAAAGGCAAAATACTAGAGCCTAATCATTGTGCTTGGTTGAAGAATTAGGTAGGGCAGAATACCTTTCTTTGTGTGTATATAGAAGTGTAATCAGAGGATTTTATCTTAGACTAATTATGTTTCTATCAAATGACTTGATTTTCTGAGATGATAGCCATTCATAGATATAGGTGTTTCCTATGAGATTTATTTGTGGCTTGTTAGTGAATATGAAATATAATAGCTCTTTTACATGATGCTTTCAGGTGAACTATCGTTATGATTATAGCCTTGAAATATTGGATGATCCTGCAACACAAGCATTGCTTGAGGTAATGATCAAATAATCTTTCTTTGACATAGATATAACATGTCAAGAAACATACATGAATGGACTGAAACTAAAAGTTAAGCATGAAATAATTGAAACTATATTGACTACAGGGTATTTTTATTTTGAGTTTTATAAATGCATCTGCATGTATTTATTGGAGTTGGAGTTTCTATTTGACTCCAATGCTCCCAACATCATTGCTATCAAGATTTTATACTTTTGCTGAAAATTAATAAGTATTGTTGATTCAATTCACTTTCTGCAGGTTGGTTTATTGTATCAACAACGGGATCCATCATTTATTCGTCCACTCACTCGTGGTATTCAAAGGTGCCTTGTTAGATGGTAAAGAATCAAACCTGCCTTTTCTTGCAAAACATGTTACTTCAATATTTGGAATTAGAAGAAAGCTGCACACAATATGAACTATCACTCAAGTTAGATTTAGTAGTTTTCTCTTGTTTTAACCTAAGAAAAGTTAAGGAGAGAGACAATTTTATTTTACTATTTGTCATTCTTTGGCTATTGTAGTCCATATTTTGTGTATGTAATGCATTGCCATTGAATACCATTTGAATTTTTGAATCACAGGCTTGTTCAAGAAAAGTTACAACTTAACACTATGGAGTCAATCCAATTCTTTTGGCAGCGAATAATAAGGGGTCGATGTTATCGTCATTTGATGGAGGGCACTGGTCTTTAAGTTTGAAACCTATACTCATAATCATTTATCAAAGTGGATACCAATTCTTTTTGTAAATGATGTAACTTTGTGTTATCTTATAATTTTGTTGGGGAAGGCGTATGCTTATTTTTAGCCCTTGAATATCTTTAGCAACACTTAGATCTAACACATGCCTATATGACATTACATGTATTTTGACACTAAGTCAATCTAAGCATCTAGAATGCACATATTTTCCAAAAGTGGACATAAGCTCATAAGAATAAATGGTGATCTAGTGAGTAAAATACAAGATCTCTTAAATATGACTAAAATACAAGATCTCTTAAATATGACTAGATATGATTAGTCATTAATGACATGGAATCAATAAGATATTTATAATTTACTATTGGAAATTGGCATGTATCAAGTTTATTAAACACCTTGATTTTATGGTTTGGTAAAAAAATTAAATTGCAATTCTCTTTTGGAAAATCTATGAGTTGAGTGAAGTTGAAGTCGACAATTGCATATTGAACTCGATTCAAGAGCATCCCTAAAGCAACTAAGTCCACGAGCACTCCAAGGGAGTGTGATACAAGTGAGTATAATATAAGTGAGCGCAACAAATGTTTGAAGCAAGGGAGTAACAAATAGAGGAACAAGGTGCATAGAACACTGATATAAACAAGATGGAAAGGAAATACAAGACGAACAAAAACATGACAAGAATTGTGTAGGGTGAGCACACACTAAAGAAATGTGCATCAAAGGAGAGTGCAAATTAGGAATAGGCATATTGAGCACGATTCAAGTGCATGAGAGAAGTGTGCATGGTAGGCACATGATGACAAGTGTGTGTGATCTTGAGTGTGCCAAGAGAAGCTAAAGGGTCATGAGGGAATTTGAGAAGTCCTAGAGGAAGTTGAAGCGAGATAATGGATGCGAAGAGTTGCAAGATGCAGATGAAGAGTCAGAAGAAGCTAGATGATCAACCAATGAAGTAAAGTAAATAGGGTTGTTGCAGTTTGAGTCAAGTTAGATAGCAAGTCCATTGCCAACATTGAGAGACAACTGGTTAGTCTAGAAAGTTAGTGGAAAGCCAAAGTAGAAAACTAAGGTGCGTTATATAAATTTGTACATGTATCTTGTTTCTGGTAATTAGAATGAGTAAACCTTCGCACGCAATGTGATTTGGTTTAAATGTTATCTAAGTGACTTGTACGAGTATTTTAATTCCATGTAGTGTATCTTTGTTCTAACTTTGTGTCATATATTATTGCTCTTGGTTTGTAGATTTTGAGATGTTGGAGAATCAGGCCCATTGCACCCTCAACTGTGCACTTTGGCTTTAAAGCAGGGTTCGAGAAGCTCTAGTAGAGAATTGAGTGAAAGGAACACTAAGAGGAGATGACCTATTGTAAGGCTTGAGAAGCTATAGGAGACAATCAAGTGAAAGGAATGCTAAGAGGAGATGACCTATTTGTCATGAGTGAGAGAAGTTAATAAAATGACGAGAAGAGGTGGAAGGACAACCATGAATATAGAATTGTAGGTGCTACAAACAACAAACAAAGAGTTGGAGTACAAACAACAATCTAGAGACATTGGAGAGATCCAATCTAAAACAAAAGAGGAAGAAGTGAATCGAATATGGAGACGTTGTAGCAAAATTGATGAGATTCTTGAAGAACAAAAGGGGAGGGGAGGTTGAGGTTTCATGTCATGAGAGAACCTTGAATGAAAGCAACATTATTAAACTAGCTAAGATGGAGCACTACATCAAATTTGAGAGAATGTAAGACCCTCAGAGAACAAAGTTTGTGAGTACCAAAGCTAAAGGAGGATGTTGCATTCTGGTGGGATTTTATGCAACAAGAGCATATTTGGAAGGGCAAAGAAAATATTCAATGTTGGAGTAAGATGGTCTTGAAGCTTTGACAAAAAATATCCTTGTAGATTATAAACAAGTAGTTGAAGAATTTAAAGTAGAAAGATGAGTATATAAGAGTACATGTGTTTTACAAAAATTTTATACGTGCGGGACGTGAGGAGGACAATGTCTAATGTGTTTCAAGGTATGTGAATAGTTTGAAGTTTGTCATTCAAGATGAAATTAGCTTGCATAAGATGCACTTAGTTGAAGAAGCATACTAGTTTGTTATAATGTATGTATTGACCCTAATGAGGGTATATAAATGGCAACTAAATATGTAAATTTTGGGTTATCTTGGTAGTGGCTCACATGGACAATGAGTGAGAACTAGTACATATAAGGGGTCAAAAAAGTCATTATACACATTGTTTTATGATTATTGTATTTGGATATAATAGGGTTTTTTGGAGTTCTCCTAATATTTGAGTTATTGTGTAACGCATCGTAATAATACTTTTTGGAGTTGTTCTTTGCATCAATATGTAGTGTAACATTGTGTGTATGTAAGCTTATCATGCTTAATTTTGTATTATTCTAATTACACTAGCGTTAAATGTAGAGGATAAATTAGCATGCAAGAACAATATAAAGAGCTTTGGTAGAGGAGGAGAAAGTTGTAGTGGTAGGGGTTGTAATTCCATGTAAAAGGTGGAAAATGTAAGATAGATAAAAACGGTTCCCCTCGGAAGAGGATGAGGTAGAGGCTATGGGTGAGGAGATGGTGGTTATACAAGGTAGATCTATTGTTATATTTGTGGAGATGAAGGTCTCAAGTCATTTCAATGCCTATGAAGAGAGGGTGCATGCAAATGAACCAAGAACTAGATAACAAAGGGAGAATTGTCTAAGGACATTCAGACAGTCACAACAACAACAAAGCATGGAGTAAATTTGATGATGTGGAGAGGAATGATTGTACCAAAGAAACAACAACAAGTGCCAAAATAAGACAAATGGCTAAGGAATTTTTTTTAAAACAAAGTCCAAGTCAATAGGTTAGTGTTGTAAAATAATATCAACAATGGTATTACTTAAAATATGGTCGCAATAGAGATGGTAGATAAATTGAAGTTAGTGCAACAAAAACTCACAACCATACAAACCTTTCTGGTTTTAGCATAGGCATGAATTGATTGTCATTGGTCAGTGCAATGTATCCTTTAATATTTGTTAGTATAAAGATGAAATTTTGTGAAATGTCATTTTCATAGATGCTTGTCCTTTGTTGTTGGGAAGGCCATGGTAGTATGATAGATGCGTAGTGCATGATGGGAAGAACACCTACACTTCTCTAGGGATGGACGAAGATTCTACTTGTTGACAATGAATGAAGAATAGACTAAAGAGGTGTTACTTTTGTTTCCAAAGATGTTTTTATGCACACTAGGGACAAAAGAATACTAACGATTGTGTAGAAGAAAGTGGCAAAGTATGTCGAGGAAAAGGGGATCCCTGCAAAAGTGAAGTTGTTGGAGGAGTACAATGAGATAATGCATGATGAAATGACATATGGTTTTCTCCAAAGAGGAAGATTGCACATGAGATTTTGATTCCAATCTAACATTATTGAATAACACAACACATAGGATGAATCATATTGGAAGCATAGAGTTGAATCGACAATTAGGTGAATTGTTACCAAAGGGATTGACTAGAGAGAATATGAGCTTGTCCATGGTGCTGGTGTTAAAGGAGAGGAGAGAAAATATTTTGCAGTTGTAGAAGTTATTCCAAGATGCCACAAGATAGGCATATCCTACTATTGTTTCACACCTGCACCCACACAAATAGTTCCATAAAGGAGGGGAAGGTCAAACAATCAAACATGCTCACAATCACAAACATAGGATTGATAAAGATCACAATCAGGTATAGGTTCCCACTGTCAAGGATGAATGGTTTGATGGATGGTCTGAGTGACATGATTTGCTTCACTAAGATAGATATAAAGTGCAAATATCACTAGATCAAAGATCGAAAGGGGAAAAGTGGAAGTTTGCATTCAAGACCAAAGATGATTTGTACAAGTGGTTGGTTATACCTTTTGGATTGACCAATGCATCGAGGACATTCATGTGATTGATGATGGAGGTATTATAGTCATACATTGGTAAGTTTGGAGTCGTTTACTAAGATGATATTTTGATTTCAGTGGGAGTAGAGAAGAGCCCATAAGCATTTGTGGTAGTGTTTGAAGTGCTGAGAAAGGGTCGATTGTGCATCACTTCGAAAAATGTGAATTATTCAAGGAGGGGGTGGTGTGTTGATATTTGACCACTTCAACCCAACATCTGACAATTAGCTCAAAATAAAATATCTTTATCTACTAAAAGCACAACTGAGTAATCAACGAAATCTGCAGTGGAAGCATAAACAAGGAAACCAAAATCATGCATGCATAAACACCAATATTTTTTGGCAGATACCCCTAGAAAAACCCCGGAGGGAAAACCAATGTTGAGAATTATTTTGTTATGCTAAAATCAAGGCTCCCGTAACAGGAATAATGGCCCACTGAGAGAAATATAACTACAAACAAACCATGCAAAGTTTGACCTATTGTATGAACCCAAATTTCACGCTTTTCGAGGTGTACATGATTCTCCTTCTTGTGACTCGCATATGTATGCAATTGTCTCCATTGTGACCCACGTATGTTGAAATTTATAGCTCGGAATGTCCTTCCATATGATAATGTCTAGTATGCAAGGGACATTAAAAAGTCTCTCATATAAGTATCATTTTATAAAGGGAAAAGTGGTCATAATTTTATTTTATAAAATGATTTTATATTTTAAAGTGAAAATGACATCTTTTATTATTTAATGACTTAAAGTGTATTTAATGAGAAGTTAAATCCTAGCCTTTAATGATGAGAGTGAATCTCATTCATTAGATTAAAAGAAGTTAAGGAGGTTAGGGTTAGGTCATTAAATGGGTTAATATAAAATGTATTTTTTTTTTTGAGAGAATGCATTGCTTATTATTGTGTGAGAAACACAAGAACATTCATGAAAGCATTGAATGTGAAGAGAGAGAGAGGGTTTGAAGAAGAAATTTTTGAGAGGAAGAAAATCTAAAGAGAAGGCATATTTCTTGAGAAAAGAGAGTGCAAATACCAAGACAAAACGACATAAATAATTTGCAGATTGTACATGCATTGAAAGAACAATACGTACAGTGAACTCTGAAGGTATACAATATGTCTTTGTGTACATAAATCGAGGATGATATTTGGAATAGTTCCCAAGGCAAGTTTTTGATTAGTTATGGAGTCATACAACATGTATGAATAGTACAAAAAAATTTCGAGTGCATTTTTTCACTGTATTTTACTAGTACATAGGGTTATGCAACCATTAATGTCTGGTGTATTTCTTGAGATGAAGGAAAAGGAAAACATTTAATGTTGTTGGTATCTAGCTGTGTAATCATTAATTTATAAGAAGATTCATAATAAATCTCTTTCTCTGGGTTTTTCCCTGGGCTTTGCCCCAAAATCATTGTGTCATTAAATGTTGTCTCTGTCATTTATGTTTTGTTGCAAGTTTACTTAGCATAGTATTTTAGCTTATAGTTACATTAAGAAAATGTATGAGAAATGCATTAATGGGTTTGACTATTGAGGACTAAAATCATTATGTGCCAAGTGTTTGACAAAATCATTGAATGAGACATTTATTGATTTTGTGAGTAAAAGTTAACAGCGTACACGTACGAAAAACCTGTACGACAAGCTCCGTATGATGCAACACTTGTGGCTTCTTCTCACTAAAAACCACATGTGTTTCCTCTGTTCTCTCTTCTCCTTCTTGACTTGATCTCTAGATGGAAGTCCTTCTCAATCTATCCAAGATCTTGAATCACAATCCTTCGTGATTCAATCCTCTCAAAAGTAATCCTCTACTCTCAAGTATCAAGTGTGTCAAGTGTATCTTCTCCTTCACCCTAGCCTTGCTTTTATAATCATGAATTATAATCTATTTCTAATCTCACTTGAGATTTAGATTGCATGCGAAGATTACATGCTAAGTACTTTTAGCACTTTCCTCAAATAACTCAATTAACTAATTACATAATTAATTAATTAATTAATTAAATCACTTTACTTTAATAATTCCTTTAATTAAAATAAAGTTACCAAGGTAGAAGGCTTTGGACGATTTCCACACGTCTAGACACATAGACCTGTGCATAAATACTTGTTCGATGCTACCACAAGCATAAACACTCCCTCTTAGCGAGGAAGGTATTCTGCACCACTCCAATTTTGTCTCTAAAGAAAACAAACTTCCCTTTCTCCAAGGGCTTGGTTAGAATATCTGCAACCTACTCATCTGTGGGAATATATTGAAGCTTCACTACTCCCTTTTGGATCCTATCTTAGATGAAGTGGTATATGATCTCTATATGCTTAGACCTGTCATGGAATACATGGTTCTCCAAGATTTTGATACAATTCTAATTATCGTAGTATATTACCATAGGCTCAAACTCTTGATCAAATAAACATGTAAGCAATTTGCAAAGCCAAATGGATTCACAACTAGCCATACTCATTGTCATATACTCCGCCTCTACTGGACTAAGTGTTATAGAAGTCTGCTTCTTGTTGAACCAAGTAATCATCGTTGATCTCGAGTTGAAGCAATACCTCGAGGTTCTCTTTCTGTCTACTGCACTGCCTTCCCAATCCAAGTATGTATATCCCTACAACTCTACTCCATCTCCTTCAAGATATTTCAATCCATACTCCATTCTACCTCTCAAGTACCTGAGCACATGTTTTGCTGTCATCCAATGCACTTTCTCAGCTCCACCATGAACTAACTCAAGGTGTTCACAACAAAACAAATATCTAGCCTAGTGTTGACCAAATACATCAAGGACCCTATCAACTGCCTATATATCCTGGGATCCACCAACTCTAAATTTGAAGTGTCGATCTTATTTAGATCAGTAACCATATGTGTAACCATCGGTTTACATTCCTCCATATTGAATCTCCTCAAGATCTCTACTGCATACTGCCCTTGTCCAAGGAAGATCTCTCCCGATACCTACCATACCTCTAACCCCAAGAAATAATGCATCAAGCCAATGTCCTTCATCTCGAACTCACTAGCTAAATCTGCTTTACACCCTGCAATAAGCTCCTCTACACCTGTGAGAAATAAATCATCAACATACAGAACCAAGATGAGAGAATCCTCACCAACAAGTATGAAGTACAAGTTAGGATCCACCTCACTCTTGGTAAATCCCATACTCTGCAAGTATCTGTCGATCCTAGAATACCACACATTGGGTGCTTGTTTGAGTCTGTACAAGGTTTTCTTAAGTCTACACACATAAGACTCCCTCCCATGTACCTTAAATCCCTAAGGTTTCTCTATGTATACTTCCTCCTCAATAATCATGTTGATGAAAGTTGTTTTCACATCGATCTGATGTATCCTCTACCTCATAACTGAAGCAATAGAAATAAAAAATCGAATAGAAGTATACCTGGCGACTAGAGCAAATGTCTCATCGTACTCTACTCCCTCTTTATGGGAGAACCCTCTTGCCACCAACCTCGCTTTGAATTTCTCGATGCTACCATCTGCAACATAATTGATCTTGTACAACCATTTGGAACTCACAACCGACTTCCCCTTTGGTTTTGGCACCATGTCCCAAACACCATTCCTCATAATAGAGGTGTACGCTACCATGGCATCCCTCCATACTTGTTGATCTGTTGCTTCCTCAAAACTGGAAGGCTCAACATCAATGATGTTACTCATAGGCACCATATAGTTCGGAAACTTCTTCGGAGGCCTGCGCTCTATGACCACACTCCTTTGAGCCTCACCAACATCCCTCAATGTTTGCAATAACCACCTAGGTTTCTTGACAAGATTGGAAGGGGCTAACTCATCCTCCCCACCTGAAGTCTAAACTGTTGATTGTTGCTCATCCTTTGAAGCATGTTTCTCCTCATCCTCTATAACTTTTGATGACTCATGAGTACTCCTAGATGATAAGTTCTCCTCAAACTTAACATCTTTGCTCACAACTGTATTCCATTGCGCTGGTGTAACATCCCCCAACCCAACCGAGGGACATTATGGTGCGGAATATACATAAAAATGAAATTTACAACTCAATAATTTAATTCTTTTAATGTTAGCCGAATTCTTGTAGGTTACAACTACAAATTTAAAACAGATTTAGCTATTGTCTAGAACCATTAAATAAATGCATTTACAGTATGCTAACAATCAACATGAAATGCAACTAAACAACTCATCACAACAACACATAAATCATTCGTAAATACATAGACCTCATGTGCAACAAGTAACTCATGAAATAACACAACAACAAGATAAAACACTTATCTTTAAACAAGAGTGGTGAAACCAGCTGCTTAGGACGAACATTCCACCCAACCATAGACCGACTGTTCCAAATTTCAATAGCCAGACACCCTTGAGCTGAGGCTAGCAATCCACTGAAAGAGGGTGGTCTCTCACAGTCCACTCACAGCTCATAAAACTCACAACCCAACTGATATTCTCCTACAATTATCCTGATTTTCCACCAGCTCTCTTCCTCTTAACTTGTCCAACCCAAGGAATGTACCTCTACACTGATCTCAGTCCCTTGGGTTTCCCATTCGTTTCTCAGGGTCTCTCTAGCACTGGAAACTAGGAATCTCTCAGCTGGGAACTCAAGGGAAATTGTTGCTAGGAAAACTATCAACAAACCAACCT
>ML779423.1:520475-546981 GCA_009831015.1 Picea engelmannii
CAGCTACCATAATATCAATAGTTGTAATGTTTCTTTTATTTTCACATAGTGATGATATGAATTTGTTGCTGCAATAATTCTCTTTTAGATCTGTCCTATACATATTTATGGATGCAATATGCACTTCATGAGCTCTCCTGCTGAGTGCATCAACCACTTGATTTTTCTTTCCATTTATGTGCTTAATTTCAAAGTCATATTCACTCAGAAATTCCAACCATCTAGTTTTTTCGGCATTTAGTGTTGGTTGTCCAAACAAATGCTTCAAACCACAATGGTATGTCCTTAGCTCAAATTTCTTACCCATAAGGTAATGCCTCCACATTTTCAATGCATGTACAACCGCTGCTAACTCCAAGTCATGTATAACGTAATTCCTCTCTTTCTCTTTTAATTTTCTGGACTCATAGCATACAACATGGTCCCTTTGACTGAGAACTCCACCGAGTTCTTCCTTGCATGCATCGATGCACATAAAAAAATATTATTTTGGATATGCAATCTTCAATATTGATGTTCTTTTCAGTGTTCCCTTCAACGGTTGAAAACTCTCTTCACACTTGGAAGTCCATTCAAATTTCACTCCATTCTTTTGCAAAGAAGTGATTGGACTTGCAATCCTTGAGAACGCTTTGATGAATCTTCTGTAATAACCAGCAAAACCCATGAATGATCTAACCTTTGTGACATTTTTTGGCGTTGACCATCCTCTAATGGCCTCTATCTTCTCAATATTAACTTACATCCTTGTTGATATTATATGCCCCAAGTAGTGAATCTTCTTTTGATAAAACATGCACTCACTTATCTTAGCATACAATCTATGTTCTCTTAAAACTTGAAACACCATTATTAAATGTTGCTCATGTTATTTAGAATAGATGAGTATATCATCTAAGAACACAATCATAAACTTGTCCAAGTACTCCCTGAACACTCCATTCATCAGGCACATAAAAATTGTTGGGGCATTTGATAGTCCAAATGGAACTACCTTGAATTCATAATGCCCATATCTTGTTTTGAATGTTGTCTTGCTGATGTCTTCTTCCTTTATCTTTACTTGATGATAACCTAATATCAAGTCAATATTCGAAAAGATTCTCACACCTTTCAGCTAATTAAACAAATCATCAATTCTTGGCAAATGATACTTATTCTTTATGGTAACCTTAGTAAGTTGCCTAAAATCAATACATGCCCTTAAGGTTCCATCCTTCTTCTTCACAAAAGAACTGGGGCTCCCCAAGGCGACACACTTGGGTGTATATACCCCTTCTTCAACAACTCTTCAAGTTGCATCTGCAACTCATTCAATATTGGTGTACCCATTATGTATGGTGTCTTGGACACTGGGTCAACTTTTGGCACCCATTCAATAGAGAAATCAATGTCTCTATTTGGTGGAAATCCTGGAATTTCTCTAAAAATATCTTCAAAATCCCTCAAGACTAGATGATCTTCAATGCTTGCCACTTTGTCTTTGACTACCTCCTCCATATGGGTTGCAAACATATGATATCCCTTCCTGAAGCTTTTCTTCAATTTCATAGCTCAAATCTCTCTAACAACTACATATCTTGGAATTCCTTGAATCTTACCTTGCTTCCCTTCCTCATCAAGACATGTGATTGTCTTGTAGTAACAATCTAGGACAACATGATGTTTTTCCAACCAATCCATGCCAATTAGACAGTCATATGAACCCAACGGTATGATGTTACATCTACCTTTGTGCTAAGTCCATTCATGTCTATCGACCCATCTTTAACCAACTCATTGATTTTCCTCTTAGCCCCCATGGCTAATTGAACTAACCAATATTTTTTATGCTTACTTCTTTGCAAGTTAAATCTTTCAACATTGTTATTATTTAACTATGGCTAGCTCCAGAATCAATTAAAACTGCTATGGGATGGTTATCAATCTTACCTTCCACTTGAATCATGGGGGATTGATATTCAACTTGTTTGTTGTCTAAGGATGCATAAATACTTGGCATGCTTCCTCCCATGTATTTCACTATTTTAGTCTCTTGAATGTTGTGGAAAGTCCTCATTCTTTCACCTTTGTGAGAGCAATCCCTATATAAGTGATTTCCCTCACATCCCCAACATTGAATAGGTTGTTGCTTTGGCCTTTCCCCAAATGAATTTGCATTCTTTTGCTCATTTGGGTTGCATGGCCTTGTTGATTTTCTTAGGAGTTATTTCTAAAAAATGGTGGCTTAAAAGTTTTCTGCCTTTGATCTTTTTTCCCTTTCATCTTGTCATTCCAAGCCTTTTGGAAAACTGGTTTTCATTTTGTTTGCTCATAAATTTATCTTGCTCTCCTTATGGTTTCCTCCAAAGTATTGGGGTTGTCATATTGAATCTTGCCATTATAGAAGGAGGGTAACCCACTTAGAAACATTTTTATTTTGACCTTCTCATCCTTGATGAAGTTAACATACTTAAACAATTCAAAGAACATCTTCTCATATTCCTCCATTGTCATGGTTCCCAACTTGAGTTCAAAGAAATCTTTCGTCTTTCTCTCATAGTAATGCTCAAACAAATATTTCTCTTGGAAATATCCTTTGAACTACCTCCATGAGATCCTTTTCTCATCGAGGTTCTTGGCTTGCTTAAGTTGGTCCCACCACATGGTTACCTTTCCTTGCAAGTGGTAGGTGGAAATTCTAGCTTCTACCCGGGAGGGGTAATCATGCAGCTATAAATATTTCTTCATATCCAACAGCCAGGCCTCGAGATATTCACCCTTCTAGTGTTCACCATTGAAAGTAGGTGGCTTGATTTTCCTGATTTCACCTTGCAAGATGTCTACCTCGAGCCTTCTTCTTTTCCTTTGAATAGGAGACAAACATGGGTTGCTCTCTGGCCCTGAGCTTGCATGATTTATTTTAGTGGACTTCCTTGGAGAATGATGGCACTTGCTCATGCTTCTTGACTGCCTATCATTTTCATGATCATCCATTTTTCTATGGGATCTAGATGTTGATACTTGTCTAACACTAGCTTCTTGCTTGGTTCCAAAATCTTTGTTAACTTGTTTATGCAACATGTTTAATCTCTAAAGTATATCTTTCTGAGCCTTCATAATCCTTCCATTATCATCTCTTTAGCTCTGCACTTCCCTATGCATGATTCTCATAGTGACACGCTCTTGCCTATCTCTTCTTTCATTTGACTCTGTCTCAACATTCCCCATGCTGACATGCAGACCTCTTATCTCTTCCTCATGGTTGTAAAATCCTTGGGAATCTTCCATAACTCCAATCCTCATATAAGAACTAAAGTTTCTTTCTTTACCTCTAATTATGCAAGAAATGTGCATGTAATAATTATTGTTAAACATGTGTATTGTAAAGTATTTCATTAATTAGAATGCATGTTATTTCCCCATCAATTTATAAAGGAACATTGCATCAATTCACACTATGATTCCCTAGATGCATTCCTCTTTGAAATAGATTTCCAATGGTTGTACTCATTCCCCAGTCCAATCTCTGAGATGAAAGTTATGACTTCTTGAAAAAATCATTTTCACCACTTTTTGTGCATTTTCTCTATTGATGCAATTTTATTGAAATTCCAACTTATGTCAATTGCAGAATAAAATATGTTAGGAATTGGAGAATATTTTGTATGAGACATAAAAAATAATAACAATAGGTAATTCATAACTCTCATAATTTCAATCTGATGTTCCACTCATAAACTACAATGATCTGGAATCTGCAACTTTGTCATTTTTCTCTCATTTTTCCACTTTGGAATTTTTAGCAGAATTAACTATCTCTCAATATGTGCATTTTTAGAAAAATTTCACTACACTAAAGTTGTTTGTTTTTATGTGCATATAAAAAGTATACTAAATAAAATTTTCCAGTTTTGTGATCTATGGTCACTTTTCCTTCTCTGAAAATCTCAAAAATCCCCAAAAAGTGGCCCAAAATAATGGATTTTGGCCTATTTTAGTGTCCCCATTCCAATCCCCGTAAGATTTATTCAGTTCCTTCATGGGTTACTTTTGTGTCTACTTTTTGTATTCTCCCCAATAATTTCAGCTTAATATGGACTTCTATCAATAGCATGGACCCATATCTTTAAAAACCATTATTTTTCAATTTCTACCAAATCCAAGTAGAATTGGACAAGGGACCTCTTTGATGCTTTTGTAGGTCTCCTCTCTATGGAAAAAACCCATAAGTTTCATCCAAATTCATTTTAATTTTCTCTAGTTATGACCAAAATAAGAACAATTTTTCTTATGCAATTTGTGCCATCGATCTCAGGTCAGAAGCAATCTGGGTCATTGATCTACTCTATATTGGCCAACAACGACCGATGTTCTCCTTTGGCGCACATAATACTTCCCCAAATTTTTGATCTGACCGTCAGCCACCAGACCAACTCCCCGATGACCGACTTGCACACAACTCCAACCCGACCAACCTAGTCGTCGGTCGTCATCCATCAGTGAACTTCGTTGGTGAATGGAACTCTCAACAACTTTGGTCGATGCCTTACCATCGGTCCATCAACGATCCACAAATCCCTGATGGTTTTCGAATACACTTTCCCAAATCGGTTGACCTGGCCATCGAGCATCAACCACTTCTATTAGTTGACCTGACAATTGTTGACGTGGCATAACACATAGATGTTGACGTGGCATGACACATCATCTTAAGGTGTCAAATTGGGTGACGTGGCATGACACATGGATGTTTACGTGGCACAAAACGAGGATGATGACATCATCATCTTCTTTCCCCATCGTTCATCGGCCAATTCTCTTGGACAACCCAGACACCTCATCGACTTTGGTTGACATTGAACCATCGACGCATCGGCCATATGTGACTTCTCTTGCTTGATTTGAACACTTTTCCGAATCGACCGACACCCAATCACCGTCCCATCGACCATCGACGATTGAAAATACTTTGGTGGATTCAACCAACCCCTGACCGTCGACCATCGATGGTCAAAGATATATTATGGCTGACCCAAACTCTTCGCCATTTTAGTCTATCCATCCATCGACCGTTGGCAATTTCTCTTGGTGAACTTTAACACTCATAAAGATTTCAACTTTTCTCTAATTGATCTAGACTATCGATCTGATCCATTTCACAACCCTTGATTTAATCCTAGTTGTTGATCTCATCAACCTTTGAAATGGTCGAATCCTTATCAATTTTTAAATTTATCATAGTGAATCTTGGTCGTCAATCACAAGATCAAACACGATCTCAGTCGTCGATTCTCCAACTTCTTGTAACTCTACAAGCGACCATTAAAACTCAAATTTTGACCATTCCGGGTCGAATTTCGATCTTAAACTTCACCACTCTACTCCATTAACCCTCACAAATCATCTRAAGTCATTAAAACTCGGATTTCACTCACAGTATTGGGGATTTCCCTCTAAAATATTTGTTTTTCYCCAAACCCATCATAGACAAAATATGCAACGACGAATTTCACAAATTCGCAGCCATCTTGGCCCATACAAGCTCGATGTGTGAACCAAATCTCTGATACCATAATGTAACGTCCCCCATCCCAACCAAGGGACATTATAGTGTGTAATATACATAAAAATAAAGTTACAGCCAAATAATTTAATTTTTTCACTGTTAGCCGATTTCCTATAGCTTACAACTACAAATTTAAAACAGATTTAGCTACTATCTAGAACCATAAAATAGATGTGTTTACAATATGTTAATAATAAATTTGAAATGAAGATAAAAAAATCATTACAACATCATATAAATCATTCATAAATACACAGAGTTCATGTACAACAAATAACTCGTGAAATAACATAACAACACGATAAAAAACTTATCTTTAAACGAGAGTGGTGCAACCAGTTGCTTGGTACGGATGCTCCACCCAACCATAGACCGATTGTTTCAAATCTCAATATTCATTCACCCCTAAGTTGAGGCTAGCAATTCACAAAAGAGGGTGGTCTTTCACAGTCCACTCATAGCTCATAAAACTCACAACCCAACTGATATTCTCCTACAACTATCCCGATTTTCCATCAACTCTCTTCCTCTTGACCTGTCCAACCAAAGGAATGTACCTCTTCACTGATCTCAGTCCCTCAGGCATCCCATTGGTTTATTGGGGTCTGTCTGGCACATGAAACTAGGAATCTCTCAACTGGGAACTCAAGGGAAACTGTTTCTTGGAAAACTATCAACAAACCAACAACAAACACTTCTTGTTTTAGTGAAACTCACACAAGAGTTCACTCTTCGGGCTTGACAACCCGACTCTTCAATTTTCTAGCTCCAATTTGCTCCAATTACTCTCCATCATTCTCTAGAATTCGCTCTCCATGGATGCACCAACTTCAAGCTCTGTTTTTTCCTCTCTTGTCTTTCCTTTCTTGACTCACACTCCTCCCCAAACCGATTGTATCCAATCGCCATGTGCCCAATAAATTTGGGATGTGACCACTCACGCCCACCCTCTTACATGTATTCAATGATTGGCTTTGGGAACACTCAATCAAAAATGGGAAAGTTGATATACAAATAAAAAACTTAGATAAATGGGTTGAATTAATATATATGGGTAATTCCCCCCTTGGATCTCTCTTGGCCATTATCCTAGACACTCCCCACTCTTGTTGATTAATTTAGCCGCATCTCTTGTCCATGTCCCTTTAGCAACTGGCATCACATTATTATTATTAAAACATAGAAATATAGTTCGCATATTACATTGCTTTGGCAATAGCCACACATTATATCTACGTAAACATTAATTAAACTAGGGATTATAGCGGGTATGTTATATCTGGAATGAAGATCATGTAAGCCTTTGAGGTCTTGTTGTACCCCAAAAATATACCCTTCTGTCCTGAAAGCTCTATATTTTTCCTCTTCTCCACATGCACATGGATGTAAACTGGACAACCAAAAATCCTCAAATGACCAATCTATGGCTTCAGTCCTGAGAATGCCTCTTCTGGATTCTTTTCCCCTAATATCATGTTAGGATTATTTTTCTTCACATACATAGTTGTGTTACATGCTTCTTCCCACAAGAACATAGGCAACTCTTGGTCATTTATCATATCCCTAGCATAACTGATGATGGATCGATTCTTTCTCTTTGCAACCCGATCCTGTTGAGGGTTGTATGAGACTATCAACTCTCTCTTGATCCCCATCTCCTTGCAAAAATACTTGAAGTAATTGGAGGTGTACTCTCCCCCATTATTCAACCTCAAGACCTTGATCTTCTTACATGTCTAGTTATCTACCTGATCCTTGAACTCTCTGAACTGACTAAAAATCTTCATAAAGAAGATCCAGGTTTTGCTGGAAAAATAATCAATAAATGTCACATAGTATGACGATTATTGTAATGATACTACTAATATAAAACCACTCACATATGAATGGATAAGATCCAATATCCCCTTGGACTTACTCTCGCTGCTAGGAAAAGTAGCCTTGGCATTCTTTCCAAGTGCACACTACCTGCTGCTCAAACCTGAACTCTGGAAAACTTGTAACAATCCCCCTCAGAATCGACAAAACCTTATAGTGTAGGTGTCCCAACCTCCTATGCCACAACTCACATAGGCTATCATTATCGTGTACCAAGGCCTGAATAGGTTTTCCCTCCAGCCTATATAAAGTTCCTTCTCTAACCCCAACAACTACTGCGTTGTCCAAGCTAGATTTAGGTAGATGTATGAGTACTTTCCCTCTTTGAAAAGTAATAGTAAAACCCTTTTCATTCATAGCTGAGACTGAAAGAAAATTCTTCTTCAAACCTGGTATGTAAAACACATCCTGGGAATCCAACGAACCTTGTGACTCAAGTTGGAACATAACTATTCCCTCTCCATTCACTGCATACTTGGCATCATCACCAGGTTGCACATGAAGATTTGTGTCACTCTCTGTTAGACTATTAAATAACTCTCATGCTTCCATCATATGAAGAGATGTAACATTGTCCAAGAACCAAGCACTCCTTGTTGTTGTGCTGGTAGAAAGGCAAGAAACTAGTGAGAAATCCTTCTCAAAATTCACTGCAAACTCATCAAGTTGCATCTTTGTTGATGTTGTTTTCTGCGTCTTTCCATTGCCCTTCTTCTTCTTCTTCGGACACTTAGATGCATAATGTTCATTCTTATGACATGAGAAAAACTTGATTTTACTCAAGTCCTTCTTCTTCCCTAACTGTGATTATCCTCCATCATTGTTACCCTTCTCGCTAGAACTCTTTCCTTTTCCCTTGTATTACTGACAAGAGCCAAGTTCTCTTCACTACCTCCATGTGTGTTTCTCTTAGAATCCTCTAGAGTATCTTCTTGGATGAAATCATCCCAAAGTATCTGCCAATATGGTAGATTTCCTCGAGCACAAACGCCTTTGAAGAATAGTTTCCATGACTTGGGACATCTTCATCGATCTAATTTTATTCCTTAAGACCATCTGTATATTCATGTTCTTGCTCTAGAATAAACTTACCAAGGCATCACACATCTCTTTGGCCATATTCTTCTCAGTTAGGTAAGGGATTGATGATCCTTCATGAAATCCAGGAGGGCCCTCTCTACTTTGATCTCCTTCTTGTTTTGAGCTTCCAAAGTTGTTGGATCTGTCGGTGGAGTAACTACCTTATCCACTAACTCCCAAAGGTCATACTTCTTCAATGCCAAAGTTACTCTTTATTTCCAAGATGGGAAGTTGGATGCTCCATCCAATCTATCTTCAACTCTCAAAAGTGTTGTTTTCCATCCCTAAGACCTAATAAACTTCCCTGGAAATAACCTACTACTGAAAATTTCCCATGTACTTAACCTGTATAGACTTGTACGCGATTATCACCAATGCAACCTGTCTATGTACATGAATAGTACAACTACAACCCACGTATATGTGATTATGCTCAAAGTAACTAACGTATGTACGTGACTATGATTTTTGTGACCCACTTACACTTCAGTAAACCTACAAAAACTTAGTTTTTCCTCGGTACGATTGTTTCCCTGGAATATGTCCTTCAATTTCCTCATGTTGGTTAGGTATATGCTATGGATGTGAGATATGGCTTCCCTTCAGAGCATCTTCTCTGAAACCATGTTGATTTTTTACCACTTCAACCCAACACCCAACAATTAGCTCAAAATAAAATCTCTTTATCTACTAAAAGCATTGCTAAGTAATCAACGAAATATGCAACGGAAGCATAAAAAAGGAAACCAAAATTATGCACACATAAACACCAACATTTTTTGGTAGATACCCTTAGAAAAACCCTGGAGGGAAAATCAGTGCTGAGAATGATTTTATTATGTTGAAATTAGGGCTCCCATAACAGGGATAATGGCCCACTGAGAGAAATATAACTGCAGAAAAACTTGGCAAAGTTTGACCTATTGTACAAACCATAACTGCATGCTTTTCGAGGTGTACGTGATTCGCCTTCTTGCGACTCGCGTATGTACATGTCTGTCTCCATTGTGACCCGCGTACACGTATGGAAAACCTATACGACAATATTTGTACAACCCGACACTTCCCTTTGGATTCCTCTAACTGAAAACCACCTGTGTTTCCTATGTTCTCTCTTCTCCTTCTTGAACTGAACTCTAGATGGAAGTCCTTCTACACCTATCCAATATCTTGAATCGCAATGCTTCATGATTCAATCCTCTCAAAATTAATCCTCTACTCTCAATTATCAAGTGTGTCAAGAGTATATTCTCCTTCACCCTAGCCTTGCTTTTATATTTGTGACTTATAATCCATTTCTAATATCACTTGAGAGTTAGATTGCATGATAAGATTACATGCTAAGTACTTTTAGCACTTTCCTCAAATAACTAATTATATAATCAATTAATTAATAAAAGCATTTTACTTTAATAATTCCTTTAATTAAAGTAAAGTTACCAAGGTAAAAGGATTTGGATGATTTCCACATGTCTAGACACATAGACCTATGTGGAAATACTTGTCTGATGCTACCACAAACATCAACATGGTGTACCTTGGATTTTCAATCACCTAGGAAGGTTTGTGCATGGATCTAGAGAATGAGAAGGTGTTGGTGAATGGCCTTAACCTCATAGTGTAATATAGATTGGGACTTTTCATGGCATTGCAAATTTTTGCATAATGTTCATCAAAGGATTCAACAAGATATGCATGATGATGACTAAATATATGAAGGCACAAGGATTTCAATGCAACATGCAGGGGAAAAATAACTTTGAATTGTTGAGGTAAACAATTAAAAAAGGCACATGTTGGCATTATGAAATTTCAATAAACTTTTTCAAATTGAGTGTGGTGCAAATATGTTAGTTATTCATATAGTGTTGAATCAAGAAGGAAGGTTGATAACATTTTTCAACAAGTTAAATGAAGCACGACTTAAGTATTTTTTTATGATCTTTAGTTTTATGTTATTGTCAAGGTATCAAAGTATTGGTGAGATTGTTTGTTGTTGTGATAGTTCATATTCTACACAAACCATTGTTATAGTATATTAACAACTAGGTGAAGCTAAATCAAACATGTAAAATTGCTTGAGTTTTTGTAGACTTACATGATTGTATTGGAGCACAAATTTGGGAAAGAAATAAGGTTGCAAAATCACCATGCAAGAGAGTTCTATAGGTTGGAAATAATGAAAAAAAAGATAAACGACTTCAAGAAAATCAAGGACTTTTTGAGTGAAGTAGATATTTTTTGACATGTTTAACATAGATGTAGAAACCTAATGATGTAGGGAACAATCATGCTAATAGATTACTTTATCCAGGGTTGTTAATTGCTCAAGGGGAATACGTTATGCATATCAGAGTTCAATGTGCGATAATATGATAAGAGAATTGCATAATGATTTATTAGAAGGACATTTTGGGTGAGATAAAACATAATTTGTTGGACAAAAGATACTACTAGTAGAACATGAAGGGTGTTAGTATATTTGTTTCATAATGTATATTATGTCATATTTCAAAAAACGTTGATCAAAAGATAGGGTTGTACACACCATTGTCGATCCCAAAGATGGCTTGGGAGGACATATCAATGGTTTTCAATCTTGGACTACCAAGAATGCACCATAGGTTTTATAGGAGTGTTTGGTGTGGTTGACAAGGTTTCGAAGATGGCATACTACATGCCTTGCAATAAAACTAATTATGTGACATATTGCGCAGACTTAGTCTTCAAGGAGGTGATGCGATTTCATGGATTTCCAAACACGATCACATTGGACATAGGTAATGGTTTTTTTAGTCATATTTAGGGGGCGTTGTGGAAGAACATGGAAACAAAGTTGTTATATATTTCTACATATCACCCTATGAGAGATGGATATATTGAAGTGGTGAACTGAAGTCCAGTCAATCTTTTGAAATTTTTAGCTTAAGATAAGATAAAACAATGGTATCAAGTTTTGGCACATGAAATGATCATTTATAACATCATTATGAACAAGTCGATAAGATTTTCACATCTCAAGGTTGTGAATGGAGAAAATCCAAGAGAAGTGTTAGAGTTGGTTGATTTTCCAATTGACATGCAAATGAGTGATGACATGAAATCATTTACAAAGCATATAGAGTAGGTGTATGTGCAAGTACATGACAAATTAAGAGAGAAGACAACACAATTTCAGGAGTATATGGATGAACATGAAAGGGTTAAGATTTTTTTCCATTGGAGATCTAGTCATGGTACATCTCAAGAAAGAGCATTATCCTAAGAGCACTTATGACAAGATAAATGTGAATCAAATCAAAGTATGTATAATTAAGAGGAAATTTGGAAAGAATGCATACGAAGTGGCATTTCCAAGGGAGTTTGAAAATTTATCCATTTTCAGTGGTGTAGATTTGAGTGCACAAAAGGTGAGATCGTAGTAGAGGATGAAGATGCAGTGGATGAAGAAAGTGCAAAACAAAATTGGTGGACGTATTCCAAATAAGTGAGATGAGATCGAGCAAGTGTTGAATGAGAAATGATCCCTTAAATCCAGTACATGTGATGTCCTTCTCAGGAGCTAGGGGAAGTACATCTCAGGTTCACAAATTAGTAGGTATGAGAGGATTAATGTCAGATCCTCAAGGACAAATCATTGATCTACCCATTCGAAGGAATTTATGCGAAGGGATCTCTTTAACGGAATATATTATTTCATGTTATGGGGCCCCCTGGATTCGAACCAAGAGCCCAGATAGTAAGGAAATACCACCCGAGCTATAACCTTTTCAACGAGAAATTCGTCCCTGGGTGATCCCATGGTTGGGATTCAGTTTCTTTTATTCAAGATGTGAGGCGCATAATTCAAGTAGTATCTACTCAAGTGAAAGAACAAACCTAATGCAAATAATACATGGATTCCTAAGGTAGAGTAAAATAAATTTCACAAAGGAAAAGCTATATAAATTGAAGCAAAGGATGAAGAATCAATGCAAGGGAACGTGTTTTATTCACAAGGTAATGTTAATGCAAGAGCATCCCCAAAAAAACCAAGTCCACAAGCACGCTAGGAAAGTGTGACATAAGTGAATGCAATAGAGGTTGAAGCAAGGGCATGACAAGTAGAGGAACAATGCATGTGGAATGTTAATGTAATCAAGATATAAGGGAAATTCGACAAGAGCAAGAATGCAACAAAGTATGCATGGCTAGTGTGTGGAAGAAATGTGCATCAAAGGAGAAAAAAATAAAATTTAGGTGTGTTTGTGTGGTTCAAAGGCATGTGAGAAAAGTGTGCATGGAAGAGGCATGATAACAATCATGTGTGTGTATTGATCATACCAAGGGAAGCTAAAGAGTCACGAGGGACATTGAAAAGTCTCCAAAGAAAGTTGAAGCGACATAATGGATATGAAGAGTTACATGAAATCGATGAAGATTCAGAAGAAGATGAATAGTTAGTGAATGAAGTAAATAAATATGGCAGTTTTCCATCAAGTTGAGTTATCTAGAAAGTTTGTAGGAAATCTTGAGAGATAGTGTAGAGAGTTGGTGAATAATATGTACATGTATTTTTACATTGATTTCTACTTTGGCTAATAATACCCTCTATGTAAATATGTACATGTATCTTGTTTTCAATAATGAGAACGAGTAGATATTTACCCAAGCTATGATCTAGTTTGAATATTGTCTAATAAGTTGTATGAGTATTTTAATTTCTTTTAGTGTATCTCTAATCTAATCTCAATGCTCTACATCGTTGCACTTAGTTTACAAAGTTTGAGTATTTCTTGTTTTTAATATTTTATTGTAAATTAATATTTTACAAAAAATATGTTAAGCCCTAGATAAAGTCCCATGTTATGTATAAAACCCCTTATTAAGCCCTATATATTGAATTATTACATTTCTAAGGTTATATTTGTATGTCGGCTAGGACCCTTCATTGCACCCTTTCATTATGATTTTAATTTTGTCTCCCATATATAAACAAGGAGACTTAGTCTTAGGATGATATTATCTCATCTCATATTGTATTTTGAATTGGATATATTGTAAAAGGAGGTTTCCCCCTCGAAGTGGACTATAATAATTGACTTTTTATCATTTTTTAAGGTATTGGATCATAACATTTGGTATCAGAGCATTGATCCTAGGGTTTTTCTTCTCCAAGCAAGTCATCTTAGCATTTTCTCTATATTTTTTTGGGGGGATGATTCCGACAATGAAATTTGGAGATTTTTAAAAATACATATCAAGGTATCTCTCGTAAAAAAATCATCTTTTGGGTCATTATATTTTCGGAGATATGCCTTGTGGAAGATGTGGTTTTTTACTAGTCCTATAACTAGTCTCAAATAGGTGTTCCAAGTAAACAGTCATATCTTCTTCAATAATGATCCAAATTCTGTGAGACCTATTGCATTTGAAAGAGGACGGTCCATA
The DNA here is from genome assembly GCA_009831015.1 of Picea engelmannii. Classification (NCBI taxonomy): domain Eukaryota; kingdom Viridiplantae; phylum Streptophyta; class Pinopsida; order Pinales; family Pinaceae; genus Picea; species Picea engelmannii. Next base: position 534,412 of record ML779423.1, read on the forward strand.
GAATTTTTGGTAGAAAGTTCAGAATCAAGTATTAAATATTGAACACATGACATTATGTACAGGTTCATTCTCCTGGAAAGGAAAAAAACCAGAAAGGTTTGGGAAAGTTACCCTAACTTTCACTTGGCGCATCCAATTTTGGTCAGACCTGTGGCATTGTAGAGAAGACATTTCAGAGTACTACATGACAAAATTTCAGTCTCATAAGGACCGAAATTTCATAAAAACCTTAAAAGGAAGGTTGGTCAGGATGACAAACTCCAAATTAAGGGCTTAAAAGGTATGTAACTTACAATTGACATAACTTTTTATTGGAAAATTTGTTTTTGGTGATTCAAAATTTGTAATAAAGAGGAAAAATAAGAGAATTTTAATTTTCTCACATGGCTCCAAAGGCTCCTCCAAACTTTAATTCACCAACTAAACCTCCAAAAATATCAACCATGACTGAAGATGAAATCTATGAGATTTATCGCCAGATGGAAAAGAGGATCGTTGAAAATAGAAAACAAATGGAACATAAGATGGATGAAAAGGAAAACAAGATGGATAAGAAGATGAATGGGAATGAGAATGAGATGAAAACAAATATGGACGAAATGGAAAATAAGTTATATAAGAAGATGGATGACATGACAAATATGATGGATGAAAATATACAAAAATCCATGAAGGAATTACAAAATTCATTTTCTTCCATGGTGTTTCATTCTCTATATGATAGACCCTCTAAAGGAGATATCAAAATGCAAGGAACTCGGGAAAATAAAGTTGGTATTCCAGTTGAACACCTTATTGATAATAAGAATTTTTCTATTGGATTTAACTCTAATAGTGGAGTTAATTGTGGTGAGGGTCTGAACTTCAACTTTCCAAAGATTGAATTAAAGAAGTTTTATGGTACACAGGTCTTTACTTGGGTGAACCAAATGGAGAAATATTTTGACTACATAATATTATGGATGATAAGAAAAGGATTCACATTGCAACTTTGAACTTTGTGATAAAACCATATCAATGGTATCAATGGGTAGTTAAAAGGAAGCCCCCTTTTTATCACTATACTTGAGGTTTATTTACAAAAGAATTAAAAGCACAATATGGGAAGGTTTGGGAACACGACTACTTTAGTCAATTGCCAAGAATCAAGCACTTAGGTGATATTGAAGATTATAATTCAAAATTTCACTTTAGTCAATTGACAAGAATCAAGCACTTAGGTGATATTGAAGATTATAATTCAAAATTTCAGGTATTGGCCACAAGGGTGGATAACATAAATGATCAACATGGTTTATCTCATGATCTTATTAAAGTTTACTTGGGCCACAAATTGGAGATGAGGGTTCCTACAGAAACCCTAGTCATAGGTCTCCCTGATGCACCTGTGCATACGACCAGCGGCTCCAACTCCTCTCTTCACCTTATCCAACATGTCATTGTTTTCCATTTTTAGGTTTCTAGTGGGTAGGAGTCTCTCTCCTTAGGTGTGATGGAAAGGGAGGGGAACATGCTAGACTATTATGGTGATATCATGGATTACTATTGAGATTTTTTGGACGAGCAACCGATTTGGTGTGGGCCAGGTGGACATTTTTCCGCGTATAACTCAAGTATGTTGCCTTTAGCTGTCGGAATAGAGGAGACGCATGGTTTGGTAACAGACTTCAAGCATGGCACACATGTATGTGGGTTTCCCAGTGAGGCTCTTTTTATTACACAACACCAGACTTCCTTTGGCCCTGATCTAGCATTGGCTCCTGAGGAAGTTCCCTCGGGAGGTTTCTTTCCCTCCCCTCCTGGGAATATATCATATTTGTTTCCTTCGTAGGTGAGGGTCTGCATGTGGAGGACAGAAGAGAAATTACTCCCGAAGAAACCATTTGAGGGGATTTTTCCAAATAATCCACCCTTTTCTGACATACCCCGGCTCTCAGGTTCTGGACCAGACTTCCCTCGGCTGGGTTGGTCTTCTCTTTCAGCAGTCCCTATTTACTTTTATGGGTAGATCCAAGCTAGGTTAGAATTGGGTAAGTCTTCTTCTTTTGATCCAAAAAATGTCATTGTTTCTCCTCATCTGTCAATAACCCAGGTCGTTAGCAAGGAGGGTTTGAAACGCAGGTCCTCTCTTCCCATAGTGCCGCAAGAGGGTAGTCGAAGGACGCAACTTCAGGATGGAATAGGGGATAATCCAATGACAAAAAAACGTAAAACTCAGGCTGGTATAAATCTAGTTTCTAGGCCTCAAAAGTTGGCTCTTGGGGACAAAATAATGCTTCTTGAGGTTTCGGGTATGGCAGAGAAGGCGGTGGTGGGTCGTGCAAATGGTCATCATTTGGGTTACAACACATTGAGGGAATGGGTAAAAATATCTTGGACATGTTTCCTAGATTATTTTCCCTCGGTCCATTTATTGACAAAAGGTTGGTTCATGTTAAAATTCCAGAGCACTGCAGATGTGGACAAGGTGTTGAAATCTCTGTGGTGCATAGACTTGACGTCGATGTTTCTCAAGAGATAGATGTCAATGTTTCTCAATAGATAGACGTCATTTTTTTATTCCATTCGTGAAAGAATAGAAGAACTCTCGATTTGGGTCTAATTGTCGAGATTGCCACCTGAACTATGGACAACAAAGGGATTCAAACGTTTGGGGAATGAAAGTGGAACCTATATGGATGTAGATATATCTTTCATATCCACTGGAAGGATGTTGGTATCCCGTATCCTAGTCTCCCTAAATCTCAAAAAAGGGTTGTCGGGGGAAATTGAGCTAACCTGGGGGGATAGAGTATTTATACAAAAATTGGATTACGAGGGAATCTCATTTAAATGCCACAGGTTCCATAAGAATGGTCACGAGGCCAATGAATGCAACCTACGCATGGTGTAGAAGGGGAAAGGCCTTTTAAGGGTATGGGATAAGAAGAGAAGGGATTTGCAGCTTGGGGAAACATCCTTCACACATTCAACAAATAAAGGCATGGCAGAGTCTGGAGATCATGGAGACAGGGCTTAGAGCACCAGCTAGGAATTGTTGTGACAGGTCAAGTTCAAATCCACTTTCTCATGTTCAGGTTCAAGTTCAATTCGTGTATCCCCAAATATTTCAGGAGTCATCGAGAGAATGATTCATAAGGGAATTGTGGCACATTTGGATATGCCACCTCAGTCCCCCCCTTCCTTAAATTTGTTGTATCAATCTTTATCATTTTTAGGTAAAAAGTGGGCAGGAACTTTGAAGAATATCCCTTTTTCTCAGAGTCCTCCATTGTCTACCCTCGCTCCTATTCAGAGCCACCTCTGGCACAACTTTCCTTTGTCTCTGCCTTCGTCCCTTCCCCTCCCCACTTAGCTAGTATAAGTCAAGACTCTTCAAAATTATATAAGGAAGACACAATGCTTTATCAGTTAAGAAACAAACACATTCTGGCTCCTGGGGAGCTCAATCATAAGTTGGAAGGGATGGAGTTAAATCCTTTGCCCATTTCTAACGAAAAGGGGAGGGGAGAAGATCTTACCTTTCAAAATCTTAGTCTAGAGCTTCCATGGATATGTAAATAAGACACCAATTAACCATAATAGGGGCCCTTAGAGAAACGCAAAACCCGGAGGGGGTTGCAAAATGAAATTACTCTCCTTCAACTGTAGGGGTGTGGCAAGCCCGTCTAAGAAAATTCCTCTCCATAGGCTGGTGGAGTCTATTCAATTGGACATTCAGATGCTTCATGAGACCTTAGGTGATGCACTCTTGGTTGTCCCTCTTCTGGAGAAACTTTTCAAAGGATGGAATTTCATTAGGTTGGATGAAAAAGGTCACTCGGGGGGTTTTTCCATTGAATGAAGGTCCAATTCTATCAAGTTAGTAAACTCTTGGGGTTTTAATTCAAGGATTGGTATATTTTTTTGTGTGGAGGACATAGGCAGATGTTTCACGATTTTAAATGTCTATGTCCCTTCACAAGAGTGCATCTAGTTCTGTGAAAACCTGCTAAACAAGTCCTTCAGAAAGGAAGAGAACCTCATCCAAGGGGGAGATCTAAATTTATCCTTCGAAGTTGTTGAATCTTGGGGTCAAAGGGCTCCGGCTAATGCTCAGAAGGATTATTTCAACCATAAATTGGGGGAATTAGGTTTACTAGAAATTGCACCCACAAATATTTTCCCAACTTGGATAAACAAGAGGATGAGGGATGACTACATTGAAAAAAGGTTAGATCGCTTCCTCATCTTAGGAAACCTGGTGGAGTCCCCTAATATTCATACAATGGGTGGGAATATGAGGTGAATCAAACCAACAATCAATTTTATAGAAGTTGCAGGTGGTTCAAGGAAACTGTAATATTCCAGATATAAAAAGTATGCATAACAGAAATAAAATGCTAGAAATGGCAAATGAGCAACAATATAACCAGAACAACACCACAATAATACCAAAATGATACCAGAATAACACCAAAAAGAGAACTTATATTACTGAGAGCAATGTTCACTTTCCTCTTCAATGGGGCAACCTCCATCAGAGCATAACTCTATTACAATAATATCCAAGACAAAAGTTCTCATACCCTCGACTCATATTTATACTAAATATGTCTATCAAAAGAACCATTTAGAGGAAGATCCTTCTAGAAGCAGAAGCTTCTATTAGGTATTCTTACATTCAACTTGTTTTTCCTTATTGCTGGGAATTATTAATATTGACCTTTATTACATTGGAATATATTATTCTACCTACGTGAGGGGTTAGGTCCCTAACATGTCCTCCCCCTTAAAAGCAACCTTTTCCTCAAGGCTTGATATGTGGAAATTGTTGTAGAATGGTAGTTGGTTCCCAAGTGGCATCTGTTGGAGTTGTATCTTTCCATTGGATTAACACTTCCTTGATGATTCGTTGATGTAGGTGACACTCATGCTGGTCCAAAACTGCTTGTGGTTGTAGCCAAATGGAGCCTTCTTCGTCCAACTCAGGAAGGTTGGTTTGAGTTTGGCACTTAGTTCCAATCACCTTCTTTAAGCAGGAAACATGAAAAACATGATGTAGCTTAGAATGATTGGGAAAAGATAACTGATTGGCCACTTGTCCCACATGCTTGAGAATGATATAAGGACCATAAAATTTGGGCGCCAGTTTCTGACAATGGTCATCCTTAAGGGGATTTTGCTTGTAAAGTTGCAATCGAAGAAACACCTGATACCCTTCTGCAAATCGACGTTCATAGCGACCTTGATCTGCTTGTTGGTTCATGCAATTTTGGGCAATGACCAAATTCTCTTTTAGGGTACGAAGAATAGTCTCTAGAACTGCAAGAATTTGGTCAACCGCTTGGACCTTCGAGACACCTGGTAAATATGAGAGAACTGAAGGTGTATTTTTTCCATATACCACTTCAAAAGGAGTCATGTGGGTAGTTGTATGGTATGAAGTGTTGTACCACCATGCAGCTAGTGGTAACCATCGAGCCCACTGATTTTTCTTTTCTGATGCAAAACACCTCAAATATGTTTCCAAACACTTGTTGACAACTTTAGCTTGACCATCAGTTTGGGGATGATAAGTTGTGTTGAGATGCAATTGGGTGCCTTGTAGCTTGAATAGTTCTTGCCAAAAAGTGCTGGTGAAAGTTGGGTCATGATCAGAAACAATAGAATGTGGCATGCCATGAAGCTTGAAGACCTTATCCATGAAAAATTGAGCCACAGTGGATGTTGTAAATGGGTGTTGAAGAGCACATAAATGAGAATACTTGGAAAGTCGATCAACTACCACCATGATGAATGATTTATTTCTTGATTTAGGTAATCCTACAATAAAATCCATATAGATATCCCACCAAATAACAGGTGGAATCGGAAGCGGTTGTAGTGTACCCAGAGATTTTACTATTTTCACCTTGTTGCATTGACACACATCACATTCAGCCACAAAGTTACAAACTTCATGTTTCATACCATCCTAGAAAAAAGAAAGTTTGACCCTGTCATAGGTTTTGGTAAACCCAAAGTGCCCAGCTGTGGGTGTAGCATGAAGCTCAAAAAGTACCATGGATTTAATTTTTGATTGTTTACTTAAATACAAATGACCTTTGTATCGAATCTCATCATGGAGCCAAGAGTACCCTGGGGAAACTAGAGAATTGGTCTGCAATTGTTGTATCAGATGTGAACTTTTTTGATCGTGTAGTTATTCCTGGTGAACAACTTGGAGCTAATCCGGTACAATGAAGGAGAGAGAAAAAGGGACCCTTCATGTTCATATTTTCGGGAAAGTGCATCCACAACCACATTGTCTTTTCCTTTCTTGTAAATGATCTCATAATCATATCCAAATATCTTAGTCACCCATTTGTGTTGCTCTGGGGAGGAAATGCGTTGTTCCAGAAAATACTTGAGGCTTTGATGACCTGTCTTATTTTGGAAGTGTTTCTCCAATAGATAAGGGCGCCAAAGATCAACGACATGCAAAATAGCCAACATTTCCTTTTCATAGATTGATTTTCCCAAAATTTGTTCAGACAGTTGTTTGTTGGTAAAGGCCAAAGGCCGACCCTCTTGCATAAGGATAGTGCCAATTCCTTTCCCTGAAGCATCACATTCCAAGACAAAGGTCCTTGTGAAATCAGGAAGGGCCAGGACTGGAGTGGTGCACATGGCCATCTTCAAGGTTTGAAAATCCTGAGATGTTGTTGGATTCAAAGTGAAAGAATTATTTTTAAGGAGTGTAGTGAGAGGTGTTGCAATCTTTCCATAATTCTTAACAAACTTGCGATAATAACCTGCTAAGCCCATAAATACACACAATCTTTTGAGAGTCTTTGGGTGAGGCCAGTCTTGCATAGCTTCAATATTTTTAGGATCCACCCTAACTCCATCCTTTCCATCAAGATGACCCAAGTACATGACTTCGAAGGTGCCAAAAGCACATTTAGATTGCTTCATGAAAAGTTGGTGCTGAGAGAGTAGATGGAGAACTCAATCCACATGAGCAAGATGGTCTGTCCAGGTTTTTCTATAGATGAGGATATCATCAAAGAAAACTAAGACAAAATGACAGAGAAAAGGATGAAAGACATGATCCATGAGGCTTTGGAAAGTGGAGGGAGCATTACACAAGCCAAAGGGCATGACCAAAAACTCATAGTGTCCCTCATGAGTTCTAAAGGAAGTCTTAGGAATTTCTGCCTCTTTCATATGGATCTGGTGGTAGCCAGAATGAAGATCAAGTTTAGTAAAGAACTGGGCACCACTCAATTCATCCAAGAGGTCATCAATGACAAGAATGGGAAATTTGTCTTTAATGGTGAGTTTGTTGATGGTGTGGAAGTCAGGAAACATGTGCCAAGAACCTTATTTCTTCATGACCATGACCACAGGAGAAGAGTAGGGGCTTGTACTAGGGAAGATAACACCTACGTTAATAAGTTCTTGAACCATTTTCTCAATTTCATTTTTTTTGGAAAATGGGTGACGATAGGGACAACTATTGGAAAGAAGGATTCACGGGACAAGGGGAATGGAATGATCATGAACACCATGAGAAGGAGGGAGTCCCTCGGGAGTGGAAAAAAACATTTGATGTTTAGAGAGTATGGATTGGAGGTCATGCGGCAAAGAGGGTGTCTCAGTTGCTTGTATGGCATGGAGTTGGGAAATAACGCTCAAATGACCCTTTTTGAGCAGCTTTTCCATGTGATGGGAACTAATGATCTTAGGTGAACTGGCAGTGATGCCTTGGAACTTATGTTGTTGGCCCTCCTGGTTGAATTCCATGGTTAATTCCTTAAAATCCATGAGAATGGGACCCAAAGTCCTTATCCAGTCTGCGCCAACACAATGTCACAACCGCCCATGTCGATAGAAAACATATGAGATTTCAGGTGGTAGTCACCAATTGGAGACACACATTTTCACAACGTGCTCCACATTTCATGGACCCACCATTGGCAATCATGATTTGGAAATTATTGACTGCACACATATAGCAATTATTTTCTTGGGCAATGCGGGGATGAATAAAATTATGGGTGCTTCTACTATCAACAAGAATGATGACCTTCCTATGCTTGATGTAGCCAATTATTTTGAGGGTTTGGGGAGCAGAGAATCCCGTGAGAGAATTTAGGGAAATGATCGGCTCAACTTCAGGAGGGTCTGAGGTAGGGGTTATTTCAGTGGGTTCATGTGACACAGACACAAGGGGAGCTTCAACATCCTCTTCTGAAACATCCTCCAAGATGGCCATAAAAATCTTTTGTTCCTTACACTTGTGTCCCAGAAAATATTTTTCATCACAATTATAACAACGACCTTTGAGTTGGCATTCATCCATTTTGGCCCTGGTCAATTTTTGGATCTTTAGTGGAGTAGAAGGAGCAGTGAGATTTACTGGTTTAGTGCGAGTAATAAAGGAGGATTTATGGTTTTGAGAAGAGACAACCTGTTGTGATTCCTTATCTCTTTTAGTATCCTCCACCCAACTTTGAGGCCGAGGCATGAGGATATGGGCACTAATATCATCCTTGAGGCCATTAATAAAACATTCTCAGAAAAAAGCATCAGACATGCCCTCTGTATGAAAATCCAGTCGCTCAAAAGAAGCTATAAAGTCTTCCACTATGCCAGATTGTTTCAATTTTTTCAAACAACCTAAATGGTTGGTGTCAGTGTCAAAGCGTTCATAAAGCTCTGCCACAAAGTGTGTCCAAGCAACATACCCTTGACGGGCAGTTTTTCTCCATTTCCACCATTTCCAACATTCTTGATCTAGATGGAGAACACCATACCAAAGTTTTTCCAAGGCATCTATAATGTCGTACAAAAATAAATAATGTTCCATTTGAGTTACCCAACCAGTGGGATCCGATCCATCAAATTTGGTCACATCCACACACAGAAGGCGTAGGTCACACTGAAAGTGATGGGGCTGAAAATTATGGGAATGAGAGGAAGTTTCAGCTTCGGTATGCAAAGGTGGGTCAGATAAATGGGGATCTCTAGGGATATGCAGCTTGGTGTAGATCATCGAAGCGACAGATTCAAGCTGGGTAGTAATTTCTTGTTTGAGGTCTTCTTTGAGTTCCTCTATTGAGACAACAATGGAGGAATGCATGTTTTTATAGATGGTGGCAATATTGGCACTGAGATGTCTCACTTGTTTTTGGGTCTCTGTGAAATTAGATTGCAAGGTATTGAAGTGAGCTTCCAAGTCTTGGCTACAGGTATGGGTCATGATGACGACGGAACAGAAAAGGGGTGGGTGGAGTTAAAAAAAATTACTGAAAAATGATAGGTATGAATGTGATAAGGGAGAAGAGATAAATCCAATGGAATAGGTCTCAAGAATACTACAGAGTTATACTCTGGTCTGAAGAATACTGTAGTGATGAAATTCCCAAATTCTTAATCAGGAAGAAATGTGTAGTGATTTGGGAACTCGAATGCATAAGACACAATTGCGCGGAAATAGATCTTGTATGTTTTTTTTTTTTTCGTCCCCAACGGTTAGGTATTCAAGGGTTCTACAGACAAGGGTTTTCCCTGTGATATATCTCTCTGATATACGTGCGGGGTCCAACAGTAGTACTCGGCCCAATATCTCAGGGAACCAACTAAGGAGGCTAGACCGTTCCCTTAGCCATACTACCCCACTACCCAGGTACTAGAGACTATCTTTTTGAGTGTTGTTCATGGTCGCACTATAGCAGTCAGGCAACCGATCAGTTTATCTAAAGAGGGATTAAGGAAATCTAGGTCGATCCATATACAGGTGTTGTCTGATGCGCTACCACTCGAAGAGGTACCAACATGGGTTACAAGGGTGGTCAACATATGTGCGCTTAAGTACCACCTATATTTCCTACATGTATGAATCCTTGACCGCGGGTTTATACGTATTATGACAGATCTTTGTAGCTTAAAGATGTTGGAATACGTCTCTACCCTGAAAAAAATTAATCCACAATTTTTTGTCGAGAAAAGTTCTATGATACCACTCGTAATATTCCAGATATAAAAAGTATGCAGAACATAAATAAAATGCTAGAAATGACAGATGAGCAACAATATAACTAGAACAACACCACAATAATACCAAAATGATACCAGAATAACACTAGAAAGAGAACTTAGATTACTGAGAGCAATGTTCACTTGCCTCTTCGAGGGGGAAACCTCTAGCAGAGCAGAGCTCTATTACAATAATATCCAAGACAAACATTCTCATACTATCGACTCCTATTTATACTAAATATGTCTATCAAAAGAACCATCTAGAGAAATATCCTTCTAGAAGTGAAAGCTTCTATTAGGTCTTCTTACATTCGACTTATTCTTCCTTATTGTTAGGCCTTATTAATATTGAACTTTATTACATCATAATATATTATTCTACCTATGTGAGAGGTTAGGTACCTAACAGAAACCAACAAGCCCTTTCAAATTCAATTATGCTTGGTTAAAGGAGGTTGAATTCCTTAACCTATTAAAGGAGTTAAGGAACCCCATTACTCAGGAAGAAAGGGCAGCAATTCAGTTTTCTCAAAATCTAATCTTTTTTAAAAGGGCCATGATTGATTGGGAAAGAAAGAAGAAGCATATGGATGAACATGAGATTATCAATACTGAAGGAAAACTATAGTAAATTTATGATACATAGGGGGGAGTTTTTTCATCTCATGAAGAAGCCAAAGAGGTGTTATTAACTCTAGAAAAGAAAAGGAGACAGATCCTAGAAGATAAAGAAGAAGACTAGAGGTTAAAGAGAAGATCTCTTTGGCTACAAAATGGGGATGAGAACACTAAATTATTTCAGGATTATGCAAAAGGGAGGAAGATGGAAAATACCATTTGGATCCTTAAGGATTCCTTTGGTATAAAGATTAATTCTTTTGAGGATCAAGCACAGCTGGGGTCTCAACATTTAAAAAAAATATTCACAGCTAAAGGAAGAGTTACAATAGATGTTATTGTGCAGATGGCCCTATTGTTCCCAAGGTTTTTGGAAGAGGAATATAACAGGTCACTTATGGAAGAAGTTTCAAAAGACAAACTTAAAGAGGTAATTCATAGCTTCCAAAAAGACAAAAGTCCTGGACCAGATGGGTGGTCAATAGAATTCTTTGTGGGCCTTTTTGACCTCATCGGGAAGGAAATTCTAAAGGTAGTGGAGGAATATCAAGGAATAATTATATCCATGCTCTGCTAAATGAAACCTTCATTTCTCTTATCCCCAAAAAGGATGATCCAAAGTCCCTGGAGGATTTCATACCTATCTCCTTATGCAACTATATTTATAAGGTTATAGCTAAAATCATTAGAAAAAGACTAAAAGTATTTCTCTCAAAATCCATTTCACAGGAACAATTTGGAATTCTAGAAGAAAGATAGATCCATGAAGAAATTGGATTAGCTCAAGAGGCCTTACATAGTATTAAAACCAAGAAGCTAAAAGGGGAAGTACTCAAGATAGGCATCTCAAAAGATTACGACAGATTTAGTTGGTTATATTTGAGGATGTTACTAACTCATTTTGGGTTTGAACTTCCCTTTACAAATTGGATCATGAGATGCATTTAGAAAGTGTCTTTTGTTGTCCTAATAAATGTATTTCCCTCAGTTTTCTCCTCGATTGAAAGAGGATTAAGGCAAGGCTTCCCCTTGTCCCCACTCCTCTTCTTGTTGGTGGTGGAAGGGCTCAATAGGGCTATTGGTGCAGCAAAATCTAGAGGTGAGTTCCTTGGTGTCTCCTTAGCTCCACCCTTACATCTTTCTCGCCTTCTTTCTTTGGACGATGTAATTATCTTTTGCAGTGGCCTGAGGGGTGATGAACAGAAGCTAAGTTCAATATTGTATCTATTTGGCTGGGCTACAAGTATGCAGATAAACAACCAAAAATACACCTTGTCTGCATATCTCATGGAAGAAGAGGAGTTAGGTGGTCATAAGGAATTTTTTCCTTATGGGACAAAGCCTTTTGATGAAGGATTGTAGTATTTTGGATTTTAATTAAAGCCCAATAACTACAAAAAGGAGGATTGGGCTTTGCTAGTTGGGAAGGTAGAAAGGAGATTGAAGTCTTAGAGTTTTCAATGGTTATCTAGAGCAGGGAGATTGGTTTTAGTCAAGTCAGTGCTGGAAGTTATTCCGGTATACTGGATCTCTCTGACATGGGTCCCAAAAGGAACACTGGAGAGAATTAGGATATTTTGTTTCAAATTATTATGGGCGGGTCAAAAGGAACATTTTTTTATGTAATGGATCAAATGGGAAACATTGGCAGCCCCAAAGTTGTTGGGGGGATGGGGATTGAAAAATATTCACCACTTCTCAAAAGCCTTAGCATCCAAAGTAGGATGGAGACTGATTACCACATAAAGTCTCTGGACTAAAGTGGTCACCCAAAAATACATATACCCGGACTCTATGGAGGAGTGGATCAGGAGGCCCATAAGGACGCTCTAAACTGCACCATAATCTGGAAATCCCTCATAAAGTCCTTTTCAATGGTTGGGAAAGGACTGGATTGGAGGGTGGGAAAAGGTACAAAATTCAGAATTAGACAGGATCCATGGT
>ML779423.1:558181-576129 GCA_009831015.1 Picea engelmannii
TGGGGAATGGTCCAGGTTCAGAAGACAGGACAATTATTCTTCCTTGCTTGAGAATAATAGTCCATATATCTCATTGTTCTACTCTGAGGGCAGATATTCTTTCAGATCTCACAGATGTGAGTGAAAGATTGGCCCAGATGATTCATTTTATATCATAACATTGTTTCTTTGAAGGTTGGTATCAGATGATTGGTATGAAGACTGTATGACATTAGATGTATACTACTGTGGTGGATGTGTTCCACTGTTCGTGACTATACGTTGTTGATCAAGTACCTGTGTGTTACTTTGTGTGGTAGTGTACGACTGGATTGTAGTTATGTACTACTATGGATAGACACAATTGTGTTATATTTTGTTCTGATTTCCTTGAAGACTATCAGCAGTTTATTGGAAATAATTATCAGCCAGATGAATGATGAACAAAGATTTTGCAGACAAAAAATGGTTCAGAACATTTACTCTTCTAGATTAGAAAAAATGGCTCTTGTATCACTCTGTGGAGTGAGCATCATGTCTGATTACTCAGATAGAGTATGGTTTCGAGAGATGATGCAGTTGGCGATGATGATGGTGCTCATGATCTAGTCTATATAACTATGTTGATGCCACTAGGTGAATGGTATGTTTTGTTCTCAAGACCATTACATGTAATACCTCCCTAGCTAGGAGGGAGTGTTGATATTATGGTATCTGTGGGAGGTATTTACCTCCACGTGTAAACCTGACAAGGATAGAATACTTCAGGAAGCAAGAAGAAACCCTAATGAGTTGGATAATAACCCTAGAAGACTTGTCGGCTCAAGAAGATAATTTATATTAGGTTATTAGCCTCCAAGAGAAGAATTCAGACATAAATAATAATATATACTGAACAGATAGATACCCAAAATGAGAAGTCGGCCCAGACAGTTAGCCAGAATTAGTATAAATACAGGAGGCCAGTTCTCATTCTGGCAGGCAGTCTCAGAATTGCAGAGCAGCACTTGTGCGCACTAGAGTTGCCTAGTTTTTGTGCAGTTTTGGAGGAGAGTTGTCGTTGCAGCTGCTGCAACTAACAGTTACGCTTGGAATATCTCTTGGCTAGGGTTTGGACTATCTTATAAACTCTTGTTGATGTGTTATCCTTGGGGAAAGGGGCACTACCCTTTGTTTGGCTATCTAGCCTAGGGTTTACTTCCGGTGTGATTCTCTGTAAAGGTTAAGGTGCTCAGAGGGTGCCTTCAGCCTATGGTTGGGTAACAAGGGTATTGTCAATGGTAAAACGAGCACATCCACTTATATTCTAACAGAGGGCACTCAATTGACTCATGGGCAGTGGCAAATAACTAAATTCATAGATGGAACATATTTTGAATATCACCATCAGCCATTTATAGAAACAGGGGGCCATGAAGGCCTTGGTTCACATACATGATTCTCTACGGTCTTTTATAAAGGCACTACTATATATTGATTTGGAATTCTATCTATTGGTTTTATGATGACACTCTATATCAATTGGGTCTCCAGTAAATGATATTTAGATGCAGGCTTTCTTTGTAATATCCCCAGGAAGAGCCCCAATTGTAATTATGAATTGTAAACATGTTTGGTAGGTTGGTGAGCCAAGTTATAATAAGATAGGAGGATTATGTGATGGTTAGGCTAGAGAGCCTGGATGCAAAGGCTAGTGAGCCTATTGGTGTATATGTGTAAATACTCATATATTTAATATAAATACATCACTACGTGTAGACCAACCACGATAAAAGAGAACGGGGAACTAAGATCCACTAGGTTGGGTAAGGGAGGGGGCTGAGAGGCTGGAAAGAGGGGCTAATATTAAGAGCTTAAGTCCAATAGAATAATATATTATTATTCTAAATGTTGTGAGTCGGATATGATTATATCCTAAGTTCCTTTGGGAAAAAGTATGACTTCCAAATGGAGAGGAATGCACTTCGTGAGAGCCATGTATCATCTCAGGCACATGCAATTATAAGTGGGAATTCTTATTGTATTGAAGATGGGTTGGCCATTTTGCACCAGTGCACCCAGCAAGCACACGGTAACCCTGGAACGCCATTGTTGAATTCTTGAACCACCCCGAACCTCTGTAATGAGCTCGAATTGATGTCTTGGTGAACCTGTTCCCTACGGGTTGCTTGTGTTTCGTCTGGCCATTTTCCCACAAGTTCATCCTCAGGATTCTTTTCATCCATTGTGCAGTTCACGCATGCACGAACATGCATGTAGCCAGAGCCATTTCTGCCATTGTGAACCTCTGTAAATTGTTGATTCATCCCCTTGCATTGCCCGATTTGTTGTTGTGGTTTGAAGAGGAAAGTTGTCATGCTCATGGTTGAAGAACCAGGTTGTCAGGCCTGTGATAAAATTTCTTCAGGTGAGATAGTTGTTGGGGAAGTGAGTTCTCCTGGAGGGAGTCCAGTAGTAGCTACAGAGATATGAGAATTCCTACCCAGCCTGTTGTTGAAGCCCTGGAAGGGAGGTGGAGCAGTTGATGGATTGTGTGACAGTGAAGGTGTATACTCCTAGGGTGGGAAAGGCATGTGGGGAATGAGATTCTATGAGCAGTGGAAATAAGTGGCTCCTTGGAAGAAATCCTTCTCGTTGAGTTGTGTGACTATCCTGTCGAACTTGCCTAGCCTAGGAATCCCTCACTCGATGGCTTTTAGCCCCAGCTCGGGGGTGACCCCTACTTAGAGTGATGAGAAGTGTGGTCTAAGGCTGGGAAGTTTGTGGTCGGTCTGCATGCAGTCGATGGTCTTCTCAATCAAAAGATAAGTACCAATTATTTGTTCATTGTATGGTTGGGAGGTTCGTGGTCAGTCTACATGCAGTCGATGGTCTTATCAATCAAAAGATAAGTACCAATTATTTGTTCATTGTATGTTGTGTATCTAGTATACAGGTTATAATTTTGTTTAGAAGTGCCTATATATATTGCATGTATGTGCTAATGTTTCTTCCGCATGAATAGGTGTATGAGCAGAGTGTTTATGTCTATTTAAATTGTATTATATATATATATATATATATATATCATAATAGGGAAGTGTCCAAGGGGTGATGTCAACCTGGATGGTTGGGTACGTCACTTGGGTATCAGTCTTGGAGACAGTGTATGTCTGAGGTAGCGTGTTTTCGACCTATTGGTGGTCGGGGATGGTACAAAATGGTATCAGAGCATTTTCTGGAGTAGCATGGCCTGGCTTGGGTGGCCAGGGATGTTACAAAATGGTATCAGAGCCATGGTTTCAACACTGAGCCTAGATGGGCCATGTTAGTGGAAGTTGAAGAAAAAGTTTTGGAAAGGAATTGTTGTTGAAATGGACAAAATTCAAGTTCAGAGCCCAGGTTTCAGCATTGAGCCTGAATTGGTCTAGAGAAGTGGAAATTGGAACCAGGGTTTAGACAAAGATATTATCAAAATGAACAATATATGAGTTAAGAGCGTCCCTGGGTGCCAAGAGAATACCTTGGTCATGTTATGAAGCTCAGGAGGTATAATGTTTTAAGGAATGGAAACAGAGAAAGAAGCCACAACAACCATTGTGTTGGGCCACAAGGTTTGAATTTGGGGTGTAATATCTGCACAGGGGAAAGGCCAACTTTTTCCAGCCGTCAGATATGGAAAAAGGTGCATGAGAGTTAACCTCCAAGTCATTCGAACTTTGTGACTTCGGTGAAGTTTATCTATTATAGAGAAAAAGGGGCCAAAGCCCGAAGTTCCGAAGTCTCGGAGTGGATAGACATCGTAGATTCGGGGAGAATTTATTGACCGTTGGTTTTGGTCGAAGACAGATCAAAACCGTTATGTAAGGCTAAGACCAGAAGGTAAGGCGTAGTGGTGAAAAGTAGATCTCAGTCGACAGATCTGTGTGCGAATGATTGTAATTCGTAGTTCTCACAACAGTTCGAAAATTCAACATTCAGGAGTAATAAGGTGTGATAGATTGAAAACTCCCGAAATCCAGAAGTCCAGAATTCATCCAGACCATTCAACAAAAGAGACATGTGTCAACAGATTGGCTTGTTCATGAATTCAGCATTTAGGAGAAACAAAGTGTTCTAAGGAGAAAATACTCGAAGTCCCAAAGTCTAGAGTTAATCTGAATCATTCATCAAAAGAGATACGTGTCGGAAGATTGGCTTGTTCAGGAATTTGACATTCAGGAGAAACAAAGTTTGCTAAGGAAAAAACTCACGAAGTCTGGAGTTAATCTGGACCGTTCATCAAAAGAGACACGTGTTGGCAAATTGGCTTGTTCAGGAATTCGGCATTCGGGAGAAACAAAGTGTGATAAGGAGAAAACTCCCAAAGTCTGGAGTTCATCCAGACCATTCATTAAAGAAAACGTGTGTCAAAAGATCAGCTTATTCGAAGTTCATCATTCGGGAGAATTGGAGAGTGCTAGTTTGGAATCACCTGAAGCCCCAAAGAGAAAAGTCCTGAAGCCAAAGAGATGAAGTGGTGTGGCATGATGATGTCACCTATGGTGATGTGGACCTTTCCTCGACATGCCATGTGCCATCACCTTGATTGTTAACAGTTGTACTAGGTGGACCCTGGAAGGTAAAGAAGTTCAGAGTTTGGGAGATTTGAGGAATGTAAGTGTAAAATATCTTGAAGCTCTGAAGCCCGAAGTCCTAAAGTGATGTGGCTTGCTGACATCACTTGAAATGATGTGGACACATGGGATGTGTGTCATGTGTCATTGATTTAATAACCTATCAAGAATGGTTATTCCAATTGGAACGTGACACATGTCACCCACCTTATTGAGCCATGTGTCTGCTTCTAGTATTTTTCCACTTGGAACTCCCCTCGGGCATGGTTAGTGGGGACCTAATGTTACATAAAGCAGTTAAAGTTAGTGAAGAATTTAATGAATTCAAACCCATTTCAACTTGATAACAAGGGACACTTGGCGCCAGATCCTACAGTCTGGAGATTAGTCACTCTGGAGGAATTGTGTTCAAGTGTGAAGATTCTCGAAGTCCCGAAGGTCGGATTCTACCTCGACTGTTGATCACGGAGGATGTGTGGTAGCATATCCTGCACTCTATATATTGGGCACTCAAGAGGAATTATGTTCAAGTGTGAAGACTCTTGAAGTCCCAAAGGCCGGAGTCTACCTTGACCGTTGATCACAGAGGACACATGGCAGCAGATCCTGTAGTCTAGAGACTGGGCACTCCATAGGAATTGTGTTATGTTTTGCATAGATTCAAGAACTCTCGAAGGCTAGAGTATATCTCAAATGTTGATCGCAAAGGATGTGTGGAGTCAGATCCCAAGGTCCTGAGATTTGGTACTCTGGAGGAACTTTTGTTGCATTTGCTTGAGTCAAGAACTCCTAGAGGCTGGAGTTAATATCAACCATTGATCGATAGAGGGTATGTGGAGGTAGATGCGGTAGTATGGGGAGTTGAAACTCCAAAAGAATTAAGAGTATGGACAGTTTGGAACTCTCGAAGCCAGAGTCCCGGAGTTGATCTTGGTCATTGGTTATCAAAAGGGCGTGGACCGTTGATGTGTTGTTTGTGAATTCGTCAGTCCAACACTCTGGTGGATCTATGCAGCAGTACTTTGAAAAATCATGAAGCCGAAGTTCTGTAGAAAACCTCCATCATTGGATGTCGAGAAATCGTGGACCGTTGATCCACTATCCTTCGCGAGTTAACAATTGGCGCTCATGGGAATTGGTAGTTGGAGTTGCGTGAATATTTAGAGCTCCAAAGTTTCGAATTCGGAGGCTCGAAGATCCAGATAAGCGTCTGTCTAATAGCACTGGGTCAGATCCATGGTCACATGAAAATTGGGGGCTGAGAAAAGGGGCTAGTGCTCGAAAACTGTGTTAAAGAAGAAAAATAGGGTTAGGATAGAATCATGTGGGTTTCGTCTGGTTTGGACCTGCATCAAAAGAGGTACTAAATATCTGAGAAATTTATGATAGGGTCCAAAAAAGATCTAAGAGCCATTAGCTCAAAGAAAATAGATCAGTTGCACAAGGAGTGCATCAGAGAAAAAGCACAAGTTTTAAAGGACCGTAGATTTATACTCAAAGCTCAGAATTGAGCAATGAAGCAGTCATTGGAAAGAGGTTTCTAGTTATTCATCCATATTTGAGGATTGAGTAGCTTAGATCACAAGAAGTAAGAAAGAATATTTATGGTGACCATAAAAGGAAAAATTGTGCATATAATATTGTTGGCCCTTGACCAAGTTTTGGAGAACCTTGGTCACGATTGACTAATTTTGGGACTTCGACAGGCTGGTTGAAGGCAGAGCGCAAGGAGAAGCGGAGATCGCAGGATCTTGGCCCCTTCTTAGGGGATTTTTGGGTTTAGGGTTTATGTAACAGGTATGGGATGTCGGCCCATGGGTTTACCCATATTTAGGCCCTTTTGTAATGTATAAATACAAAGCTAGGCGATGTAAGTAAGAGAGACCTAGATGTATAATGTGGTTGGTGAGATAAGTGTGAATAGTTTTGGATGCTTCGTGCATACTGTGTGTTAATAAATTGCAGAGCTAAGTGAAAGTGATTGCAAGAAGCTTGTGTGCAGATTGTAAGAAGGATTTGTGTTTAAACCTAGCTTAGGGAAGGAGGATCTAGCGAGGTGCGTGCAGATCTCCTATCCTATGGGGAGTGGTTTCTTGTGGCTCTGTGCTTGTAGAAGATTGAAATAAGACAATAAAGAAATAGAAGAGTTGGTGGACGTAGCCCCACACTAGGTTGAACCACGTATATCTTGTGTTGTGGTTGCTTTGTGCATTATAGTTGTTATGTTATTGATGTGATGTATGCTTAGTGAAATGATATATGTTATATGCATCTGATATAATAGCTTAGTGATTAGTAATGTGAATGAATGTTATATCTGATCTATTTTTGTATGTTAAGTGCTTAGATGTATTAGGTCTTGTTGAATACTATGTTGCTCTATAACTAGGATTTCAACCTGCGATGTGAATAAGGGTTAAATACTGATGAATATTAACTGCTAAGTTCTTTGTTAAGTGTTGTAATCACATATATGTGTCCTAGCTAGGTTGTATACACTTGAGTCCTGCAAACACCCTTGCCTCTACCTCGGGTGAGACTTCATCTGCTTCGCATGTGTTGTCGAAAGGGTCGGTAGTTAGGGTTTTTTTGGTGCGCTATTGAAGCATTGAACCCTAGGTCTACCCTTGTGCCAACAAATGGTTCCATTGCCAAGACCTGAAACTGTGATTGTTGGGAACTGAAGAAAAGAAAGCTTTGTGCGTAGATCTATTGCTTTAGTGTGCAGTATTCTACTTGACTACGAAGCTCTGTGCTAAGAAAGG
The DNA here is from genome assembly GCA_009831015.1 of Picea engelmannii. Taxonomy (NCBI): domain Eukaryota; kingdom Viridiplantae; phylum Streptophyta; class Pinopsida; order Pinales; family Pinaceae; genus Picea; species Picea engelmannii. Next base: position 565,521 of record ML779423.1, read on the forward strand.
AATCAGATCTGAAGAAAAGAGGTAAGTTCTTAAAGCTTTGTGCTCTGATAAAGGTAAGATAAGTGAAAATTTTTGTTTCGAAATAATGGATCTAGGTATGTCTAATAGATTTTGTCCTCGTCTGAAAACTTGAGCACAACTAGAAGAAAGAAGATTGGATATGAGTAGATCTGATAAGAATAGTGAAAGATATGTTATTCCTATGCATAGAAAGAATGTTTGGACTAACAAATGGATGCATGATCCTAGAAATAATTTGTTGCAGGTTAGTTACTATGATCCCAGTGCGCAGTACAAGAAAGGTTGGGGGTCATTTAAAATAAAGCGAGGATTAACTCTTTGTTATAGTTGCAGAAGACTGGGACATATTGATAAGGAATTCCCTGGTAGAGGTCCTAGTTGTCTTTGTTGTAAAGCTATGGACCATGAATTTTTGGATTTCCCTAGAATGATTTCTAAAGTTGAAAAGATGAATATGAGAAAAGAAAAACATGAGACAGGCCAAGAAACTAAGGATATGATAAAACCCTAGAAAGAATAAGAGACTATATTATTACAGATGAAAGAAACCATGAATGATCATAGAGATATCAACTTATCAGAGATCTTAAAAGAGAAGGAGTGCATAGAAACAAGAATAGGAGACTTCGACATAGACTGTGTTCTGGATGAGGAAACACAGGTGAATATCATGACAGAAAGAACTTGGGAAATTTTGGGAAAACCTGTTATGGTTCCTTCATTAGGAGGAATAGGATTATTTAGAGGAAAGTTGATAACCCTATGTGGAAGACTTACCCAAATAGCTATGAGTTCTTATGGAACTTCGACAGAGGAAGAATTTGAGATCGTTAAATTTGTTGAGAATAACGCCCCATTTGCTATTTTGCTAGGAAAAACCTGGATTGAAAAAGATCAGATACGAAGGAAACAAGCAGAAGAGGATCTAGAATAGAAAAAACAAGTACTAAGGGATTTCATGGCTAGGAGAATAATGCACTTATTGGAAGAACAAGAGGACCAGTTGAAGCTACTAAGGACCAGAGATATAGACGTCGAATTTGAAAGAACATAGGAAGACTTGAAACACCTGTCTGTACAAGAGAGTAGAGCATATACCCCAGAAAGAGAAGAAGTATTACTCTCAAAACCCTTTAATGACCCGCAGCAGTGCGAAGTTACTATTCCAAGAGGAGACAAGAACGATAATGAAAAGAGGAAACCAGTGACTCACATTTCAGGAAAGAAATCCAGAAATATCAGCAAGAGGAAAGCAAAGTTAGAAAAGTTACATAAAGTTCCAAGGAGGACTTCACAGAAGTAAGGTTTGCAGAAATGGAACTTCATCGGGATATCAGAACAATGAATATTGGCACTTCACCATAGCAAAGAAATATGACTATTGGAGGCATCCCAACCGTTAGCTCGACACTCCAGAACGGCTCAAACCACAGTTATGGCCAGAAATATCACCATTAGATCGTTGGGACCACGCCATAACATATGGAATTTCATTGATTGAGGTGTTCCTGCTCGTTGGAGGAGTTTGTTACGACGTTGTCTATTTATCCCCTCAAGCATTGTACCGAGAACACTTTTTCCAATTGTGATTATCCAAGCCCATAGAGAACTAGTTGCTTTCGCGCAGTGCATATTGAGAGCTTGCCATTTGTTATGTTACCGTGATTGTTTTTTCACTGACCTATGATACCTGATCTTGAGCGTGCATGTTGGGTGACTTAAGCGAAGTAGAAAAATCCGTCGAAGAGATCCTCATAGACCTCATGGCTAAGAAGGTCATATCTATAGGAGTCCAAGCCTCGTCGATGAGATGAGTGCAAGAATCCTCATCGACTACTCATGGATCTAGACCATCCTAAGTTGTGATAGAGAAATGAACCAAGCATCGTGATGACTTGGAAAATGTGAAGCTCATCCCATCTATCCTACCCGATTATATCCCACCTCTAGCTAGCGCGGTGAGCTGTGACAATGTCTTGAGGAACTTTGACTACACCTTGATCACTCTGTACCTCTCGAAGGGGATACGCACAGTTAGATTGCAGTTAGGACAAATCATGACGTTGAAGATCAATGAATTCAACTTGGTAGATCGCAAGAACCATGGAATGCTGACCCCACACAAGTATTTGACTAGGACCAAGGGGAAGAAGTCAAAGATCATCCCCCAGCCATGGACTATGGACATCGTGAGGTCCATTATCCTGAACGTGATGAAGATACCACACTTTGGAAGGCATCATGAGGTTAACATGTGCGTTAAACTCCTGTTGTCTTGCTTCCATGGTGATTATCTGTGGTTGGATAGACGCATCACTGTAGATCTAACGATGATCCATCAGATCACCAGATTAATCATGCAAGGACCAGACCCACAATAATTTTATCCAAGGAAGGATGTAGATTGTGCCCTAGCGCAGAAAATTAAAGATACCTATGGCGATGTGGAAAAAGGGAAGCGAGCCTACAAGGTAGCTTCCATTAAGAATGGCGCAGTGCAGCTAGCCTGCCAGTTGATCACTGGTAAGATAGTAAGGAAGAACATACCCACACAATTTAGAGGGTTCATTGTTGACCTCGCAGGAAAATGTATGGAATGGCTACAAATGAACTGGGTGAGCTACCTCGTCAACCCGTTAGAGAAAGACTGTCGCGAATCTCAAGATCAGGGCTACGAGTTCCACTTTAGTTGGTTATTGATCCTCATCACTTTCATTGCTTGGGAAATGTCGAAAGGTGCGAACTTCCCCGAGATTGAGCCACCAGAACCCTTAGTTGTGAATTTCACCATGCTCCGGTATTCGAGCGATATAGCGAAAAAATGGAAGTCAAATGCGGTGTTCCACACCTACTACCTGCAGTTGAAGGGGGCTATTGAGTCTTTCCCTCAAATGACGTCGAACACCCTGCACAGGTTCAGACCATTTGTGAAGTTCCACACAGATGGACATTTTATTTATATTACTACGCGAAGAGATGAACACAAAGAAGAGCTACAGAGTTACTATAAACTCACAGAGGAGGACATGGAAGAAATCACTAAGGAATGGCCTGCGGAGTTCCTTATACCAGTCGACCAGATAGAACTGTATGACCTCGACCTCATCAGAAGTCCGGTGGTTACTCAGGAAGAGTATGATGCACCCAGCAGTAGCAGAAGGATGAAAAAGGAAGAGGTACATGACTTGAATAGTGCATTAGAAGAGACTTCTTCAGACTCACCTGGAGGGGGAGGTGATGACGAAGTAGACAAAGGAGAAGAAGAAAAGCATAAACAAGGCAAAGTAAAACTTCCTAGGGACCCTATTGAAAAATATCATACCTCCAAGAAAAGAAAGGTTTCCCCCAAGAAACCTACATCGCGGAAGAAGTCCAAAGATACTAAACCAAAGATGCATACTATGCTCACGATGGATGGCATAGATTTCATCATCGTCATTGTCTTATATACCTCAGAAGATATCTTACAGTGCAATGAAGCCAAACAAGAGACCATGTATGAAATAATTGAAGCAGAGTTGAAAGGGGTACAACAAGCCCTCTACTCCATCCACGCAGTGTCTACTGCACCCCTGTCATCAAAAGGAACAGAGTTAGGAGATGAACCTTCCCAGCTACGCCGAATAGAACATGCAACCAAAGCTCACCTTCATCGTGTTCAAGAAGAAAAAGAACAAGCCACAGAGGCCTCAAAGCAAGAAAAAGAGGAAGCCAAAGAACAATGTTGGGTTGCGCAAAAGAAAAAATACAACATCCAAGCCAAGTTTGCAGAGGATAGAGCGCAGATCCAGAAGGAAAAGGAACAGTTGCTCGCAGAGAAAATTGGAGTTAAAAAGGCAGTCACTAGAGGACTTCGCTCTGTGACGGGCTTGGAACAGATGGAAGAAGACCTAGTGGAAAGTTAAGTAGGGAATCTTGTTGAAGCCATTCAGTAGCTCCAATAGAGGATAGCAGAACTGGAGTGACAAGAAGTGCCAAGCACTCCGCAGGAAGTGTGAGACCAGAGAGAAGAAACTGCCTGAAGCATAGTCTGGAGAATCAAGGCATTGGTCTTAGAATGTAAGCAACTCAGCAATCGAAGTGCGCAGACTTACAAGCGCCTTGCAGAGGACCTTGAACTAAGGACACTAGATTCACAACTTCAGGAGGCCAAGCAGCAACAGTGCAAGCACAGTTGAAGCCACTACCAGTGGTCGAGAGGATGAAACGATCCCAGGAACAATGCATAGTTCAGCAACAAGTCTATGCAATACAGAGTAAGGTCATGGAAGTGACCCAACAACTCCAGCCAGTGCAGGATGCAACTTGCATACTTTTTGAGGAGATTGAAGGATGAGGTGCAGAACTGGAACAAGTGGTCACCATAATGGAATAGTGCTTGGAAGGACCTGTGACGGAGAAGGTTATTCAAGAGTTCACTAAGTAGGGGGATCTGGTGAAGGAACAGGTCGAAGCATCTCGAGCCAAACTCGAGTCATTTGAGGTAGAGTTACCCAGATCAGAGTGACTCGGGACAAGTCATAGGTGAGTGTTGGGGGCTTGTTGGCACTTGACCAAGTTTTGGAGAACCTTGGTCACGTTTGACTAATTTTGGGACTTCGACAAGCTGGTCCAAGGCAAAGCGCAAGGCGAAGTAGGGATTGCGAGATCTCGGCCCCTTCTTAGGGAATTTTTGGGTTTAGGGTTTATGTAACGGGTATGGGATGTTGGCCCATGGGTTTACTCATGTTTAGGCCCTTTTGTAATGTATAAATAGAAAGCTAGGCGATGTAAGTAAGAGAGACCTAGATGTATAATGTGGCTGGTGAGCTAAGTGTGAACAGTTGTGGATGCTTTGTGCATACTATGTGTTAAGAACTTGTAGAGCTAAGTGCAAGTGATTGCAAGAAGCTTGTGTGAAGATTGTAAGAAGGCTTTGTGCTTAAACCTAGCTCGAGGAAGGAGGATCTAGTGAGGTGAGCGTAGATCTCCTATCCTATGCGGAGTGGTTTCTTGTGGCTATGTGCTTGTAGAAGATTGAAAGAATACAATAAAGAAAGAGAAGAGTTGGTGGACGTAGCCCCACACTAGGGTGAACCATGTATATCATGTGTTGTGGTTGCTTTGTGCATTATAGTTGTTATGTTATTGATGTGATGTATGCTTAGTGCAATGATATATGTTATATGGATATGATATAATAGCTTAGTTCTTAGTAATGTCAACGAATGCTAGATCTGATCTATTTCTGTATGTTAAGTGCTTATATGTATTAGGTCTTGTTGAATACTGCATTGCTATGTAACTAGGATTTCAACATGCGATGTGAATAAGGGTTAAATATTGATGAATATCAACTGATAAGTGCTTTGTTAAGTGTTGTAATCACGTATTTGTGTCCCATCTAGGTTGTAGACACTTGAGTCTTGCAACCACCCCTGCCTCTACCTCGGGTGAGACTTCATCTGCTTCGCAGGTGTTGCTGAAAGGGCCGATGGTTAGGGTTTTGTTGACACATTGAACCCTAGGTCTACCCCTATGCCAACAAATACCAAAATGGTATATCGTGGTTCTAGCTAACAAAATGTGTTGTACGCTCGTTTTTAAATGTAATGGTTACATTTACAACACCAAAAAAAAGAAGTGCTAGAGATATCTTCAAATAGAAGAAAGAAGGAAGAAGGACATAGAAAATTCTTCATTTTACATTTGAGATATTTTGGAAGTCATTGGATCAGATTTTAGGTTCAATAAGCAGCATGGAAACCCCAAATGAAATTCTTGTTTGGGGAAGATATTCCAAGTGACAATATTTGCACATCAAATGTGAATGTTAGGTGGAGATCAGGACTGTTTTCTGGAATATAAAAGAGTTTGGACCTGATATCAAGAAGGAACATAGGAACTTGAGTACATAATGTCACGTCAATAATACTCCACAAGAGGATCAAGGTCAAGACTAAAGAATATTACGATAAATAAGTACATAGTGGGAAGACCAAATCTATACAGATTGATATATATCAAAATGCTATTATTTTGATCAAGAAGGAAATAATGTATGCATGGAGAAAGTGACAATATCTATAAGGACTAGTCCTATAGTTTGGAGATAGAACCTCCATTATTGCTATCATAATGCGCATTGGAAGCATGGAATGAAGGTCATCAAATATGGCATGAAAAAGTTGAATATGCATGTCAAGTTGAAGAATCAAATGGGTCAAGACAGGAGAAAGTAATAATTCATCAAGATAATACCAATGCTTATAGGATCAGTCATTAAAAGGCTAAATCAAACTGCTTCAAGAAAGAATTTGGTGTTAACTATCCAAGGTTACTCAAAGAACATGACTGGAAATATAATTCGTTCATGTAGGAGTTGAATTAGAGGAATCCAAATAATAATGGATTGTTGAAAATTAATATCAGCATAATATGTGGTTGCAAGTATGCAAAGTAGACAAGGAAAGACTCCTGGATGGAGTCAAGTCCATGAACATCCTAAGACAATGGAAAAATAAATCATGAGGTAGATATCAAGATAATAGGAATGCATGACAACACTCCAGGAAGGAAAGCAAGAATAGTAGAGGATTGTTGATGCACTCCAAAGGTGTTGAAGGTATTTCCATAACAACATGGAGATATCAAGTCAAGAATAATTTTAAAGTGAAATGATTTCTAAAGAGAAATCAATAAGGAACTAGGAAGAAGAAAATGGTTCTATGCATGGTTTTGAATGCAGCGGAGATGGTGCCTAACAAGAATCCATCTTAAGTGACATAGAGCCATGAGTGACAACCCGAGAGGTTGGAGGTATCACTTGAATCTATGATGGTAAGGTAAAATAAGTACTTTTAGTTAATTCTATGCATCTAGAAAAGGAGGCATATGTGCATCCTTACAGTATGCTAGAGATTGACTAGGAAAGTCAAGTTTGAGGCTAGTTGGCAAAGAGAAGAGAAGAGTACAAGAAAACCTCAAGTACTATAGTAGTCAATCAGGAAAGAGTTGAAGAAGTTCAGTCCCAAAGTGTAACTGGATATTGAAGATCCAAAGTCTATAAGACAACATGTTTGGAATTATAATTCATCCAAGTATGAGTTGGGATAAAAGGATCCAAGGAATAAATGAAAGTTAAAGGTTAATATCAGCTTAGCATTTGGCTATAAAAGCAAAGGTAGCCAAGAGTGATTTGACTAGAAAGTGCTCAGGTCAAAAACAATCATGCACAATGATTACATTGAGAGCACAAAAAGAATTAGGAATCCGGGAAGAATTGAAGACTTCTAGGATCAACAAGAGAAGTGATTCAGGAAGAAAGAGGTTGTTGCGATTACTATAGCAACAAGTATGTTACGGCCTATTGGGATGGCCATAAAGAGAGAATGTTTGCATGTTTGCAAGTGTTGTTGCATATGGAAGAAAGAAACAGAAAGATAAAGTGTTGATTATAAATCTAATAAAGAGGCTTGAGATCTTCTACTGTCATCAACTAATCAAGTAACATCAAACACGTTTAATGGCAACTATGCAGGTAAGTATTTCTCTTTTGAAATTTTGTATAATTTCCAAAGGGAAATTCAGGTAAGAATTTCTCAAACAGAATTTTATAATACAAAATATGGTATTATTTAAATGCATTAACATGAATAAGATACCACTAGGTGTGGTAAAGGCTAGAGGCATGTTATAGATATCAAATCTTTTTAGCTTTATAATGCACACACTAACATAGTAACATGTCATGTTAATTTGGTTATGAGGTGATAACCAAAGAAATAAAAGATAAGAACTAGTTATAGGAATGATGCCAAGAAAACTAGTCATGCATGAGACCAGGACATGGTTGGATATGGAAAGGTTATATACCACACAAATACCCAAAAGCTTCCTATATTTAAATAAAACTTGGACTACAACTTTTTTTCTAACACTAGTGCACACCATAGAATTATATTGTTGGTGTATTGTTCAGGTCAAAAAGGAAGGCATCCAAATAATCGAGAAGACAATGGGAAGTGTGTGGAGAATGTGTCAAGACATTGGCTAGATTTCCAATTTATGGATGGTGAGATACATGAATTAGATAAGGATCATTCTAAAAATCAATACGAAGGTCTGTTGAATAGATATACATTGAGAGTTGCACTCAGGCCTAGTAAGTGGCAGAGTTGCACACATACATGATAGAATTGTATACTTTAATGAAATTGTTGAATGTGTTTTGTGAGTGCATGCATATATATATATATATATTATTGCAAGGAAATAAATATACTAACAACATAAATGTTGTTAACTCCCACAGTTGAGAACATTCCAGGAGTTGTTAGAAGTTGTAACAGGAAAGTTGCAATTCAAGTAGTCATGTAAGCATTGACTACAAAAAAATTTCATATTCAGAAAAATAAGTAATGAACTTATAGATATTAATTATGAACATGCATATGCATAGAATGATGAGTCATTCTATTTTGTTAAATTGTTTGGTAATTGTGATTGAATTTCTAGGTGCAGGCAATTCTAAGATCACTGCATAAGGTTTTGTACATATTGCAATTGAATTATGATGTACATGAAATACTGACAATTTGTTGGTTGTATGTAAGATGAAGCATTGCAGGAAAAATAGTATGTAGTTTGGTGCTTGTGGAAAACCACAAGGAAGGATGCATTCCTAATATGGCAACAACCAAGAAGAATTATGAAATAGAATTTCATGTTTTGGAGAAAAGTTGAATCCCCTTTGAACTAAGTTTGAGTTCCTAAATGAATTATTTTATGTTATCTCATGATAACTACATGTGTGTGATGCATATGAGATTATATTGATTAAAGTTGGAATGTTAATTGCAAAGAGTATCTCTAGGGAAGATGTTGATTGGAGACAATGGATTTTACCCTATGGATCCCCGGTGGATCTGGGTGTCTGTACACTTCTCCTTGGGTTGCCTTGGAGAAGGATGGAGACCTGGAGGGAGAAGTGTGGGGATAGGTTCCCCGGTATGACGCCTGAAGGGTACCTGGAGACCTTTGAGGGCAGTTGGAACTTCTGGAGCCATGGTGCTCTGAGACTTCTTGTCTGTCTTGTGCTAGAGCCTTGGAAGGGAACTTGAGCAGCCGATGAACTATTGGACAGTGAAGGTGCATACTACCTTGGGTTGTACAGGCATGTGGGGAAGATATATTGTTGGTTGGAGTGTTGTTGAGGTTTGGTACCTTTCCCTAGACCATGTTGATATTGATTGTGGGTCGTGGTTATCTTGGGAAGCCATTTCCCTGATGGACTCATAGCCCCTACTCGGGGGTGATATGCTATTGAGAGTTTATCACCAGTGAGATCTAATTTTGGGTGGAACGTCATGGATCTACAGTTAGTCGATGCTTTCAATGAGGTTTAATTGAAGCATGTAATAAGGAACAATGAGTTGAATTCTTCCTAAAGCTATTCTATGGAATAGAGAAATTGAATTCCAATTGTAGTATGAACACCAGAATTGATGCTTAAAAGTAGAGCACCAGGTGGATAACATGCTTCCAATAGCTAAAGATTGGAGCCATTTTGAAGAATTTTTTAATTGTATATGTATAAACAATTTGCACTGAGGACAGTGCAAAAATAAGGCGGGGGGGGGGTGTTGTAATATCCCCAGGCAGAGCCCTAGTTGTAATTATGAATTGTAAACATGTTTGGTAGGCTGGTGAGTTGAATTATAATAAGCTAGGAGGATTATGTGATGTTTAGGCTTGAGAGCATGGATGCAAAGGCCAGTTAGCCTATTAGTGTATATGTGCAAATACTCATATATTTAATCTAAATACATCGCTACGTGTAGACCAACCACGATAAAAGAGAAAGGGGGACTAAGCTCCACTAGGCTGGGTAAGGGAGGGGGTTGAGAGGCTGGAAAGAGGGGCTAAGCTTAATATCTTAAGTCTAATAGAATAATGTATTATTATTCTAAATGTTGTGAGTGGGATATGATTATATCCTAAGTTCCTTTGGGAAAAGGTACGAATTCCAAATGGAGAGGAACGTGCTTCATGATCACCATGTGTCAGCTCATGCACATGCAATTATAAGTGGGAATTCTTATTGTATTGGGGATGGGTTGGATATTTTGCACCAGTGCACCAAGCAAGCACATGATCACCTTGGAATGCCATTGTTGAATTCTTGAACCACCCCGAACCTCTGCAATGAGCCCAAACTGATGTATTGTTGAACATGTTCTCTGCGGGTTGCTTATGTTTCGTCTGGCCATATCCCCACGAGTTCATTGTTAAGCCCTAAATAGTGGCTCATTACCCCTTAGTTGGGGCATATTACATTAGTAATTTTATTTTATTTATGTCGGCTTTATTCCATTAGTTGTAATTATACCTCCTAGTCTCCTATATATACCAAGGAGACATTTTCATTTTGAATCATATTGTAATTGAACATTTATGTGCGCATAAGAAGGTTTCCCCCTCGAAGAGGCTTATTATCTGAATTTCTCTCTTTTTCAAGGCGTTGAGTACTTATTCTGAGGTTTTTCTATGCTATATTGATATTTGGTTCTTAACATATGGTATCAGAGCTCAAGGTCTTGGGGTTTCG
>ML779424.1:41546-59893 GCA_009831015.1 Picea engelmannii
AACCAACCAAAGTGATAGTAATAGCATAAACTCAATATAAACCTATGTATGTGATCAAGGAATCATACAATAAAACACAACAAGCTTTATAGGAAAGAATCATATTACTGTATCATATTAAATGTGAAAGAGATATTACAACTATTGCCTTGATTTCATAAGGTCCCTTCCAACTGTCCTTCATTCCCCACACACTTCTTGCTCCAAGGATTCTGAGACCATAGATTTCATAGCTAATCACAATCTATCTTGACAAAGAAAATCTCAAAGCCATGCCAACCAAGATGATAATTCCAAGCCAATCAAAAGCTAACTAAAGCTCACCAAAGCTAAGCTCAAGAACCCCCTCTCCATGAGAGCTCCTCTCCTTTTATAAGTTGAAGAGGATAAGGTGAGGAGGTTAGGATGATCCCACTAAATCATGAAAGCGAGTAAGATCCAAACCATTCGGATGCCACCTCACCATGGAAGTTTCTCCTTCTAGAAGATTCGAGAAAATGCTCGTTTTTCCCACGTGTAAGCATTCTCGTACCCTGCTTATAGTGCAACCTGCGAACTGTTCTCACCCTAGCTATGATGCAGCCTGCGAGAATCAGGCATTCTCGCACCCTAATACATAGGCAGCCTGCCAACTTCCTTTTTTATAAGGTTTTTACACAGGAAAATGCAACTTCTTTTCTCAGGAAAAGTTCTTCTCCCTTCTCTCTTCAGGAACTCAGGATACTGATCCCTCTGAAGGAAACATATAGGTTTACATCATTAACAATCATAGGGATGATGAAAATAATGTGTAACAACCAGGGTGGCATTGTAGCCTTGCAAGATTGTTTGATAACATATTTCTCCTACGACAAGCCGGTCCGGAACATGAGCTGGTAGGAGATGTGGTGCTCCGATGGCCTTGAACACCCTGATGTAGGTGGCACACTTGTCCAAATACCAATGGCCTACCTTGGATATCATCTTTTTGGCTGCACCAATAGCCTTAGGCATTCCTTCTTCAAAAAAATAAAATAAATTTGAGCGATGAATTCATTGCATATGAGAGAGTAGGATTTCTTATACCTATTTTCCCATAGCACGCTGAAGTAGACATGGACTGGGAGTTAAGCAACATACCAACTCAGATTCATGCCGACAAATACATTTCTGATGCACATGACATCAAACAAGTATGAAGCCATGTAAAATGTTGGTGCTTCCCCTTCCTTTGGCGCGTGGGCTTGCTGCACACAGATGCTCAGTTTCTTGGAGATTATTTCTCCCTAGTTGAAGCTGCATCCGACGATCACAACTGTGTATGCCAAAGGTATCCATGCCTCTGAAAACCTGGAGCAATATTTATCTCTGTACAATTGACAGATGAGAGCCATTAGATAGACATATGGCTCCCTTAAATTGGCTGTACCATACCATCCAGTGCTCCGGTTGGTGAACTTCTTGTCATCCCTCCACCATGAGACCATGACCCGGCTGGTGTCGTGGTGTTCATAGAAATTCATCACGAAGTCTTTGTTTAGACACTCCTTGAGGTCTCTGAGTTTGTAATACTTCTTAGCTTCTACCAGGAGGAAAACTCCGACACACCCGCCATTGTCATCATTGATTAGACGCTTATGTGTGTCTTTGTGGTTGATGAGCCATTTAAGAACCTCTATGCAGGGAAAAATGGGGGTTCTTCTTGCTACCATATGTAGATATGATTGTTGATATTCAGGAACACCTGGTCGTCGAGCACCCTTACGTCTAGATCACTGTGTGGGACATATTCTAGGTACTCTTATCAGCTAATCCCATTAAAGAGATACCTGCAATGTGGGGGAGCCATCTTGGATCATGTGCTTGCCTCTATATTGCCAAAGGACGGAGGCTAGATGAAAACCTTCTTTGTTGATGTCTTAATGACAGGTTTTGACCTCAGGGCGTATTCCAATTGTTTTTCGATCCTTGGAGAAGAGCCTTAGCCTACCTCTAGTTCTTTCAGCTTTGGTGCCCTTAACGATCATCTAGTAGTTGGATTTCTTGGCGGCATTGTTCCTGCAACTTAAAATAAATTTTCAGAGACTGTGTAAAAACAAAGAACCGGATAAGAACGTATAAATTATAGCCATGTAAAATTCATAGACTCGGATACATACCTCTGGAGCTTGTTAAAACCTGGTTATTTTGATAATCATGGAGTTGATACAGCCTTTGAGTTGCTCATCTTGCTCCTTCAGATGCTCCAGAATTCTCTTATGCGTAGAATGATTTTGTTTACAACATCTCAAGAGAATTTAAACATGGAATATCTTACTATGTCGCATCATCCATTCAATTCGGGTTATGAGTGAAATTTTAAAAAATCTGTCGCTGAATATATAGAACTTAAACTCATCGTGGGTTGACGGCAGAGGCACGGGTGGTGATGTGGGCTATCAGTGGTTTTAAACAGATGTTTTGATTAGTGCACGAGGTAGAAACTAATGCAAGATCGGGTATTAATTAGCTCCTTAAATGCTCAAATCCAATCGTATCTAATGCTAAAACGTCCCATCATGTCTCTCTCACAGTGGGTGTATCGGGGATCGAGGATATGCTATGAACATTTTCATTGATGTCCTCCTCCAAAAATATCTAATGTCGATCGACCTCACCGTACAATGCTGCTGTGGCAAAGATGACTTGGAGGTGTGACTTGGACTTAGGGAACCAAGAATGAATCAGGATAAAACTAGACCGTACGATCCTCCTACCGGGTAAATACACATGTTGCTAAAGACCAGTGACTTAATTAGCGTGTATTAATCAGAGTTGGGAATTTCCTTAAGTTATTCATTAAAAAAAAAACCTTAGCTTGCCGATGCCGAAAAAGTATCCATGGGTCGACGATCGACGATACACCTATCAAGTGCTTTCATATTGACTTCCTTGAAAAATTCCTGATGCCGAAAATGCATTAGGGATCGACAATCAGGAATAACTTTTATCATGGTCAGAATGTTTGTTGCAATCCTTCTAGGTTTTCCCCGATTCCGAAAAGTGAGTTGGGCATTAGCTATTGGTGATGTTGTTCCATTCTTCGTTAAATCCTATCCCATACCGTCTTTTACTGATTTCGAAGAGGAATCGACTATCGACATCATCTTTATGAGCAAATCAAAACTTCCTTTTGTCAATGTCGATGGAGATCGACGCTTGACGACTGAGATTTTCCGAGTGGTTCTTTTTCCTTCTTTGAATTTCTTCCGATGTCGACCTTGAGCACGTTCAGTGAAGTGTTTGTCTGTCGATTCTTTATTCAGGTGTTAATGTCTTTTTTATTCATGAGGTTTCATAAGTTCAAGCAAACCCGAATGGGTGATGAGAGTCATGAAAATAAGAAAAGACAAAAACATTTTTCAAAAATGAAATCAATCAGATAGTGTAAAAGATCAAGTGGTACCCAAAAAGTAAAAATTTGACAGAGGAGTTTTTAGGGTGTGTTGAGTGCTCAACACACTGTTATCAGTTCTCAACACCTTAATCTTCTTATCTATCTAGTTTTCTACAAGAGACTTAAACTCTTTGAATTTCTCAAAAACCTCTCCTTTCTTCCTTAGGAAATACATCCATGCCTTTTTCGAAAAATCATCTATGAAGGAGACATCATACGTGGATACACCAAGTGAAGGCATTGAAACAAGGCCAAACACATCACTACGAACCAACTCTAGAATCCCTGTTTCCCTTGTCGCTCCATATGGGAACCTCACTCGACTCTGTTTTCCATATATACAATGTTCACAAAAGTCAATTTCTAAATTACATTGAGGAAAATCTTCGATCATACCTTTTTTATGAATAGCTCAAATTATTTTTTCTCCAATATGTCCCATCCTCTTGTGCCATAGCATGGTCAGGTAGAATTTATGATGAATTCTCGAGTCAGTTTAAATTGACTCATCCCAAGTCGAGTCGAAGTCAACTCGACTTCAGGAACAATGAAGCTATTGCATCTCGTGGATTTGACACTCCTAATAACTTGTATAGGGTTCCAATCCGAACTCCTTTCATTAATACCATCACACCTCTTACCATATTGCACATATCCTTCTAAAATAGAGTGTGCACCCCTGTATCACTCATATTTCTAATAGATATCATGTTTCTTTCCAAACCCTAAATGTGTAGCACACCTGGAAGGGTTCTACTCCTCCCATCCTATAGTACCAGTCAAACTCTTCCTCGTATGACAATTTTGGTTGTCAATTCATATCCCAAGAACACATCTCCTCCTTCATATTTCTCATATCCACATAACCATTCTCTATGTTGTGTCATATGATAGGATTCTCCTGAGTCGATCAACCAAACATCTTGATCTGACTGTGTACTATTCGATGCCAGGTACACATTGCCTCCCTTATCCAAAGTCGTCTTTCTCTTAGTTGACTGCTTCTTATTGGATCCTGCACTAACTTCCATTTCCTTTGACTTGTAGTCCCTTTTGTAATGCCCAACTTTATCACATTTCCAACATCTTCTCATTGAATGAACAAGGGATTTATATCTACCCTTTGAATTAGACTTTCTAACGAAGAATTTTCCTTTATCTCCATTGATTGTTCAACCTCTCACCACTAATGCATATTTGGTCGATCCTTCCATGTTCTTCCTTCTCATTTATTCTGATAATAGAGATGAAACCACGTCTTCTAGTGCTAATGTGATTGAATTTCTCCCTATAACCATGACTAAGCTATCCGAGGAGTCCAACAAAGAACATAACAAGATAACACATTTCTCCTCCTAAGTGATTTAATATCCATAGAAGATAACTGGCTTATAATGGTCTTAAATGCATTTAAATGATCAGTCGCCAAAGTTCCCTCACTCACCCTCGGGAGATACAATTTATTTCTGAGAAAAAACTTATTTACCAAGGATTTCGACTGGTACAAGCTCCCCAACTTGTCCCACAATTTCTTGGCCGAATCTTCACCCGAGACATTCAACAATACCAAATCTACAAGACAAAGTCGAATCATACCCTTTTCCCTTCTCTCGAGTTTCTCCCATTATTTCGTCAACATACCTATTAGCATGGTACTTGGACAGACCATGGTACTTGGACAAAATATTGTCCATTTTTCTTGATCTATAAGGATATATTCAATTTTAATCTTCCAAAGCTCAAAATTTTGGCCATTGATTTTTTCGATCTCTATTCTTGAGCTGCTCGCCATTATTTAACACAATCTTTAAATATTTTTGACTTATGAATCTTGCTGAAACTAAAGTTTAGCTCAGATCCAAGGTTATTAAAACAAGATTTGATACCACATGTTATTAAACCAAGCTCTGATACCACATGTTAGGAAACAAGGAACACTTCCATGCTAAACCTAACATAAGAGAGGAAGAAATATTTAAACAAGAAAGTAAATGAAAAATCAAACACACAGTACATAAAGATTTTATCCTGGAAACCCAAACTGAGAAAACCAACATTCCTTGAGTGTTCTTCTCTCTTGTTGTATTATTCATTCAGAATAAAAGGTTACATTCCTAACATTGGTCCATAAATAAGACAAAATCAACATCATACCTTCTTTCTTTACATAAGAACAACCCTGTAGACAATTTGTCTTACATCTGCATGACAAAAAACCTCTATGATTATTGGTTTTCTATTCATTATCCTTTTACAACATTAAAACATGCCTTCTTTATATGATTTACAGTAGGAAAAACCTTAAATAAAAGGCACCCAAATATGGTTACAGATCCATGCAGATCATTGGATACAAATCCCACAAATATCAGTATTCTGTTACAGTCAACTACCAAGTCGGATTACCAGTCGACTACCAGTCTACCTTCATTTGGTCTTCAGTTGGTTTACATATGCCTCCTTTTAGACCTATTTTCAATTGAACTATTCAACTTGCTTTCGATGTATTCGAATTTGACTTTACCCGGTCGAGCCACCTTGACCTTCGACTTGCTGTTGATTCCTTTGACTTCGACTTTACCCAGTCAAACCACCTTGACCTTCGTCTTGCTGTTGATTCCATAAAATTTGACTGTTAATCGATTCACCTTGATCTAGGTGGATATCAGTGGCCACCCACCTTTTCCAACTCCCTCAAAACAGTTTTCTGGCAATTTTAGCAACTTACTATTTTTAGCAGTTTTTAACTTCCGGGGCCATTTTGAGGACCTAAATGAAGGTTTTCGGGACAGATCTTCTCAAATATATCCTAAGGCTCTAATTTGTCCCCAAAAATGAATATGCTCGACGATACCTTTCCAATGGTCTATCGTGCTCCTAAAATGAAGATCGTATGCAAAATTTACAACTCCTAGAAGTTGATGTACTAACTTACCCAAACAGGGCCCACATGACTTTTGGCGCTCCATCTCCTAGGGTTAGGTTTTTGGATGTATAGGGTTTTTTACATTCTTGTTTATTGTAAAAAGGGCTTCAGAGCCTCATTATAATCATCTTCTTTCGAATGAGCACAACCGTCACATCTCTTCTCAGAGATAAGCCGCCACCATTCCAACAAGCTTGTTTTCCGCTGCATTTTACAATTTCAACTTGTTTCCTTATTGAATAGAAAACCAATTTTAATGTATCTCTGTTATTCTTTGTTAAGCATATTTTAATAATATGTATTCATTTAATTCTTCTCATAAAATCTAGATCAGTGGTATCAGAGCAGTCTGCTCCTTGTCATCTTAATGCATGTCCCCAACGAGGTCAGGGTATAAAGAATTGGGTCTTGAGCTTGTTTCTCTTGAGGACAAAATCTCTCGCACGTCCAAGAAACCTCTCATGGCAGGAGAAAATAAATATGATGGGACAAGAAATCCTTTCAAAATGTTGCTTGAGTAATCCATAACGCAACATAGGAATGAGATGATGGATAGTTTCACGCAAATCCCTCGATGACTACCAACATGCGACACATATTCCTTGAGTGGAGGCACCACCCCCTTCAAGGTAAAAATAATCTTCGATATTCCTATATTTGAAGGTCAGATAGATGAAGATGTTATAGACAAGTGGTTGAATCTACTAGAAGGGTATTTTTCTATCCATAACTTTTTGAATTGAGAAAATATTACATTTTCACTCCTTAAGGCCATTCCCCATGTCAAAGATTGGTGGGAAACTTTCTGTGAGCAAAAGGAAATAGAAGAACCCGCATTATTTACAGTCGTGGCCACCTAAGAATCCTTCAGGGATGCTATTAAGGAACAATACTACCCTATCATAATTTATGACGACTTGTATACCAAATGGACCACAATGCGACAAGAAAGAGACCAAGTAGTGCTAGAGTTGACAAATATCTTGCATACCTTGCGCACCAAGATGGGTATCAAAGATCCAGAGAGACATCTGGTTCTCAAGTATCGCGGTGATCTGCATAGATACATCCAGACCGAAATAGAATTTTTGGACATCTCGTCCTTGGGTGCGGCCTACCGATATGTCGTCAAAATCGAGCAGAAGCTCAAACAAAAGACGTGACAATTTGGGCCTGGGAACCCCTCAAAAAAAATCTAGGAAGGGGAGGCCCCAACCCATAAAACAAAGGATAGAGAAAATATGGAAAGTATCAAGACAACCAGTCCAATCCATAAGCAAAGAAGGACACTGAAAATACAAAGAAAGATACCTGGAAGTGGTGAGACTTCCATAAGAGCCCTTGGCATAACATTGTTGATTGCCGCTCAAAGTAGTTGCTGGTGGCCGAAGTGAAAGCCTTTGAATCAGATGCGGGTTCTGACTTTGAGTCAGAACCAAAAAGGGGAAGACAAATCATTGACGTGGAACCCAGTGCCAACATTGCTACCACCAAGCTCCAACTTGGTTAACCAGATGGGCCAGAAGAAGGAGAGCGCCTCTTCCATTCACAGATGTGGGTAAAAGGCACCCCGCTGCACTTCATCGTTGATAGCGGTAGCTAGAAGAACCTCATCTCAGTAGAGGTTGTCAAGTGGCTGGCCCTGCTAACAATGACGCACCCACAACCATACATTATTGGATGGCTTTGCCAAGGAAGTGATCTCTGCATCAGCCAACAGTTCCGACTGTCGTACGACATCAAGCCCTTCAAAGACGAGGTATTGTGTGATGTTTCTCCTCTCGAAGTTTGTAATGTTATTTTGGGCTAACCTTATTTATGGAAATGTCATGCTCTATATGAGTCTAGGCCTCGTAGTGTTATTATTACTTTGAACAGGAAATTGTATAGGATACTCGAGGCAGTCCCTCCCAATGCTATTTCCTTGATATCTTCCAAGAAATGTAGGAAGGTCATCTCTCATATTGTGAAATTTGTCTTCTTCATGATTCTCTCTTAGAGTGAGAGAAATATCTCAATCACATCCAAGACCTCCACAACCAATCTCTCCACACAACAAAAGCAAGCGGATAAGGTCATGGAAGAATACTCAGATATCTTATCCTCTCCTACTGGGGTACCTCTGCACTGCCAGGTCAAGCATCCCATAGATCTGGCCCCAGGCGCACCGCTACCCAATGGGCCAGTCTACCACCGCTCTCTATTAGAAAACGAAGAGATCAAGAGGTAGATCCAAGAACTACTTGACAAGGGGCACATATGTCCCAACTCATCGCCTTGTAGAAGCCCAATCATGTTGGTGCAGAATAAAGATGGGACCTGGTGACTGCATTGATTATCGGGCCCTGAATACAATCAAAGTCCAAAACTAGTACCCAATTCCCTGAATCGACGACCTCCTTGATTAGTTCACGGGGTCCAAATACTTCAGTAATATTGATCTGAAGTCTGGCTACCACCATGTCCCAATAGAACATACAGATGTATGGAAGACCGCCTTCAAGTTAAAATAAGGTCTTTTTGAATGGCTGGTCATGCCCTTTGGTTTGACAAGTGCTCCAACAATGTTTATGAGGATGATGGATGATATCCTATGACCTTTCACCAATACGTTTGTAGTGGTGTATCTAGATGACATCCTCATCTACAACAAGACTTGGGTGAAACACTTACAACATATTCAGTAGGTTCTGCACACCCTGCGACAACACAAACTATATGAAAACTTGAAAAATGCTCATTCGACATGGATAGGGTGCATTACTTAGGATACATCATTGATAGACATGGTGTGCATGTGGATCCAACCAATATCTAGGTCATCTGTGATTGGCCAACCCTAACCACACTCACTGAAATTCAGAGCTTCTTGGGCCTCGCCAATTTCTATTGCAGGTTCGTGTTGGGATTCTCTCATATCGCATGGGCCCTCAACCAAGTAACCAGGGGTTGCGATAAGGAAAACATTGTGTGGGGCATGTCGCAACAACAAGCCTTTGATGACTTGAAGAAGCATTTGTGCTCATCCCCATTACTTTCATTACCGGACCTGCAACATCCCTTTGAGATCGAGACGGATGCTTCATACTATGTTGTGGGTGTCGTTCTCACTCAATACGACCACCCTGTGGCATATCATAGTGAGACACTATCACATGTTGTATGTAAGTACACTAATTATGAAAAATACATGTAATCCATTGTGCAAGCTTGCCACCAATGGAGACATTACATTCTTGGGAAGGAGACAATCATCCACACTGATCACAAGCCACTACAGTTCATGCAGACCCAAGAAAAATTGTAGAATGACCGCCATCAGAAGTGGTCCCCTGCTCCACCAGAAGCTGAAAAATCCACCTGGTTCATTGAGCAAATCCATCACATCCACCAATAGGTTCAGGATATTCTACAAAAGTCTAATGCAAAGTACAAGCAACACCATGATCAACATCGGGTGCCACATAAGTTTGAGGTGGGAGACAAAGTTTGGTTGCACTTGCATAAAAAACACCTTATAGGGCCCCATTAGAAGCTTCAACCACTCCTTTATGGGATATACACCATCACCAAGGATGTGGGTGACAATTATTTTGAGCTCAACATTCCCCCTTTCCTTGGCCTGCACCCAGTCTTCAACGTGGCTCTGCTTCGACCATGATTCCCACCATTATTGGACACCTCAGAGATAACAGAGCATTTGAAACCAACAGAGCTCAACCCTGAATGCATGCAACATGAATCTAGTGATCATATTGTGGACACACAAATCAAGGTCACTCGACAATAAATGATCCAACTTTATCGAGTCGTCAAAATAGGGCAACTCCTGCACCAAAGCAAGTGGCTCACCCAGGGCCAAATTCAACAGAAATTTCCTCATCTGATGGGGGAAATCAACGCAATGGTGACCATTGTTTCCTAAGGAGGGAGTATTGATATAGGTGGATATCGGTGGCCACCCACCTTTTCCAAATTTCTCCAAACAGGTTTCTGACAATTTTGGCAATTTACTATTTTTAGCAGTTTTTAACTTCCGGGGGTAATTTTGAGGGCCTAAATGAAGGTTTTTTGGGATAGAGATTCTCAACGATATCCAAAGGCTCTGATTGAGACCCCAAAATGAATTGCCTTGAAGATACCTTTCCAATGGGCTATTGTGCGCCTAAAACAAAGATCACATGAAAACATTATGACCTCGGGAAGTTGATGTACTAACTTACCTAAACGGGGCCCACATGACTTTTGGTGCTCCATCTCCTAGGGTTAGGTTTTTGGATGTATAGGGTTTTTGACATTAATTTTTATTGTAAAAAGGCCTTCAGAGCCTCATTGTAATCATATTCTTGTGAATGATCATAGTCGTCACATCTCTTCTCAGAGATAAGCTACCACCATTCCAGCAAGCTTGTTTTCCGCTGCATTTTATAGTTTCAACATATTTCCTTATTGAATAGAAAACCAGTTTTACTGTATCTCTGTTATTCTGTGTTAAGAATATTTTAATAATCTGTATTCATTTCATTCTTCTCATAAAATCCGGATCACACCTCGACCAAAATTTCACTACAAAGAGTATAACAACCCAACATTATGGTCCTTTGATTTAGGGCTCGAATTGTCACTCTATTCTCTGAAATTGGGGAAGGAGTTCATAGTCTTGAAACTATATGGTCCATATTATGAAAGAGTCGCCTTTTGGGATATGTTTTTTAATTTAATATTTTTAATCCATCCCTTCACAGTTGTTGGGGGAGACTTGGATTTTTCTATTGGGCATGTTGAGGTATGGGGGGAGTCTTCCCAAGTGGATACACTCTTTGAATATTTTGTGAAAAAGTTGGAGGATAGTGGGTTATTTAATGTGGAATCTATAAATACCAATCCAACCTAGAGGAATAATAGGGTTGGTGCTAATAGTGTTTCTAATAAGTTAGATAGGTTTTATTATCTGAAGGTTTTTTGAATTTCAAATTTAGGTCAAGGTAGTGGGTTGGTTTGGGTGGTGACTTTGATTACTTCCATATTTTCTTGGAAGTGACTAGCTTGGGGAGAAAAAACCTTGTACCTTTCAAATATAACTTATCTTGGATTGAGGATGGAGGTTTTGTTTAGGTGATTATGAATTAGTGGGCACCTTATGAGAAGGAATTAAAGGAGGTGGAGTATAATATTGAGGTTCTCTATTTATAGGAGTCATGTGGTTTTTCTAACAAGGAGCATAAGGCTAGGGATATGGATTTGGAGAAGAAAAAGTGATTTCTATTGGATGAAAAAGATGCTACTTGGAGATTAAAGAAAAAGGATTTAAGGATTGGAAAGGGAGATGAGAATTATAAATTCTTCCACCAATTTTCAAATCAGAGGATGTGTGTAAATACATTTTGGAAATTTTAGAGTAGGGATGACACTAAGATATATCATTTTGAGGATTTATCTAAGGTTGGGTGAATAATTTTAAAGACTTATTTAAAGAAGACACTAGATCTACTATTGCAGAAGTGTTAAAGATGACAAACTTGTCTCCTAGATTTGTGTCTAAGGAGGATAATGATATACTAATGGAGGATATTCTGAAAGAATATCTTCAAGATATTCTACATTCTTTCTAGAAAGACAAAATCACAGGACCTGATGGCTAGCTCATGGAATTTTCTATTGGTTTTTATGAGGTTATTGAGATGGATATGTTGAGAGCTATAGATGAGACAAGGGTTTATGGAAGGATGATAGCTACATTTAAATATATATTTATTGCACTCATTCCTAAATCAAACAATCTTGATATCTTAGAGGATTTCAGACCTATATCACTTTGTAGTTGCGTCTATAAAATTATCTCAAAGGTCATTTCTAGGAGGGTGGAGGTGCTACTATAAGAAACTATCTCTGAAGAAAAATTTGGTTTCTTGGTTGGGAGGAAAATTCATGAAGTTGTGGGGGTAGCTCAAGAATAATTTCATTTTATAAAAGTTAAAAGCCTATCTGCAATGGTGATCAAGGTGGATTTATCCAAATCGTATGTGAGAGTGAGCTATCTCTACTTGCACCTTATGTTGATTCATTCGGGTTTCAATATTCAATTTGTGAATTAGGTAATGACTTGTGTTTGATCAATATCATTTTTTGTGTGGATTAATGGCTCAACCTCATATTTTTCCAGGCTAGGGCATAGTTTGAGGCAAGGGTGCCCATTATGACCTTTGATGTTTCTTCTTGGGGTTGAGGGACTTAACATGGCACTCATGGAGGCAAAGGGATCGAGGTCCTATACATGAATTAAAGTGGGGAATTCCCTATATGTATAAACTTTTCTATTTTTTGATGGCATCCTACTATTTATTGATGAATCCTAGAGGGATGCCCATAAGCTTAGGGAGATTCTAGACATCTATTGTTGGGCCACATGCATGCAAAAAAATATTGGAAATATTCCATATCTTTGATGAGGGTATGTGAGGAATATAAAGAGATTTTCTTAAATATGTTTCCATATCCCCAAGTTGAGTTGTAGGCTAGTATTAAATACTTAGGGTTTTACCTCAAGACAAACGATTACACAAAGAAAGATTGAGAATGTATGATCTCCAAGATGGAGAAAATAATGTCTTTATTGTGTAATAAGTGGTTTTCTAAGTGGGGAAGATTAGCATTGGTCAAGTCAATCTTATAAGCCATCCCTTTGTATGGGGTTTCATTATCCTTTGTTCCCAAAGGGGTTTTCAAATAGATCACAAAATTAATTTTTAGGTTCTTGCGGGTTGGAGACAAAAAAAAATGACCTTCCCATGGGTATCTTAGAAGAATATAGCTACACCAAAAGATCTGAGTGGTTGGAGTGTAAATAATATACATGCATCTAAAAATATTTGGAGGATCATTAAAGGGAAGAGCTATGGTGTAAGGTGTATACCATAAGTATATTAAACCTCTTTCTGTGGAAAAATTGATCATTTTTTTTTTCAAATCTTTGCAAAATGTCTTAGTCATATGGAATGTGGTTGTTCTATCCTTCCCCTTGATAGGAAATTGGTTAGTTTGGAAGGTTGGGAATGGGACTATAATATGCCAGGGGAGGATCCTTGGGTAGGGTGTGGAGATAACTATGTTCTTCCTAGAAACATGGTCTCTACCCTTAGAGATACGGGGATAATTTTCCTATCTCAAGTGGCTGACCCAAATTCAACTACAATTTGGAGGCAAGGTTGGATAGCTTTAGACAAGCTTGGATTTAATGATTTTCAAGATCAGGCGTGGAATGATTATTTGGAAGTATTGAGGAACAACCATGTAGGGATACAATATCAAGGTGATGAGTTGGTTTGTTCTCGAAATACTATTGATGTTATATATACTCCTAAGCTAGGATATAAGGTGATAAGAGAAGAGGAATATATATTAGAGGAGGAATGTTGGTTCACAAAAATATGGAAATTTCAATGCTCCCTCAAATCAAGGATATTTATGTGGCTTATTCTTAGGGATATATTTCCAACATGGGACTTTATGGAGAGGAAAGTCTTGCAGGGACTCGGAAGATGCGCTCTCTGTAAGGTATGTGAGAATATTTCTTACACATGTTCATTTCATATTCTTATACTATATATCTATGGAATGAAGTGGAAGGTGCTATGATATCAAAAATTTCTGGAGAGGATTGTTTGTAAATGACTGCCATAATAATTGGTGTGGTAATGTTTCTCTAAACCCATATAAGGATCTTCCTATTATCAATGCTTGGGGGGCCTGGTTGAGTATGAACTCTAGTTTGTTTGAAGATAGATTTATTCCTCCATCTGTTTGTGTATCATAAAGTTTACCAATCAATAAAATTTTTAAGAAAGTAAAAGAGAGGAACCACTTAGGGTCGTGGCGCATGAGGTTATTGATAGATCTGGTAGTTGGGCCTTCTTTTATGGGGCATTTTAAGGGGAACCACCATCAATGATGCTGGTGGGATCCTATATCTCTCTGATCAACATTTTATAAAATTCAAGGTTGGTACAAGGATGAGCACAAATAAAAATATTAGAATTATTGGCCCTCAAATTTATCTTAGTTAGTGATAAATTGGATTAAGAGATCAAGAACTTTGCATACTTTTCGTTTGAGGACTATTTTTGAAGAGATTCTGAATATCAAATCAATTTTTAATGATATATATGTTTGCCATGTCTTTAGAGAAAGAAATATATTCGCACATGATTTATCGAAGGAAGGATTTCATATGGCTATAAATACTTGGCACATTTAGGAGCACTAAGAGGACTACCTTGCTAAATTTGATTTGGGCCCTTTTTATAATCTGTTTCATATCTGGAAGTGTTCATTTTTTTTTTTATTAGTATTTTCATTTTGTGGATCTAAATCTTTGAACTTTATATATGTAACATTAAAAGATTAAAGGCTTGGATCATGTGGAGAGAAGTATATAATCTTTGATATTTTTTTTTGAAATAAAGTGAATAGTGATGATGTAGCTATGATGAGGTATGCCCTTATAGCATTAGTTTTATTATGTTCTTTGTCATTTTGGTTTCTCTTTTAACGTGTTTTTACCCTTATCATTATCATTTGCCCACCTTTCTTCAATTTTTAAAAAATTATATATCCTTAATATTGCATAATCTCTATTGTATAATATCTTTGCATCATCTCTATTGTATAATATCTTTCCCTTTGTTTTATAGTTCTTATTTTTTTTAATTCTTTTATCTTTAGATTTAGTTACTTTTTAGTTTTCTTTTGGTTGGAACTTGGTTGGTTTGTTCCTTTGTTGGTTTATTTTATTTTTTGAATTTTGATACCTTAGTTAATTTAACCTATTTTAAATAACTTTTTAATATTATTAATAATATTATTTTAATAACTTTTTAATAATAAATAATTTAATCTATTATAATATTATTATAAATAAATTATTTTTAATGATACTACTAATAATACTATTAGCAATATATTTGATGATACTATTAATATAATATTATTAGTACTATTAATAATAACTTTTAATATTATTAATAATAACCTTTCACTATCCTATTACTTTACCATTCCCTTATATCTTTGTAGTTATTAATATTAATATTTTTTAATGTTTTTTTTTAGTTTTAGAACTTATTATATGTTCGATAATACAGGTATTCCAACAGACAACAAACACTTTCAGTAATTACTCACATAACCAGATCAAAGATCAATACACCAATGTTTTCACGTGGTAAAACCCCTATAGGGAAAATTCCACAACCCCAACCAACACAGCCACTTGGAGCAGTGTATTAATGCAAAGAAAAAGATTACAAAGAGATTTTACAAGAGAGTTTCTCACAATTGATCATCGGCAAATGACCCTCCATGCTATTTAAATAGAGATCATGGACCAATTGGGTGTTAAGCCACAAATCAATGGCCATTAAGATCAAGGATAGTATGAACCGTCAGATCACTCTATGTTGGGAACATATCGTGACCGTCGGATTTACTAACTACAAATACATCCTAATGCATACTAAAGAAACACACTAAGAAACACACGTTTACCTAATGACACATTAGACCAAGTAGATCTTAACTAACTTCTAAGTGTCTAAATATCCTAACATCCCCCCTTAAGAACAACTTGGGATAGGATTGAAGGATTTACAATGGTGACACAATAAGAGAAGGAAGGAGGCATTATAGCCTATCCCCCCTTAATGACAACTTCTTGAACTCCTAATATAGATCAAAGTTTGGAAAACTTCACTTCTGTAAGAGACTTTGTGAAAATGTCTGCAACTTGATCTTCTGTAGGGCAAAAGAGAATTTCAATAACTTGATCATGAATGAGCTTTCTGATGAAGTGCATGTGGATCTCGATGTGTTTTCTATGATGATGTTGAACTGGGTCTTTGGTGAGCTTGATGGCACTCTGACTGTCGCACCAAAGGCTGGTCGGATGCTGCTGCTGGAATCCAAACTCTGAAAGGATCTGTCAAAGCCACATGGATTCCTGACTTGCATTTACCGCTGCTCGGTACTCTGCTTCTGTTGAAGAAAGTGCAATATCATGTTGTTTCTTATAGACGCAAGTGACAGGTCCTAAACCAAGGCTGAAAACATAACTTGCAGTAGACTTCCGATCATCAGGGTCGCCGACCCAATCTGAATCAGTGAAACCAACCAATAAGGGAGTCCCCCTTGAATTGTAATGTATCTTGAACTGAACTGTACCAAGGACATAGTGAAGTATCCTTTTAGCTACTTTCCAATGGCTTTCATGGGGTGTTTTTATATACCAGGCAACAAGACCATCAACAAGGAAATATCAGGAAGGGTATGAGTCAAGTATAAGAGGCTACCAACTAACTGACAGTATAGGGTGGCATCATCTTCGGGAGAAGTATAGGTGGCAGTAAGCTTGATTCTAGACTAGAAAGGAGAAGAGGTTGGTTTACGATCATCCATGTGAAAGTGACGAAGAAGGTCACAAACATACTTAGAATGGGAAAGAAAAATTCCTTCATTGGTTTGCAAAACTTGGAGGCTAAGGAAGTAGTGCAAAAAACCTAAGTCTGTCATTTCAAATTTCTTCTTAAGGCTTGTTTTCACATGGTTTAAAAGTTTTGAGTCACTACCCGTAAGGATAAGGTCATCAACATAAAGGACAAGGATTATGAGATGGCTTCCTACTTTCTTGGTATAGACATTAGGATGAGAATGGAATCTAGAGAATCCAATGGAAATAAGAAAGGTGTCCATTTTGGCGTACCAAGCTCGGGGAGCTTGCTTGAGACCATAAAGAGATTTCTTAAGGTGACAAACGAGGCTAGAGTCATTCTGGACATAGCCAAGAGGTTTTTCCATGTAGATTTCTTCTTGAAAATCTCCATGCAAGAAGGCGGATTTAACATCCATCTGATGGACCTCCCATTTATGTGAGGTAGCAAGGGAAAGAACAAGGCGGATGGAATTCATTTTGGCTACAGGGGCAAAGCTTTCATGATAGTCAATTCCTTCAACTTGGGAAAATCCTTTGGAAAATAAACGAGACTTGTGTCTTTCAACACTTCCATCTGATGCACACTTAGTTCTGTAGACCCATTTAAATTTGACAAGTTTTCTTCCTTTTCGAAGAGGTACAAGATCCCAAGTAGCATTTTCCATTAAAGAACGATACTCTTCATTCATTGTTGTATCCCAATATGGATGACCTGAAGCTTCTGCAAATGTCTTTGGATCATTAGTTTATGAAACTTGAGCCAAAAGAGAAGAGGCTCGCTGGAACTGTGAATGTGTCTGAGGTTGATCTAAAGGATCACTGACAAGATCACTAGCTGCTTCTCGTGTTGAACAAACCCATCTAGGAAGCGATGGAGTTAGTGCTGGTTTAGGTTCAAAGGACTCATCTGGAGGAGGGTGAGCAGGCGAAGGTGTATTTTCATCCTCACTTTCATCATCTGAAGAAGAAATCAGATCTGAAGAAGGCACAAATGTCAAAGATGGATCACGGGCCAAAGAAGGAACAATCGTCGAATTAAGCTCGTAGGCCAAAGAAGGCACAAACGTCTAATTAGGCTCGCAGGCCAAGAGATTTTCATCAAATTTAACATCACTTCTAATAATAATTTCATTACAATGTGATTGAAGAAGTCTGTAACCTTTGACATCTTCAGAATAACCAACAAATATACACTTCTCACTTTTAGGCTGCAATGATTTCCTTTTCTCATTAGGAATGTGAGCCCATGCTATACTACCAAATACATGAAAGTGACTTACATCTGGTTTAATTTTAGTCCAAGGTTCTTTCAGTGTTATATTTTTAAGAGCCTTTGTGGGAGTGCAATTTACTATGTAATTTGCACAGTTGACGGCTTCCGCCCAATACTTTAGACTTAATCCCTTAGATTGGATCATACAATTAGCCATTTATTTTAATGTGTGGTTCTTTCTCTCAACAACACCATTTTGTTGTGGTGTATATGGAACAATGTGTTGCATTTGGATTCCCTTTGTAGTGCA
>ML779424.1:62340-107802 GCA_009831015.1 Picea engelmannii
CGCGACCACTTGGAGCAGTTTATTAATGCAAAGAAAAAGATTACAGAGAGATTTTACAAGAGAGTTTCTCACAATCGATCATCGGAAAATGACCCTCCATGCTCTTTAAATAGAGATCATGGACCAATCAGGTGCTAAGCCACAGATCAATGGCCATTAAGTTAGAGGATAGTATGAACTATCAGATCACTCTATGTCGAGAACATATTGTGGCCGTCGGATTTCCTAACTACAAATGCATCCTAATGCATACTAAAGAAACACACTAAGAAACACACTTTTACCTAATGACACATTAGACCAAGTAGATCTTAACTAGCTCCTAAGTGTGTAAATATCCTAACATTATAATAATATTACCAATATTATTAATAACTTATTTATTTTACTTTTACTATTCTATACTATGTACTATTACTATTATTAATTATTATTTTATATTTTTTTATTAATAACCTAATAGTGACTATTACTATTATACAAATTTAGTAGTTCTTTTCTATATTAATATTGTTATTTGGTATTCATAACCTAATATTATACTTTGTTTTTTATTTTAATTTTAATTTTTTTTCTTCTTATAATTTTATTATTAATTTTCTTTTTAAAGATGATGATATTTTTTTTCTAGGGTTTCTTCTACCCATCGAGCTTTCCACCCATTGAGTGGTGAGGGTTTACAATTTGAAACAAGGGGTGGAGTGATAACTCATCTCTTCTCTTCAATGTATTTATTGCAAGGTAGCCATGTTCTCCTACTTGATGGTTTTGTCCCGATGATGGATCTGATTGGAGACCTGAAACATTGACATATTCAAAATGACCAATGTGGATTTTTGAAGCAATCTTAACAACTACTCCCACCACATAAATCTTAAAACCCTAATGTCAAATTCTTTTCATTCCCTTATGTGTATTTTTTTTCATGTTATATTGTATACATAGTTGACATTTTATTGGGGTGGCACTGTACGACTTATTTACATGCATATGTGATTTAATTTTGAAATTTTATCATTGTGTTTATATATGCATTTTTTTGTTTTTTTTTGGTGTACACATGTTTTGGGAGTTTAGGTCGGGCTCTGCGGCTAGGGTTTCCCTGGCCGCAACCCCTCCCACAGGTGCTTCTTTGTGGGTGCCTCCCTTTCTGTTGGCTCCCCCTAGCTTGTGGCTCCACCCCCGTGGATGCTCGTTTTTATTTCGTTGGTGCCCCAACCTCTCGACAGATTGGGTTTGGCTCTGGTGCGCCACCTATTTGTGCGGCTCGTGGACTGGTTGTGGTTGTTGTCTGGTCTGAATTTTATTTTCTCTGGATTTTGACGCATTGGGTGGACTATGCCTCTCGAACAAATCCATCCAGGGCTTTCAATGGCTCCCTCTCTCTGTGTGTTGGTGGCTAGGTTATGGGTCTCTGGCATTGGGATCTGGAGCTTGGTGCTGCGGTTGCTGTTTTTTTCTGCTTCTCTTTGGTGGTAGGGACAAAGCTTTGAGGTTCATCCTTTGGGCGTGCAGTGTGGATCTGTGGATCTGCACTTTGAGGTCCTTCTTGGGTGTGCAATTTTGTCTTTTTCTTTAGATGCAGGATCTTACCAGTCCTTATTATTGTAAATATTCTCAGTGGCTTAGTAGTTAGTTCTGGGCCCTTTCGGGTTTTTTGTTTTCTTCTCTTTTACCCATGGTTTGGGGGAGTGCATCATTCACCTTTAAAATGTAATTTTGGATCCTTTTGGATGAATAAAATTACGAATTTTTCCGAGGAAAAAAAATATGCCTGTTTTTTTTTTTCTTCTATTGTCTGAAATTGATTGAATGTTAATGCAACAAAATTCTGTAATTGAATTTATGGATAAATAGGTTTTCCCTCTTGTATTGTGAATTCATTGAATGATAATGGGGTATTACATTATATATACATGATTTTCCTCTAAATATTAATATGTTGTAAATAAATTTATATTAATAATCAATCAAATCAATATATGAATATGATAAAAATAATAATTAATTAAAATAATAATGAATAATAATTCTTATTAAATTAACAACAATAATAAAAATAATTAAAAATAATAATAAAGTAAAAAAATTAAATAATCAATAATATTTAAATTAAAATAATTAATACATTAATTATAATTACATCAAAAATTTGACATTAAATCAATGCATCTTCGACATTAATTTGACACAAAAGTATCTTTAATGATTTCAAAAAGGTTTCTAAGAAGATGCAATGTGATGCAAAAACAAGTTATATTTCAATGCAATAACGACATTAGTTTGTTGCAAATTGAAGCTAAATCGAAGAAAAATGATGCTTTAAAAGTATCATCAATGCACAAATCGATTCATTGTGATGTTGAACCAATGCAAGAAACACATATTTGGCACATCAGAGTCAAATATATATTTTTGGGTTTGTTTTTATTATTATTTAATGATTCAATGCAACATTATATCGACTAAAAAAGAAACTTTGTGTCAATTTTCTCATTGCTAACTTGATGTCTAAAGGAGAATGCATCAAACTAGTCAATGCACAAATATGACAGAAAATTGATGTAAACGACACTACACTCAATTGTATCATGTTTTGCATCATGTAAACTTGACTTTTTTTGTTTGAGAATTGCACTATGATGTGGTGCTATCACCCTATATTGTAGTAGTGTGAAATCCATAAAAGGCTACGATATTAAAACATCCTCAATTGATAAATCAATATGTTAAGGTTATTTTTATGGAGCTAGTATAGAAAATGGTTTTGTGTGTGGTGTTGGAGGCTATTCATATATCACTGACGAATATTTCTTTTTCTTTAAAGCAAGTCTTAACATGGGCTCTGAAAATTATTTAGAGTTGTTATGTTTGAAGCTACTTTTGAAATGGGAAGGGGATCTAAGGATCTCTTAGTTGTAGTTATATGGGGAATCTAAGGTGATCATAAATTGGATGAAAGGTAGCTACAGGCTTGGAAATTTTCTATTTCATCCGATTCTAGACTATGCTAAAGGCATGGTTTCTCTATTTTTAACATACACTTCCATCACATATTCTAAAGGTCTAATACTTAGATAAATGATCTTTCAAAGGTTGGTTTGTTGATGGTAGTAAAATATATTATAATCATGGAGTTCCTAGGAGACATCATTTAGGTTCAAACTTAGTTATTAGTAGATGTTTAAAATCTCTCTTTACAACCTTATAAGACACACCGTTTTAGGATTTATATTGTTGCTTTCAAATTCTATAAAAATATTTGTATTTCTATGGGTAGATAATGTTCTAATTATTATTAGTAGCCTATAATAATAGGAGAAATCCCGTACAGGTCCTTTTGTGATGGTTTGGATGATAGGAAGATTGTTGTGTTTAAAGTTTTTTTTGTAAGTATGATGATAATTAGCAGGGTATATGATAGATCTACAATATGTTTTCTTGTCCATGGATATCATGAAGATATAATATCTATGTTTTAGTACATAGATGGAAAATAATGTTGTACACACATATTAGAATATATTCATTTTATTATACTAATAAAAAGATATGACTTTTTTCCAAGAAAAAATATAAATCTAGGGTATATTACAATTATTATCATAATGTTATGAACACCTATTATGTAATGATAATTATAGGTTATAATTTAGATTTATGTTGTAATAATGATAAGTCATCTATTTTCCCAAAAGATATGACTTATCACCCCAATGTGTATCTATATACACGTTATTGTATCTGAATTAATAATACCATACAATATATTCCTATTAATAAATATCTATTTATTTTAATATGGATCATATGGGATACTCTCTTCATGGATGATGATTTCATGAAGTGAACCATTAGATTTGCTTCAAGTGGTATCATAGTGGTTTTCCATTGACTTGTGATTAATTTTATTTTACCAATGACAATAATAATTTTGGGTTAGTGATCCAAGTTGAATGACATAGTATTTGAAAAAAAAAATAAGAATTATATCATATCCATTTGTTAGAAAATATGCACTACTATGGTATACATCAAAGTAGAAGGAAAATCTTGACTCCATTTTGTAAGTTAAATTCACTTTCTTGAGAAATTCATTGAATTTGTAAGGCAAAAGTCACTTTGTTTTTGCAATTCGTTGAACTCAAGTCACAAGGAAGTGATCAATCTATGATGGGAATGATATGATAAAAGATGAATCTTATGAACAATTTAATAAATGACAACTAGTTGTATTAAGTATGCCACACCACTATTAAATGTTATAGTCTTGCATACCCATGCTTTTGGAAAGGCCGCCATTGAGGCTAGAAGTGTTGTGCAATACAATGTTCACTAATGGAAGTGTAGATCAATCCTGTTAGTATCCACAATTTTTCTTACTAGTCACATTGCTAATGATTGATAGCCTCCATATTCAGGAAACGATGGACTACCATCAACAAAAGAGATAAACATCATTAATGGAAAACACACCACCAATCCCTGAAAACATTAATGATGGTCAATTCAACCAATTGATACATGCCACCAATTCAAACAAGTGCTACTGTAGTAGCAATGTCCTTGTCGCAAATGTAATTTGAAAGGCATGGCTCTATAACAGTAAACCGAAAGTTCCCAATCAAAATTATATATATATATATATATATATATATATATATATATATATAAGCATGTATGCATGTGAGTATTGATGTTATCGTCGGTAGCAAAGCTCAGGCAGGGTAGCACAAGGAGTGCTCCATGTCGCATCTAATGGAGGCATGGACTATGTAAGCACATTCTCACTTTTTCTAGCTTACAAGATTTATTTGTTCTATTTGGCAATATTTGGTAACACACATGGAATTAAAATAATAGAGAAACCGTGTTACATTAATTGATGAAAGGACTATAATTAATTGGAGCATATGGATAGCTCTTCACATTATATTAAAAGAAAATAAATAAACTATCAAGATAAATACCCTAATGAATGAAGGTTAAGTCACTCAACCATAAGGGAGATGAAAATATTTTATGGCTTTACTCGACTACCAGATATCTACTCGCCTCTCTTTTCAAGTATTACAAGAGCTTTGCTTGCTTGCCTCTCTTTTCACATATTACAAATTTTTTTCTTGCTAGATTATAAAAAACAATAGAGTTAATGATGATAAGGGAAAGCATTGTAGGATCTCTGATGGGACTGAAAACTGAGGCGAAATAAAAATGAAAATGATTAGAATCCTATTAAGCTTGTTGCAATGCGTGGCATTAGGGTTAGGGTTTTGGTTCTGTGAATATTACCTCCAATAATCCTTATTGGCATTTCATTAATGAAAACATGGATTTTTTTATTTTTTTGGGCATGGAGGCGCAACTTCATGAATAAACTAGAGCTACATGGCAGCGTATACCTGTCACTATGCAGGTATAAGAAAACCAGAAAAGTTGCCCCAAGCATGAAATCAATAAAGTGATGTTGATTTCGAGACATCTACAACCAACCCTGTAATCAAGGGTCGAAATAAGGGGTTGAAATCAACAACGAATGAGATGTAAGATAAATAATTTTAAATAAATAAAAAAAATATATAAAATCGAGTTGTAATGTCATAGTTTAGAAAACCTCACATATTTTTTGGTCAATGATCGGCTAATAGCTGGTCAACCAAGTATCAATAGCTATATACCATGCCGGGGCGGCATGTATAATAAGCATGTTGCTATTTAGAGAAATTAAGTTTAAAACTTGAGATTGGATTTACTTAATATTGCAATCTTGTATGTATACCTAAATGTTGTAGGGTTACTTTTTTTCTTTTTCTAAACATACAAAAAGCGACAAACTAAGAATCCACCATAAAAAAGATTCATGGTTGTCGAACTCAAACCACGTGACTAAGACAAAAAATTAGAGTTGTTCATCCCCACTAGGGACCTCAGGAAACTGTAGCATTTTCCCACAACTGCAAGGAAAAAATTAAGTAGAAATAGATCCCACAAACTACAAGCTTTCGCAAATTGCGAACAGTTCGTCCAGTTCATCTTAACTCAGAGAAGAAGTCATAATAAAATTTGTATTCATTTGTTATTTATTTAGATGCTATCTTGTACATAGAAAAATTAACATTTAATCATTCTAGTTAATAAACTGTAGACATCAACATAATCTGCATGGAAGCATGGAAACCTATAAGGAATATGCCAAGGTAATTATAACAAATCTTGGTAAAAAATATATATGACCGTAAATGATTACAATTAAAATTTCCATGCAATATAACCAAGGAAGTCAATTTACCCAACCGTGAACAAATTTTAAAACCTCATAAATAAAAACAAATTTTAGGTTTTCAGAAATATTTATATATATTATGCGAAATATTTTATAAAATTAGTGGCAATGTAAGTATCATAAAAAAACCAAAACTTATTACCGTATCTATAGGTAGAACCTTTCCTGGTAGTTCCTGGTACAAATGATGAAACCATTACTTCACCAAGTGGATCTTGACTTGGAAAGTGTGTTTCTAGTGGTGATTATACTGGCCATGGATAAAATGCTACAACTGGATAGACTGCTGGTGTGTATACATTTGCTTCTTACTCTTTGACCAAATCAAATGCTTCATCTCCTTCTGAGGTTGTAGGCCATAACTATGTAGGGTATGCTTCTAATGGTGCTTATGATTTATTTTTCTACATGTACTTCCACTGGTATCAACACAACAATACTTCCACTGGTATCAACTTAACAAAACCAATAGAATAAAAAACTCAATCAACTAGCTTTGCTAGTGGATATGGTATGCTACTTATACTACTGGTAATTCGAGTGGATTAATAAAAAATAATATTTTATATATTATGCATACTTTGATTCTTATGCTTCTAATGGTGTTGCAAGTTGATATGGATATGTATATGTAACTGGATATACAACGTGTGTGGGTGCTTATTCAATGTATGCTTAAACTAATTCTACTAATGCTAGTGCTAGAGTATATATTCTAGCTTGGTATATTTAGGGTTCTACTAATGATGGTGCTAGAGTATATATTCTAATTAGCGGTGGGRATTAATGGGGAGGTGGTGAGGAGGCAGTTAGAAAGTAGAGAGTGATAGAGTATATATTCTAGCTTGGAATATTTAGGGTTCTACTAATGATGGTGCTAGAGTATATATTCTAATTAGCAGTGGGGATTAATGGGGAGGTGGTGAGGAGGCAGTTAGAAAGTAGAGAGTGCTAGAGTATATATTCTAGCTTGGAATATTTAGGGTTCTACTAATGATGGTGCTAGAGTATATATTCTAATTAGCGGTGGGGATTAATGGGGAGGTGGTGAGGAGGCAATTAGAAAGTAGAGAAGGATAAGGTGGTGTTGCATGTGGATTATCAATACAGAGATATTTAACGAAAAGCTTGATGATTTAATTAAAAATGAAAAATGCAGTTTTCAGGAACTTTGCTTGCAGAGATATTTAATGAAAATCTCAGTTATTTAATTAAAATGCATTTTTCAATAACTCTGATTGTAGAGATATTTAATAAAAATCTCCTCAACTACTGACCCAATTTATAGCCTAGCATTTGAAGCAGGTGAAGTGGGACTTCTAACCATATTCACAAGCATTTGTCAAAAGGTAACACACTCAACTCAAAGGATACAATTTTCCTCTTCTGACTATGTAAGGCTATTCCAGGATGAAGGTATATTCAATGTTTCTAGTTTCTTCCCGAGAATGCATCCTACCAGTATTAGAGAACATCAAATTCCTATTATCTATAATAAAATATTCCTATCTCCTTAGAAATTTATGAATATTAGTGGTTTCACACAATGGGCATATCCAAGAATGCAAGTGGTCCATTATGTAGACACTACATAATACTTGAAAACCCCCCCTAGCACTTCCCACCGATTCCACTAACATACTACATAACCATTAACTAGACCCTTTTCCAACATTCTTTGAGACAATTGACAACAAAGCAATGGATTTTCAATTTCAAAGTTTGTTTCATTAACCTTTTGTTTTCTAGCATAAAGAGAGAGAGGTGCAGAGGAATATTTAGAATAAATAGTAGTTGAACCATGATTCTAGACAATCTATATCAGACCAATATGCAACTATCACCAGAACCACTAAGCCAACAAACAGGATTTCCCAGCGAACCAAAATTATATGGGAATGAATAAGAACTATTCTCAAGATTGGAGGAAAAGCCCCAATTCAAGGCGGGATGGAGAAAAGAAAGAAACCATAGATCAATAATCCATAGAGACTACCCAACTTTCAAAACTGAATCCGAATACGTTATCCCACCTGCAAAAAAAACCCAAGTATGAGTGCAATTGATGAGCTTGTTCCCACATTAAATGTGAGCGTGTGTGGGTATATTAGAGGTTATACACCTTGAATTCCCTGTTCTAATATTAATTTTTCCATGCCATTTGAAGTTCCATGTGTCTCTCATGCGAAAAAATACATAACTATGATCTAAAAATTAAGGGATGGGGGAAGTTGACACCCCACTTTTAGTTCTTAAGGCTTCTCAATCTACCCGAGTGGTCATGTTAGCCAGACGATTTGCCTGTTTTTTTAGCTCCCTTAGGATGTGATAATATTTGATGATTTCAAACCTACTAACTTCCTTTTGTGTTCACCTAACAATCCTTGTGATTTTCCCATCACTCTAATAGGAATTTATGTGTGTTAATTTGATAAATAATGCATAATCCTTGATAACAATTCAACCCCTAGAAAATATCCAATGCCTCCACTTGGTTATTTGAAACTCTACGCTAGACCCCGTTGAAAGGTATTTTCTTGGTTTCCCTTGAGATAGAGAATGATCCCTCCCCACTTGCACCTGCCACCCCCGAAAACAAAATGGATTTTGACATAAAAAAAAAAGAATATTTATTCCTACTAGTTTTAAAGTAAGTGTTTCCTCTAAATTAAATGGAAATCATTACTAATACCATGTAAAATGGAAACAATTACATTAATGTTGAATTGTATAATCAAATACAAATCTTTGAGCTTGATATAATCTAGAAGGTACTTTTTGACCAAAAATGATGTAAAAAATAAACAAGTCTTGGTTGGTTATTACATGTTTAGATCCCATTTTGAGGTATACTTTATGTGGCAAAACATCAACATTATTTCATGTTGGACATGGATGGAAGCACTAGGCACTTTATCCTTGAATTTATAAATGAAATATTGGACATTTTTCCACAGAAGGGAGAAGATAACATTGTAGGACTTTGTAATGAAATTGCACACAATAGTTATGGTGATTGTGTATTATCCATTCTATGTCGAGCTATGCTCACTTGTGCTTCAACATTGTGATTCAAAAGTGAACAATTGACTCCACAAAGGGAAATCAAATCTCACTCATTAAGTTGCAAATCCACTTTTCCATTGTGCCAACATTAACCTACACCTCTATATTTAGGATCGATGGCTGAAAGAGAAACTACCTTCTACTTTTTATAAGACCAGGCTATGGATCTAGATCCAAGATGAAACATATATATATATATATATATATATATATATATATATATATAGACAATACTTTATATTAGGATGATAAGTACCCTTGTTATAACAAACAATCTTCTTTGTGGCCTTTAAGTGTCCCTTCTTTAGATCTTGCATGAACCTAGAAACCCCACTAACTGCAAAGGAATATTAGGTAAATTGTGAGTTAAACAAATAAGGCTACCAACAATGTTCCTGTAGAGAGTAGCATCGAATTTTAGATAATTTCACTCCTTAGTTAGCTTGATTACTTACTAGTAAGGTGTAACACCCCCTCTATAAACCTCTAATTATATGTAATTAATTGTAATTAATGATTGCCATGCTATGACATCAAAACAATGTAAATGTATTAATGATAAATAAAAAATGACAACAACTGACTGTGGAGGTGAAGCCTTAAGTATTGGCCATGATTTCATGAGAGGGATTAGAGAGGGGGAAGGAAGGGAGTTCATATGTAAAGACCCCAAGCTACCTTGGTGAATAATGTGAAGGAAATGATCATACTTCCTTTAAATTGCAACTGAAACCAAATGGCTAATGGGAAGGCAATGGTATTTGAAAAACCAACCACCCTCAATGAATGGAGATATGGAAAATTTGTCTAGGACAACAAAGGTTTCCATCCAAAGGTACAACAAAGTACCAATTCCGTAGTCCATGATTAAGCCATGAAGTTCCTTCTAAAAGAAGGAAGAGGACAGGTCAAGAACTCTCTTGTGTGGGGCATGCAAGAGAAGAAGGCATGAGGGAAGACAAAGAGGACATTCACTTGTGGAGAAGAGAAGGGATGTGTTTTTCGATTCAGGGAATTAGAGTTACTGCAAGAGAGTGCACAAGTAAGCATAGATAAATTCGTTTTGGTATCATGGCTTGGCACGGGGGTGGCCTATAGCCGAAGTGACTAAGTATTTTTGGGTATGTGTTATATTATTTGCATGAGTAGACCTAGTGGCTGATACATTACACTGGGCGTGCAAGGGTTCAAGGGAGTGCCCCAGAGAATTCTTTTTCCTCGGGAAACTTGTCGCATTTTTGCCTCATTTTTTGTGTCACAACGATTTTCATGTCCATTGTTGGGCAATTTTTCGACACATGGTTTTTGTCGATGTTTTTCTATTTCCAGTTAAGGAATTAGGGTTGTTGACTAATCCAGGTCATTGGGTTAGGGTTTTGGATGCCACTAGATCCTATATTTATACTGTATTGTAAACAATGCATCACTATGAATGAATATAGAATATGCTAGTTTTCCCGATTTGGGTTTCTAGGAGAAAAATATCTGTGTAATATGTGTATTTTCCATTGTATCTTTTCTATTCTTTTATGGAAAATCTCTTTGCAGTAAAATATTGTACAAGGTTAAAATCTACATTTGGTATCAAAGATTTTTTAGCTTCAGGGGGATGCCTTTGTGGTCAAGGGTTTGGCTCGAGACTATGATAAGCCTTGTTATAGTGGGAGATCCGTGGTATTGATTTTTTCAGTTGAAAATAAATGGTGAGTAGTTCCAAAATGGAGATCAAGAAGTTTAATGGGAAAATTTTTGAGCTATGGAAGCTCAAGATGGAATGTCTGTTGGTGGACAAAGATTAGTGGATCATCGTCGATCCAGGTACTACACTTACATGAACTTCAATAGATGAATGGAAAATTTTGGATTAGAAGGCGAAGAGCACAATTCGATTATGTCTCTCAGATTCAATATTACTGAATATGTTAGAGGAAGCTACAACTAAATATTTATGGGATAAGTTGGGGAATTTGTATCAGTCTAAGTCCCCAGTAAATAAACTATTCTTGAGAAAGAATCTATATAACTTGAGGATGAGAGATGGACACTCTGTGGAAAAGCATTTGAACGAATTCAATACTGTGGCAAGTAAGTTATTATCTATTGAGATTAAAATTTCATATGAATATAAGTGTATCAATTTATTGTTCTCTTTACCAGACTCGTGGGATAGTCTGGTTGTGGCCATAGGTAGTAATACATTTCTTGAATTTTGATGAAGTGGTTTCATCATTGTTGTCAGAAGAGATGAGACAGAAGAACATGGAAGGAAAAAGAACATATGCATTATTTTCAAGAGGACACTCCTAGGAAATACATAGATCTAAGTCCTCAAGTGGGAGATCTAACTCTAAGGGAAGATATAAGTCTCCCAGAAAGTTTGTAAAGGTATGATGGAGATGTGGAAAATAAGGGAACTACAAGAAGAAGTGTAGATCAAAAGTTGAGAAAGATAAGGGATTTAATGATCTAGGTGGATATCGGTGACCACCCACCTTTTTCGACTGGCTTAAAACAATTTTCTGGCAATTTTGGCAATTTACTATTTTTAGCAGTTTTTAACTTCCGGGGCCATTTTGAGGGACCAAATGAAGGTTTTTTGAGATAGAGGTTATAAATTATTTCCAAAGGCATTATTTATCCCCCAAAATTAATCTCCTCTATGATACCTTTCCAACAAGCTATCACACGCCTAAAACGAAGATTGTATGCAAAAGTTACGACCTCGGGAAGTTGATGTCCTCACTTATCCAAACAGGGCCCACATGACTTTTGGCGCTTCATCTCCTAGGGTTATGTTTTTGGATGTCGAGGGTTTTTTGCATTCCGATTTATTTTAAAAATGACTTCAGAGCCTCATTGTAATCATCTTCTTGCGAATGCGAGTAGCCGTCACATCTCTTCTCAGAGATAAGCTGCCACCATTCTAGTGAGTCTTTCACTTTGTATTTTTACAGTCTCTATACATTTCTTTCATTAATAGAAATGATGTATTACTGTATATCTGTGTTTATGGTTGCATCTCTAATAAATTTATGTTATATTATTGAATATCTGCGATATCTCTGTTCATTTCTTTATTATATCTTTGATCTCATTTCATGTCAAAAATAATCCAGATCATCTGAAGAATCTCCTTCTACAAAAGAAAATACCTTCAAGGAAGGAGGGGATGTGTACTTGGATTTTTCAAGAACACATGCAGATCATGAGGCATGGTTTCTTGAATCAGGTGCATCCTTTCATATGAATCCCCAGAGGGAGTGGTTCTATGAATATGAAAGGTATGACAGAGGTAATGTTTTCCTAGGTGATGAATCGACAAATAGAATCATAGGTCGAGGAAAAATCAAGTTGAGGATCATATATGGAAGGACTAGAACACCACTTGGTGTTCTTCACATCCTAGGATTGGCCAAAAATTTGATTTCTGTAAGAAAAATGGTCGATGCAGGGGTAAAAACAATATTTGAAAAGGAAAACTGCAGGATGGTTTGAGGAGAAATGGTGCTACTGAAGGGACTCGGTTTGGAACTCTATATAAGATGCAAGGAAGAACTATTAGTTATGGGTGTAATAGTTCCATTTTTCTTGATATTGGAGTTGAAGAAGAAAGAAATCATACAATATCTGGAGAAAAGGTTATGTTGTGGAATCAAAGATTGGGGCATATCGTAGAGAAGGGTCTTTGACTACAACATGGTAAAGGTATGGTTGAAGGTATGCCTAAATTCTCTCTAGATTTTGATTTCTGTGAACATTGTGTATGTGGGAAGCAAAATCGGGTAAGATTCCCCTCTAGTGCAACGAGGGCAAAAGGAATTTTACAACGAGTTCACAGTGATGTGTTTGGACCTATGTCGATTCCATCATTGGGAAAATTTGTGTACTATGTCTCATTTATAGATTACTTCTTGAGGGATACTTGGATATATTTCCTTAGGAAGACATATTAAGTCTTTGACAAGTTTGAAGAGTTTAAGTCTCGTGTTGAGAATCAAACAGAGAAAAAAATTAAGGTGTTGAGGATAGATAACGACAGAGAGTTCCATGGGAATGAATTTGATTAATTCTATAAGAAGTGCGGTATAGAAAGGCAGAAGACTAATCCATATACACCTCAACATAATGGAGTTGCATAAAGGATGAACAAGACGCTGATGGAAAAATCAAGTTGCATGCTTAGTGGTGCTGAGTTAGGGAAAGAATTCTAGGTAGAGGAAATAGGTACTTCATGTTATCTGGTCAACAAATCACCCTCATCAACACTGGATGACAAGACTCCACAAAAGGTATGGACTAGTAATAAACCTTCTCTCACACATCTCAAGGTATTTGGCTGTGAGGCCTATGTTCATATTCCAAAGGAAAACAAGAGTAAGCTAGATAAGAAGGCTGAAAAGTGTATCTTTATTGGGCATAAATATGGTCTCAATGGTTATAAGATT
This sequence comes from Picea engelmannii, assembly GCA_009831015.1. Taxonomy (NCBI): domain Eukaryota; kingdom Viridiplantae; phylum Streptophyta; class Pinopsida; order Pinales; family Pinaceae; genus Picea; species Picea engelmannii. Next base: position 76,135 of record ML779424.1, read on the forward strand.
TGGAACCCAGAAACAAAGAAGGTTGTGTATAGCCGAGATGTGGTATTTAGAGAAATGAAGGATGTTGTTAAACATGAAGTCTTATCAAGTGAGGAAGAACCAGAGAAAATAGAGTTTGATTTAAAGGATGATGAATTAGATGTTGATATTATGGTAGCTGCGGGAGGTATTTACCTCCACGTTTAAACTTGACGAGGATAGAATACTTTGGGAAGAAAGAAGAAACCCTAATGAGTTGGATAATAACCCTAGAAGACTTGTCGGCTCAAGAAGATAATTTATATTAGGTTATTAGCCTCCAAGAGAAGAAGTCGGCCATAAATAATAATATATACTGAACTGACAAATACCCAGAATGAGAAGTCGGCCCAGGCAGTTAGCCAGAATTAGTATAAATACAAGAGGCCAGTTCTCATTCTGGCAGGCAATCTCAGAATTGCAGAGCAACACTTGTGCGCACTGCAGTTGCCTAGTTTCTGTGCAGGTTTGGAGGATAGCGACCATTTCAGCTAGCAGTTACACTTGGACTATCTCTTGGATAGGGTTTGTACTATATGATCATCTCTTTTTGTTGCACTATCCTTGGGGAAAGGTGCACTACCCATTGTTTGACTATCTAGCCTAGGGTTTTCTTCCGGAGTGATTCTATGTCAAGGTTAAGGTGCTCGAAGGGTGGCTTCGGCCTATGGTTGGGTGACAAGGGTATTGTCAATGGTAAAATGAGCACATCCACTTATATTCTATAAGGTTATGGGCCCACACCTCCTTCATTCAGTCTAACCGCTGGAAGGAAACATATCCGTAAGGATATTAAGCTCGTTGAAGAACTGTCGCTAGGGTTTCTAGTAGGAGCAGTCACCATAGCACTGCCTCTAGGGTTACTAGCAGGTGCAGTTGCATAAACCCTAATCCTCTTGTTGAGGCACCTTAAACAAAGGGATTGACCTAATCTCTGGACAGATCAATGCACCCTAGCCTAGCGCATCTCTTGGTACTCTCAGAAAGCCAAGACGTGAAGTTTGAGCTTTTGGTCAAATCTAGGGTTGACCAAGTCAAAGCAGCCATGCCTTACTCTATGAAGTCAGAGAACAAGTTAGATGGAGCTTCTAACTTCAGAGCATGGAAGACAAGGATTGATCTCATCCTTGCCAAGAATAAAGTGCTGGATATCATGAAACCAGAGTTTGAAGAAGGGAAATAGAAGGAACCGCAAATTGTTGCAGCTACAGAGAAGTTCAAAGATGGTGACATCAATGCTATGAGTATCATAGTGGAATCTATAAAAGACCACTTGATACCCTACATCTCCCATATTGACTCATCGAAGAAGATGTAAAATGCCCTAACAAATTCTTCTCGGTTAGAAACATTGGACAAGTTATGATTATGAAGAATGAGCTACATGACATGAAGATGAATGATGAGGACACCATAAGATCATATTTTGTGATAATATCTCAGTTAAGAGATCAACTACAAGATATTGAAGAGATCATCTCAAAGAAGGAATTGGTAAACATAGTACTCAATGGTCTTCCCAAGATGTGGGATGCATTTTCCACAAGCATGAACACAAGGAAGGAGTATCCAACATTTGAAGAACTTTGGATTTGCTGTGCTCAAGAAGAATCAAGGATTAGTGCAAAAGAGAAACCCTAAAATAAGTACGATGATCAATCCTTCACAACAAGATTCAATAATTTCAGGAATAAAAGGAAGTTTGGTTCAAGGAGGAAGCCAAATCAAGAGAAAGACATTTCAGAAGTACAATGCTTCAATTGTCGAAAGTATGGCCACTACAATAATCATTGTCCCGAGCTAAAGAAAAGGAAGGAGAAACATGAAGCATCAGTTGCCGAAGAAAAGGAACCTACAAAGAAGACCTAGCAGGATGAAAGAGACTTCTTCTTCTGAAGGTAAGAATACTCTTCTTATGCCTTGTACATATCTTGTTTGCATCATCTCTGTACATATCTTATATATCTATCTCTTGGAAGATAATGTGTTCCAAGAAGAACTATACCGATGGAAGAACGACAAGATAAGGATTGATATCAGTGGATAATACATGAAAGAATGAAATACATCAAGCAAATCATGTGGAAACTATTGCAAGATAAGCGGAATAAATCATGAAGAGACTTAGAAGAAGAAAATACAGAAAGATGTCAACAATCAAGACGAAATTGGAGAAAGACTTATGACATTTTGTAGAAGACAACAAGATAGAAGCATGGAATTTGTTAAATATAGAGAGCCAATTATATATTGTATAAGACAATAAGGATGCAGAGAGAAGTGTGGACTCTGTTAGATGGAGGGAGCCGATTATATGCACTCATACATGAAGAAAGGATTAGGAGGGAGATGATTATATGCACTCATACATGAAGCAAGGATTAGGAGGGAGCTAATCCTATGATCCATTGAAGATGATGAAGTATATATCCATGGTAGTAAACATGAAAGACAGTATGTGCTCAGTTCAACCTCAGAAGAAGTCTTCTTCGAAGAGAAGCCTTAAAGTATCCCTGGTTGTCCATCCAGATCTGTGATCCTATGATGAAAGAAAGAATTGGAATCTTTAGGGCATGGAATCTATAAGAAACTCCATGGACCCAAAAGCTAAATAAAAGCATGAGGAAGAACATGAAGATTCCAAGAAAGAAGAGAAGCCTGAACAACCAGTCATTGTATCGAGAATCACAAGATTAGAAGCCTAATATGAAAGAAATCAAGAAGAACTGAAAGTTGTGATGAAGAATAGTGTATGAAAGACTTATGAATGAAATCTTTGCAAGATCCAGAACTAGAAGTTCTCCCAGATGGAGGGAGAAGACTATGATTGCTCGTTCCAGTAAACCAGACATACCTGTACATGAGTCATTATATCATCCATGGGTTGGAGTGCCACATCAAGATGAATGCAAAGACTGTTCTCTAGAGAAATTGAACAAAGAACATATGAAGAGCAACCTCAAGACTTTGAGGCATACTAGAAATAGACCCTTGTATACAGATGGAAGTAGATAACTTGGTGGAGAACCTCTAATGCACAACAGGAGCATGGTGAAGATTCTCTATAAACGGAGATATTGTATCAAGATGATTACTCAGTAGATCAGATCTCATGATGAAAAAATAAGTGCCAAATGGATATGTCTAGTTTTCCAACAATAATATACTCTATTGATCAAAGCCACATGAAGCCTTCAGAGAAAACCAGTGTTCCAGAATGAAGTACATTTGAAATCAAGCATTACATTATCCGTGATGAAGTCCAGAAAGGAGAAAGTGGTTCTCCAATACATATCTCCATAGATGAGTAGATAAACAAACATCTTGGTAAAGCTTCTATCCAAGATGAAAGAGTTTGCATACTCGAGATGGAGCTCATGGAGACAACTTCCTATTGGAAAAGGAAGAGATGACTCCCAGGTTGGGAGAGAGCACTGATATGTATTGATTTATGGATAGTCATTTTTTTAGTTCAAAAAATGGTCTAGGATGAGCAGTTTCCTTTCTAGTTCAGAAAGTGGATTGAGATTTCTAACGGACAATGATTTCCCATTGTGTTTAACATGGGAAATGGTCCAGATTGTTGATGTATCATATACAACGACTTCCCATTGTGGTTAACATGGGGAGTGGTCTAGGGCTGTCTCTCTTCTTGAGGGTTACTCAAGAAGACTGGCCCACCTCGCTGGACAACGAATTCTCATTATGGTTAACATGAGGAATGTTCTATTTTGGAGGTTGACATAGGACAATCTTTTCCTCTTGTGGTTAACAAGGGAAATGGTCCAGACAACCAGTCCTTAGGGATTATACATTCTCTCCAGGGTGCACTTTGATTAGTGTAGGAGGAATGGCCCAGGGTGGGGAATGGTCCAGGCTCAACAATCAGGGATAGGCATTCCTTAGGGTTTATACATTCTCTCTAGGGTGCACTTTGATTAGTGTAGGAAGAATGGCCTAGGGTGGGGAATGGTCCAAGTTCAAAATATAGGACAATTATTCTTCCTTGCTTGAGAAGAATAGTCCAGGTATCTCATTGTTCTACTCTAAGGAAAGATATTATTTCAGATCTCACAGATGTGAGTGAAAGATTGTCCCAGATGATTCAGTTTATATCATAACATTGTTTCTATGCAGGTTGATATCAGATGATTGCTATGAATACTTTATGACAGTAGATGTATACTACTATGGTGGATGTTTTCCACTGTTCGTGACTATACGTTGATGATCAAGTACTTGTGTGTTACTTGGTGTGGTAGTGTACCAATGGATTGTAGTTATGTACTACTATGGATAGACACAGTTGTGTTCTATTTTGTTTCGATTTCCTTGAAGACTATCAACAATATTAGAAATGATTATCAGTTAGATGGATAATCAAAGGACAAAGATTTCCCAGACGGAAAATGGTTCAGATCATTTACTCTTCTAGATTAGAAGAATGGCTCTTGTATCACTCTGTGGAGTGAGCATCATGTCTGATTACTCAGATATAGTATGGTTTCGAGAGATGATGCAACTGATGAAACTGATGATGATGATGGTTCTCATGATCTAGTCATGATGTTGATGCTATCGGGTGAATGGTATGTTTTTGTGCTCAAGACCATTACCTGTAATACCTCCCTATCTAGGAGGGAGTGTTGATATTATGGTAGATGCGGGAGGTATTTACCTCCACATGTAAACCTGACGAGGATAGAATACTCCGATAAGAAAGAAGAAACCCTAATGAGTTGGCTAATAACCCTAGAAGACTTGTCGGCTCAAGAAGATAATTTATATTAGGTTATTAGCCTCCAAGAGAAGAAGTCAGCTAGAAATAATAATATATACTGAACAAACAGATTCCCATAATGAGAAGTCAGCCCAGGTAGTTAGACAGAATTAGTATAAATACAGGAGGCCAGTTCTCAATCTGGTAGGCAGTCTCAGAATTGCAGAGCAACACTTGTGCGCACTACAGTTTCCCAGTTTCTGCACAGGTTTGGAGGAGAGCTGTCATTGCAGCTATTGCATCTAGCAGTTACGCTTGGACTATCTCTTGGCTAGGGTTTGGACTATCTGATCAACTATTGTTGATGCACTATCCTTGGTGAAAGGTGCGCTACCCTTTGTTTGACTATCTAGCCTAGGGTTTGCTTCCGGAGTGATTCTCTATCAAGGTTAAGGTGATCAGAGGGTGGCTTCGGCCTATGGTTGGGTGACACAGGTATTTTCAATGGTAAAACAAGCACATCCACTTATATTCTAACATTAGACTCTATAGAAGAACAAGAATCAGAAGAAGAAGATCCTCATACTCCATTATTGAGGAGATCGGTTCGATAAAGAAGGCTACCGAAAAGGTATACTCCATTTGATTTCCGTTCAAATTTTTCTTTGTCTATTAATGATGATGATCCTAGAACTGTCAGGGAGGCAGTGGATTCAGAGGATGGGAATCTCTAGAAAAAGGCCATGGATGAAGAAATGGCAGCCTTGGATAAGAATGAGGCTTGCTATCTAGTGGAGTTGCCAACTAGAATAAATCCCATTGGAAGAAAATGGGTATTTAAAAAGAAGTTGAATGCAGAAGGAAAAGTGGAGAAATTCAAAGCTCGATTAGCAGAAAAGGGTTATTCCTAGGTTGAGGGAATTAATTTTGGTGAGATTTTTTCTCCTATTGCCAAGTTAACTTCTATAATATTTTTGTTATTTGTTGTTGTTGCATTTGATTTTGAAGTATAACAGATGGATGTGAAGACAACATTCCTACATGGGGATCTTGAAGAAGAAATATGTATTAAGAAGCCATAAGGCTTTGCTGTGAAGGGAAAGAAGGAGCTAGTATGCAAGATGAAAAAGTCCCTGTATGGTTTAAAACAATCACCAAGGATGTGGTATAAAAAATTTGATACTTATATGCTAGGACTTGGATTCACAAGAAGCAAAGAGGAACACTATGTGTATTTTAAATTAATTGGTGATCATTTGATTTATTTGGTCTTGTATGTGGAAGGCATGTTGCTGATAGGAAACAACAAGGAGATTATCTAAGATGTGAAAACTCAGTTGTCATCTAAATTTGACATGAAGGATATCAATGCTTCAATCTTCATTTTGGGCATGGAAATTAAAAGAGATCGGAAAAAGAGGAAACTCTGGTTAAATTAGAGAAAATATGTCGAGACAATATTGCAGAGGTTTAATATGCAGGAATGTAAACCGTTCAAGGTCGCTATTCCCATTGGTGTAAAGTTATTTGTGGATTAGCATCCCAAGACATAGGAAGAGGAGGAGGACATGTCTCATGTTACATATGTAAGTGCAGTTGGTAGTTTGATGTATGCAATGGTTTGTACTAGAACGAACATTGCACATGTAGTGGGATTTTTGAGAAGGTATATGTCAAAACCAGGTAAGGAGCATTGGAAAACAATAAAAAGTGTTTTCAGGTATTTGTGTGGCACTACTAGATATGGATTGTGTTACCAAGGAAGATCAATATTGGACAAAGTGTTGGACATACATGGCTTTGTGGATGTAGACTGGGCTGGAGATCTAGATCGTAGGAGATCTACAAGCAGGTATGTGTTTAACCTGTTTGGAGGAGCAATCGGTTGGATGACAAAAAGATAGGTTGTAGTGGCACTTTCAACTATAGAAGTTGAAAACAAGGAAACCACTCATAAAAGTAAGGAAGCAGTGTGGTTACAAATATTGTGTTTAGGTATTGGGTTGGTACAACAAGCTGTGAGGATAGATTGTGACAGTCAGAGTGCAATTTTTCTAGCGAAGAACCCAACTTCTAATTCAAAGACAAAGCATATTGATATTCAATATCACTTTGTGAGAGACATGGTTTAAGAAAAGAAAGTTTTACTGATGAAGGTGGACACTTTGAATAATGTTGCAGATTCATTAAAAAAATATGTGAGCACTGAGAATTTCTCTTGGTGTAGAGGATCCGTGGGCATTGTTGCCCTGGATTGTTGACTATGTAACTCTGTAACCCACTATATGCAAATAAAACAATAAGTGGGATAATGTTGGGTATGTGTTATATTCTTTGCACAACTAGCCCTAGTGTTTGCTATGTTGCGCCAGACATGCAGGCAACGCCCCCGAGAAGTTATTTTTCCTTGGGAAACGTGTCACATTTTGCCTCATTTTTCATGTCGCCTCAATTTTTGTGTCCATTGTTGGGCAATTTTTTGGCACATGGTTTTTGCCAATGGTTTTATATTTCCAGTTAAGGAATTAGTGTTATTGACTAATCCAAGTCATTGGGTTAGGGTTTTGGATACCACTGGATTCTATATGTATATTGTATTGTAAACAATTTATCACTATGAATGAATATAGAATATGTTGGTTTTCCCTCTTTGGGTTTCCAAGGAAAAGTCTTCTTGTAATGTGTCTATTTTCCATTGCATATTTTCTATTCTTTTATTGAAAATCTGTTTGTAGTAAAATATTGTACAAGGTTAAAATCTACAAGTATGCAGAGCCTATGGTTGGTTGGAAAGATGAACACCCATAGTGAGTTGGCTGGCTACATGTTGTGAACAAATAAGTATCTCATACAATTTGTGTAATATAATTAATGGTATGTCTGGATGCCTTCGATTGTGTGTAATCATATATACCTAGTCAATGGTGTTGATATTGTTATAATGGAAGTCATTGTACTTGTATAAGAATACGTCTGAATTGAATTGCATGTGTATTGCATGTATAAGAAGGAGGACCCTGCATTTTACCTTAATGGATTAAAGAAATAGTGCAATCAATTTCCTCTTGTGAACATAAATTTAGATATATTGATATGTTTGTGCCATCTGGGTGCGTAGAAAAGTATTGCTATAGTGTGATACATGTGAAAATAAAATAGGCTTATAGGCTAAGAATGCATAACACCTGTAGGAGGAATGGACAATATGTCCTGAGATAGGCATGGGAATGTGTCAGTTCATGAGAGAAGCCTCTATGGGGTCAAGAGAGTCTTAACTCTTCGGTGGAATCCCATGTCCTGGTATAGGTAGTCCGTAGGACGCGAATCTCCACCTAAAGTGGTGAAGTAGGAATTCCTAAGTAGTTTTCCAGAGCAAGGAGAGAACTCTTAAAGGCCTCATAAAAACTTAGAAAAGACTTAGAATAATTTATTGAATGGCTAAGTCCAGATCCAGACTGATAATATGTATAAAACCCATGTTTTGAGCTTGAAGGAATTGTAGCCGTTAGATCGACATAGTGAATAGATCCTATCCATTCATTGCATGGTACCATTTCAGAGTAAGTTGTATTCCCAGAGGAAATTCCCTTTGAAGGAGGGACTCCAAGGATAGATCTAGACCATTGATCATGACCTGAACAAGATATGATCCTAGCTTTTTATTGTGGGGTGCCATTCAGAGTAAATTGCGGAGATGAGCTCTGACGAGGAGGCTCTGAGGGAAGATCTAGACCATTGATTGGAGCCAGAGTTAGATTAAATCTTAGCCGTAAATCCGCTATAAGGGCCTAGCAGGTTCCTTGGTGAGTAGTGACAAGGGGATGGAATCATCGCAACCAACATGCATGGGGCACGTGTCAACACCTTGAAGATCAAAATAGATACTCCGTGATGACGTGTAGACCCACCTTAGCCCACATGTAACAATGTGGGTGGTGCCACATGTCAAGTAGATATTGTGCCACGCGTCACTGAGTTTCAACCTTTTTGAGGTAGATTTCTTTGGGTACGAATATTCCACATGTCGTACTAGGAGACTGGAAAATGTGGCAATAGATGCCTAGGTGTCAAGTACATAGTGGCCTCGAATTCCATGGGGTGAACATCATCTGAGTCCGATGGTCGGAGTTTTCTCAGGAGGCCAAATTAGAAACACTCTAACAAGAGATATCCAACAACCAATCTGGACTGTTGATTTGTCATGAACGTAGGATCTATGAGAAGAGATTTGGGCCGTTGATCTTCCATGATCGGAGGAACTCTGAAAGGAGATATAGACTGTTGGTCCCCTACCAAACAACTTAAGAGGGTAACATGGATGGTTCCACATGTAAAGCAAGGGTTGCTCCATGCATCATGATGACATGACAACTATATGTGAGAATCCATGGGAAGAAGAGTGGCATGTGTCAGGTGGAAAGGGTTCCACAGGTCCAAAAGAGATTGTGTGATGCATCAAGGTGACTCATGGTTCTTGAGATAAAACCCTATGTTGAGTTATGAATGCCACATGTCACCCTAGGTGGCAGGTTGTGGTAGGGCCACATGTCAGGAAAGGTGGTAGTTAGAATTTTCTTAGGGGTGACACATGTCACTAGTGGAATGGTTGATGAGACAGGAGTCATCTGTGAAGGACCCAATTTTTTTTATAGCGTAGATTGTGAGCTATATGGTCAGATATTGGCATGTGAAGATATCAACTATTCTTCAAAGTTTGAAAGGTGAGTAAGGTCGTGTGATGGAAAAAAATGTCATCGATGACAAAGGATTTAGCGACTTGAGGGGAGTCTTCGATCTGTTGATAAGAGAGAGATATTCGTTGTTAATTTTCTTGTGACCCGTCTGAGAGAGGTTGATGTCATGATGACGTGAGGATGCTAGCATGGCAGCCACTGTGGCTGAGTAGTGACAGACGTCAATATGTAATTGGTCGACAAGATAAAAGTGGGGCCTATTGGGTGAGGAGGTCCTCTGTACCTTCATTTTATTTCTGGTCATTGAATCTATGGGCCAATGAATATGGATTGCCGATGTCTAAGGTATCGTCGTTGGGAGTAGTAGGATGGCGAGTTAAGAGAATGAAAATAACAAAATAGATCAAAGACACATTGAGAGCCGTAGATCTTGATGGAGACGTGATGAAGAGATATGTACCATCGATCCATGCATAATGTCGTCATGGCATAAGAGATGTATTTGTTAGGTGTTGTTATGAAACATCAATGATGAAGAAAGGATGAATTATCTAGACCCTTGGTCGACGTAGGGTGGAGATTCAATCTTGACCATCAGATCGAGAAACATAAGATGGGAGGAGAGTTAAATGTTGTGCAAGTTAGAGTCTTCGACTCACTTAGGGTCATTGGATGATCTACGCGAGGACCATTAGATATAGGATGTGTTTGATTAATGAATCATCATCAAATATTTTGGTTGGGGCCTTTACAACCCATGGGAATGAAATTCTCGACGACGACGATGAGAGGTCCCATAGATTCAGAACCGTGGGTCGATGAGCCATATGGAAAGTGCCACTACTATGCCACATTGGATGACACATGGGCTAGGTATCCATGTGACTTCCATGTGGAAGTGAGGTGGCACTTAGCCAATGAGGGCCAAGAACTTTGGAAGGCCATAACTTTTGACTCCAAGTTCATATTTGGGAATACTTACAATCATTGGAAATCTTTTGATGAGTTGGAGATGTTGGTGCCCTTGAGAGTAGACCTCGAGAAGTTTAAGAAGAAGAAATGTTTTTAATACCCCATCCCTTAAAAGGTACTTAGGGGGTCAAGTGTGTTACAAAGTGATATCAGAGAGAGGTTCAAACACTAGGCCTAGATGGGCCAGAGAACACTCATAAGGACTGATATATCAAGGCTAAGATAAGCTTGTTAGAAATAATTTCTTTGCGTTAAAAGTTTATTTTTTATTTGCACAAGTTCCTTGAGAAGGGGGACAACAGATTGAAATTGTACGTTGGAAACCCTGACTGAATTACAGGAGGGGAAATTTTGTTGTTCCTTTGTCAAACTAATAACTACTCTTGTTGGAGTAGGAATATATTGACAAACCTTCATGGTGAAACCTAGATGCAAAAGGGTATAATCCTATTACAAGATTGTATGAGTCTAGAAAATGAATGAACTAGTGGCTGTAATGCTACATGTAAGCATGGGTTACTGGACCTCTGGAAAATGTGATGAATGTTTACATAAAGGCTAAGACCCTTATGGAAAATTCCTTTTGGTTAAAGGATTTTAGCGTGGATTGATATAATACTCAACAATATTAATTACTACTTAAATAAAAGACTAAACCATGTATGTGAAATTACTCATGATCATAGGACTGATGGGAAATTTGTAAGGTCAATTTACTTGACCTATAATAAAATGAAGCTTGTTGCTGAAATGATCTAGTTGAGAAAAGAAAAATAAGTTCTTTGAAATGATGACAGTCCTCATTAAAGAGGAAAAATAACATGAACATATGAGCCAATTTATGAACTCATGGCTATACAAAAATGTGTACATGCCTATTAACATGAGTACTTGTTATGAATGTAAATGCAATATGAAGACATGCTATACGAATGTATGTAACATGCAAATAAGCATAACATAACATGTAGTGGGTTGTAAGGTGTGGTATGATGATGTGCCTTTTAGAAGAGGATGACCTGATGATATCAAGGAAAATAACAACATGAATGAAATGTTGGTAATGTTAATTCCTAGTGCCTTATGAGGATAGGGATGTAATGATAAAAGAAAGATTTATATGAAGACTAACAAAGGTAGGGTTGGAGCATTACAATATGAACAATGGGTTAGACTTACATCCAAAGGTGGATGACATCCATACATGAATGGCTGGGTATGCTCATATAGCAGTAAAGGGGAATCCAGGAAATGGTTTCCTTGATAGAATCCTAATGACCAAGAATGGTTGAAACATGAAAGAAAGATGGAATTGGGAATTGTTTTACTCTGGGTAATACTGTAATCACCTCATTACATTTTGGGAATTGTGGTTTTCTTTTGTAACAAAAGAGTAAGAGTGGTTTCTTGTTGGTTGTTTCCATGAAGAGAAGGTAACATAATTATGAATATTCCTATGAGAATTATCATAAGAATGTCTATAAGATCTCTAGGAGGAAGGATATGGAAGTTTGAAATGTCCATGTGTGTGAATGACATGGAAAAGGTGCAAGTAGTGAACATGCATGCTGGATATTTATCTATGTTTGTATATGCATGAGTGCATGGATTTAATGTGTTATAAAGTTTCCCAGTATGAAGAATGCTATTAATACCAAATAAATATGAATGAATGATATGAAAATGTTCAAGTGATGCACATGTATGATGTATGCGTATGTGTATACTAAAGGCATGCTATGACCACCTTAATAAGTGGAATGTAAGGCAAGAATTGTACTTTCCAGGATTGAATAAATACCATAAATGCATGGATGAATCTAGTCTGAAGAGTCATGACTATTTTGATTTGAATAATAGATTGAGGAGGATGTGTTCCATCTCCTCGGGAAAAACTAGTATAAATTTATGAAAGAGTAAAAGAGTAGGGATGCTTTGTTGTCATGATAAAATACAACATGGTTATGCCTTTGAGGATTGCATGAGAATGATTGAGAATAATCGTGACTTAAAATAATTTGTAAATAAATATGCAAAGTGTGCCTATGCCTACACAAAACATTGATACATGTGGTCAAATGTATGAAATAATAGTTTGAAAGCTAGTTGATAACCTAAATATACAGGTTTGAATATGTATTTGGAATACACCATAAGAATGCATGCTTATATTCCGTATGGAACATTGGATAGAACTCTGAAATGATGAGACTGAGGCTGACTCAGGATTGAGATCATTTCAAGAAATGATGGATATGAAATAAGGAGTTTCATCCCGAGACAATGCCAGTTGAGGGAACTATGTAAAGAAATCTATCATGAGAAATACATTATAACCTTAATGACTGCTGAGAGTTGGGAAGTGAGCTGTAAGGCCTGTTTATATAATAATCCTGGATTGCATTCTAAAGTATAATGCATGCACAAGGAAGATGCAAATGAATCTAACCAATCTGATTAGTAAATGTGCATAATGCACTAGTTCATGATTAAATTGTGAACCGAAATCTTGTTGTTGTTACTAGAGAAAGTCAAGATGAAACTTGGATGAAACTGCTCAAGGAATAGAGCAGGAAAATCCCAAAGGGGGATAGATTGCACAAGAAAGGGAGGATGAAAGGAGGAACACTTTCCTCACTCTAAGAAACTCTAATTTGTTTAACAGAGTTGTAAACTTGAACAATTGTGAAAAAAGTACAATTGGGAAATAAATTAATAATTATGTTTAAATGGTATTGGCTAAACCTTATTATGTAAAGGCATTGAGGCCTTGGGAATAGTTCAGTTGAACTGGAAATTTCTAGACTGTACAGAAGGATTTGGAAAAAGGCAAGAGTCCCTTAATTTCTTTCTTGTTGTCTATTAAGTTTCTCCGGAATGAGAAATTGATGTGCTATTGAATGTAAATGTTTTGGCACGAGATTGTTGATAGTCGCGTGACTATAGAAACATATGAAAATTGATTGTGTTGAACTCATGAAATCATTAGGGATAATGTGATGAAGTGCATAAAGACATGCTAGGACATATTTGAAAATGTTTTTTTGAATTAAATACTATGATACATGCATTGGTATTTACATGACAACTGACATAGTTTCGAATGTGATAATGCATGTTGTGTATAAGAAATGATTGGAGCTGTTGAGGAAGGAAAACTACCAATGGTGGATAACCTCAAGTAGAGGTTAAATGTAAGAACGATGCTGATAAAAGATAACTATGAAGGGGACCGTGAGAGTTTCCATGAAGCACCATTGATGAGGTAATGTTAAATAAGGTGCTAGAAACCAAAACATGTATAAACGTATTCCTACCTATGTGGTATAAGATATGAAAGGACTGGGTAAGAATCCCTTCTGAAATATTTTATTATTTTAATGATATGAAAATGATTTTGAATGGCTGTTGTATGCCATTGATACTTGAACATGGTAAGATTAAGGAAGAATAAATTGAATCATAGAGGGTAGAACCCATAGCAGCCAAGGATTGTTTACAATCCTTGCAAAAAATTCATGAACAAATGTATCATGAATTCATATGCCAATCCATAAGGATTGAAAGTACTCTTAAGCAACACATTGATTGAATGCATTGAGAAATGCATGTTTGCATGAGAGGGAAGATAATGGACTGCCCAATATGGAAGGATGATCTTCCAATATTTTAAAGAGTTGCAATAATGGTATAAAGAGGAATTGGGTGGCCATAAATGTTGTAACCCTAGTTACTAGTAAAGAAAGAATGCTTAAAGGAATTCATGTAAAACTTTTAATTTCACGAGTAATTATCTGAGAGTATGATTGAATCAAATAAGGAAGAACAATATTGCTATAATAATGAATGTGGATAGAGAATCCATGTGGTGAGAGGTTGGCTAAAACCCAACAGACTGTGGAAACGTGCCTAACTTGAAAGGTGATAATCATAAATCAATGCAAGGGTGCATTGTGTGTAGGAATGTGACCATGGACAATGACACATTAAATAAAAATCCATATAATGATTGACTACAATTTGAAAAGGCTTGGTATGCTGAAATGGTGCATGTATAAGGAATTGTGACTTCCTTTTACTTTATATTATCGAATAAGATAAAATGATTTAATTTCTAATGTGCACAATTTTGAAATTTTTTGGAAACCAATATAAGTGTGCAATGAAAGTGTGTATGCATGAGAAACTAACAATTTGTTTGGTTGTGTAAAGATTGAATTGCAGGAAGGAGGGTCTTGGAAATGGAAATATTGTAAGCCCACGAGGAAGACCAATTCCTACTGGTTGTAAAGAGACAAAATGTTATGAGTAGGAAATATCATGCTTGTGAACTCTGGTTCCAATATGGAACATATCTGAAAATGAAATGTAATTGTGAATTTGAAAATCTGTGGGTAACATATTTGGGAAGAATTTTTTTTGAATGAAAATATCTCACAAATTTCTGTATGTATGTGAACATAGGTGAGATGAAATGATCTATCCAGGGAGGAAAGACGGTGGATGTCAAATAATAAAGCATGAAAGAGGGATACTATTGTGACAAAATAACTTTGTGATAAGTGTTGAATGATTGGTTGTCATTGATGTCAATCCTTGAAGAAGTCTGGTAGCCCCAAAGGTATGGTTACGGAACCTGAAGTTGATCAAGGAAAAAGGTCACAAAGAACAATGTAAATGTAGGTAACCCACTCATGTATGGATAGTCCTCGTCGTTCTGTTTCTAGTTATAGGTGGTATGACATGTGGTTCCTCACGGTTGAAGAGTTATGGCCTTGTGAAGTTAGAAGCCCCAAAGAATGGTTAAGAATCCCCTAGTTGGTTACACGTCAATTAATGAAAGGGTAAAGTGGTTGTAATAAGAAATTCAAGAAGCCCCAGAATTAAGGAAAGAGGTTATCTAGAAAAATTATATATACACCTTAAGAAGTCATTCACAAGCACATTCACACATTCATTCTATTGAATATCTTCTCGTGAGTAAGTGATCTATTGGCAAGTTTGCGATGATGATATTTGAGGTAACGTCAAGTGAGAAGTGAGGGAGTTTCAGGATCACAGAGGAGAGCTAGGGTTTTCTGAGGAAACCCTAATTTGCTTGACCCCCACGAGTCAGGCAACTAGTGTCCCGTGAGGCACCCCCGTAGGTTTCCTAATGTCTGTCACACGAGGCCTCACATGAAAAGAGTTATTAGTCCCACGAGGACACGCCATGATTGGGGGAAATGATAGTGCCACGTTTCTGAGGTCTGAGGAAAGGTTATAGGTCATCACTAATGTGTATCAAGTCAACTACAAAGGTAAATGTATGTTTATGCACTTGTTTTGAAGGTTATACTTGGTTATGGTATGGTGCATGCTTGAGGCATGTTTGGCATTGGCACTTGATTGAGGTACATCTTGGATACATGGTTGAGTAATGTATTCTCTTGCATTTGGTTTGATATATGACATATCTTTGAGATGTTGGTATATGGTTGAGGTATACATTTGGTACATGGTGGTATATGCATGAGGGGCATGCTTTGGTACTTTGAAGCACTTAATTGACGATGTTGTATAGGTCTATACATGATTGATGCTATGGTATATGGTACAAGTTTTATATATGATTCTTGCTCTAGTTCATGGTACATGATTGGATACATGATTAACTACTCATCATTGATGTTATGGTATCTACATTTGGCATATCTTATGGTACATGATTGATGAATGTTATACTACATTTGTTGGTACACATTTGATGCATGGTATGGTACAGGTATAACATTTGTTGATGATCAGTTACATGTTTATGGTACAGTGACAATGACAAATTGGATATAGTGACATGTTGACATGTTACAGGTTGATGTGACAGTGACAATGAAAGTGGCAGTGGCAGTGATTTTGGTAGTGATAGTTTGGTCTACACTTATATTTTAGGGTGGCAGGAAAAGGCAATGAAAGGATGTTGTAGCCTCCTTCCGATTGGTTCCAGAGAAATCAAGGAGTTGGAGCTTCCTTTAGATTGGAGCCTGAGAATTAGGGGGTTGTAGCCTCCTTCTGGTTGGAGCCAAAGAATTTAGGGAGTTGTAGCTTCCTTCGGGATAGAGCCTGTAAATAGGGGGTCATAGCCTCCTTCTAGTTGTAGCTGGAGAATTGGGAAGTTAGTGCTTCTAATGAATGTATTATTTGATATATAAGAAAATCATTTCGTGGTTTTCTCCCATTTGGGTTTCCACGCAAATTTTGGTGTATTGTGTTCATGTGATTGTTTATTATCAATTATTGATTTATACCGTTGATGATTTATTGAATGCAAATGATAAATTGCTGATAAAGTTGAAGATAATATATTTTGGTTATATGGTTGAGGTATATATTTGGTACATGGTGGTATATGCATGAGGGGCATGCTTTGGTACTTTGAAGCACTTCATTGACGATGTTGTACAGGTCTATACATGATTGATGCTATGGTATATGGTACAAATTTTATATATGATTGATGCTCTAGTACATGGTACATGATTGGATACATGATTAACTACTCATCATTGATGTTATGGCATCTACATTTGGCATATCTTATGGTACATGATTGATGCATGTTATACTACATTTGTTGGTACACATTTGATGCATGGTATGGTACGGGTATAACATTTGTTGATGATCAGTTACATGTTTATGGTACAGTGACAATGACAAGTTGGATACCGTGACATGTTGACAGGTTACAGGTTGACATGACAATGACAATGGCAGTGATTTTGGCAGTGACAGTTTGGTCTACACTTATATTTTAGGGTGGAAGGACAAGGAAATGAAAGGATGTTGTAGCCTCCTTCCGGTTGGTGCCAGAGAAATCAGGGAGTTGGAGCTTCCTTCAAATTGGAGCATGAGAATTAGGGGGTTGTAGCCTCCTTCTGGTTGGAGCCAAAGAATTCACGGAGTTGTAGCTTCCTTCAGGATGGATCCTCTAAATAGGGTGTCATAGCCTCCTTCTAGTTGCAGCTGGAGAATTGGGAAGTTAGTTCTTCCAATGAATGTATTCTTTGATATATAAGAAAATTATTCTGTGATTTTCTCCCATTTGGGTTTCCACGCAAATTCTAGTGTACTGTGTTCATGTGATTGTTTATTATCAAATGATTATTTATACCATTGATGATATATTGAATGCAAATGATAAAATGATGATAAAGTTGAAGATAATATATTTTGGTTAAAAATGGTATTAGTGATCATACTGATTCACTCCCTTCTCATTATTCCAATAATAAGTTAGGATCACCATAAAGAATGTTGTGTTGTGGTAACGCAGGTTGAAGGGACGCTTTCGACAGAGAAAGCCAAAGGGACGCCTTGACAAAACAAGATTGGGGGACACTTCAGATGTAAGACTCAACAAAGTCTCTGAAACTCTTCTTGTGCAAGAAATCTTGGGCATGCAAGATGGATTGCTCGAGGGACTATATAGCAAAGAAGGGGATACCTGAGCTTGAGCCTGAAAGGTGAGTGACCACAAGGAAGGGGAGAATTTGATAGCTCAGAAGAAAGAGTCGGTGGAGTCTTTAAATTTTTTTCAACTTTTGACTGGGATCATGCACACAATGGGTATGGCAAGGAAAACAATGAGTCAAGTAAACATGAAAACCATATGGATACATATCCATGATTTACACAAATAAGTACTATGTAGATAAGTGGAATTTTCCCTTGAGTTACGAACACCAATAAAATGTTTTTGCATGAAATTATGATTAATATGTTTGTTGTTTGAAACTATTGTAGGCATGTGAAAAAGGCCAAGAGTTTGGGAAAGGACCAAAACAATAAAAGGAAGACATTGCTAAAAGCAACTGAAAGACAAGGCATGGAAGGCGTTATTGAGAAAAGAACACCGAGGATGATTTTCCTTTGAAGGGGGAGGGGATTGTAACAACCCCTCTCTAAACCTCTAATTATATGTAATTAATTATAATTAATTATTTGGGCTAAGTATTTGGGCCTAGGGGCTAATCTAGGGGCTTACCTCTAGAGGAATAATATTTAATATTACTTCCTAAATACTAAGGGAACATGATTTGTTTTTGTTATCCTAAGTTCCTAGAAAGTGGGATGTAGGCTAAATGGAGCGCATACATCTCCAGGAAAACAAGTGTCGACCTGGGCGCATGCAACTAAAGCTGAAGCGTTAGCTCATGTTGGGGGGGTTCACTGGTCATTCTGCCATCATCCGCTTGAGTTCGTCTTGCCATTATCCCATCCTACATGTGAACCCAATTTTTCTCTGCGTTTGACCTCTGCATACCCTCATGCATCTCTGAAAACCAGAAAGGGAAGCTGACCTGTGTGATTCGGTGAACCTAGTCTATCCGCACCTGCAGAGCTGAGTTCATACCTTAACCGTTTTTGGGTTGTTTCTTTCTTTTGTCTGAGCAGTGTTGTGTCATAACTGTTGGCTTTGAAACAACACAGTTCCTTGATGGAGTGTGTCTTGCTGTGGTCGACTGTTTCTTACTGAGCCTTGATATGTCTTAGTGTTCGACTGTTTCCTTTGTGGGTATCAATACCCGTTTTTCCCTATTGTTGTTGCTGTTGCTATTGCCTTCATCTATAACTGACTGTAGATGAGTTGAATACTGGTTGAAGAGGCATGTTGTTAGGCCTATGAGAAACTCTCCCAGGTGAGAGAGTTTGCTAGGAAGTGAGTTATCCTAGAAGGGAGTCTAGTAGCAGTTGTAGTAATCTGAGACTTCTGGTCCAACTTGTTGCTGAAGCCCAAGGTAAGGGAGGTGTACTAGCCGATGGAATTGTATTAGTGAAGGTGTATCCTCTTGGGGTTGAGCAGGCATATGGGGAATGATGGTCTGTGTGTTGTGGGCATAAGTGGCTCCTAGGATAAAAGATCCTTCCTGTTGCTTTGTGCAACTTCCTTGTTGTCCTTGCCAAGCCTAGAATTCCCTTTTCTGGTGGAGTTTAGTCCCAACTCAGAGGTGACCTACTGTTGAGAGGGATGAGAAACGCGGTCTAAGGCTGGGAGGTTCGTGGAAGGTTTGCACAAAGTTAGTGGATTACTCCAGCTAAAATATAAGTATCATTGTTGTGCTTAATTATATATTTTATGCATGTTTTGCGATGCTTGAATGTTATCATGTATTCCGTTGCATGTGGATTTACTGTTAATCTTGTTTGAATCTAAACTGGTAGCAATAATTCTATGTTTATGATGATTAAGTGTTTTAAATTCATTAAAATGCATACATATCATAAAATTTTATATTCCGCATGGTAGCATTACCCGGTCTCTGAAGGGTTGAGGATGTTACAATATGGTATCATAGCATGGTTTTCAACACTGAGCCTGGATGAGCCATGTTAGTGGAAGTTGAAGCAAGAGTTTCAGAAGGAGTTGTTGCTGAAATGGAAAAAACTCAAGTTCTAACCCAAGGTTTCAACGCAGAGCCTGGATGGGCTAGGTAAGTGGTCATTGGACTCAAGGTTCAAGTGGAAATTGTGTCTGGAGGACCAATTTAGAACCTCAGAACCTTCCTGAGTGCCAAGAAGTTACCTTGGCCGTGTTATGAAGCTCAGGAGGAGTAGCGGTGTCGTAAAACCATGACAAAAGTGGTATTGGGCCGCAGAGTAATGTGGACCTTAGGATCTGTTTGGGAGAAGAAAAATCCTTCACGACCGTCAGATCTGGTAATGTTGTGAGGCAGTTAGCTGTGAATTCCTTTGGAAATCTGTATAGTAACAGAGTCTGTTCTGCACCACAGGATCTGTTTGGAAGGAAGGGAAATCCCTTACGACCATAGAATTTGGGGAAGGTGCAGAGGAGTTAACTTGGAAGCCCTTCGAACTTTGTGACTTTGCTGAAGTTGATGCAAAATAAGAGAAGGTACGAAGCCCGAAACTTTGAAGCCTCGAAGTGGATCTACACCATAGATCTGGGGAGAATAGCTCGATCGTTAGATCAAGCCAATGTTAAAAAGGTCAAACGTAGTAGTGACAGGAAAAATCTCACGACGAGCCTAGGTAGTGAGTCACGATGACGCCACTTGGATGGACGTGGACACATGGGATGTGTGCCACGTGTAAGTGGGTTCTGAACCTGTGGAAGATTTAAATTCCATTTGGAATGTGACGCGTGTCACCCATCTGAATGGGCCACATATCAGCCGCTAGTATTCCACCATGTG
This sequence comes from Picea engelmannii, assembly GCA_009831015.1. Classification (NCBI taxonomy): domain Eukaryota; kingdom Viridiplantae; phylum Streptophyta; class Pinopsida; order Pinales; family Pinaceae; genus Picea; species Picea engelmannii. The sequence continues at coordinate 96,732 of ML779424.1, forward strand.
GCTTTCTGTATGAGCAGGGCTAGTGGGGCCGAGGTTATGTAACGTAGTTAAAGGTCGGAGGACCCACACTGGCATTGATCACAATACATCCAGATCGATGGCCAGGAGGGATTGTGGGGACCCAATTTGCACAGAAGTTAATTATCCAAGGTGGTCTCGCAATCCAAACCCCGATTTCACCGAGGGGTTACATGTCAGCATCGGAAGAATTGCGGGATGAAAGGCAGGTTTCTCCAAACCACCATTACATGCCCCCAAAATTGGAAAAAGGTAAGTGATGTGATGTAATGACATCACCAAAGGTGATTGGGAATGTTCAGAGATTAACCATTCGGATGTCTGGATGCGAGATCCTCCAAATATTTGAAGTCCCGAAGACCCAAAGACCTGGAACTCAGACACCTGATGTTCCATAGTAAGTGTCAATTGTCGGATGCTGAGTAGACGTGGATGGTTGATCCGCCCTATGTCGCGATTTCAGTAATCTGGAACTCTGAGAGATTGTTGTGTGGTGCTTTGAAATCTTCCGAAGCCGAAGGCCCAAGTAAGCACCTAATGATCTAGCGCTTGGTCATGGCCCATGATCACATGGATTGGGGACTGAGAGAAAGGGGATAGTGCCCAAAAGTTATTACAGAGTAGAGAAGAGCTCAGAAAGAAAATGAATTCTAAACGTTTTCTTAAATCAGATTGGTTTATGAATGTTGTGGGATTTGTTAAGGAATGATGGCCTCACAAATTTCGGTTGACTATACGTTGTGTTTGAAGAGTTCAACGAGTGTTAGAAACAAGTCAAATTTTCACAGAGAGCTTAGGAGACACTCATAGAGATAATAGAAAAGAAGTTTTCCTGCATATAGTGTGTTTATGTATTTGTGTTTATTAATATGTTTTTATATATTGTTCATGGTTTGAATGGGTAAACTGGTGAAGTATTGAATAAGTTTCAATTATTTCTCTTCTTTGAATTTTCGAGTGTAAGTAGTGCACATTGTCTGGAAGGAGTGCATTGAGAGAGGTAAGTTAACCTCAGAGAATCTCAGGAGAGATACCGTTGAACCTTCATCAGTAGAAGTGCAAGGAGTGCACAGGGAGAACTATGTGTTGAGTTCAGAGAGAGATAGAGTCACTAAGAACTCTGTAGGGCTCTTCCAGGTGGGAATCGAGCGAGTGAAAGTGTGCACAGAAATAACTCTTTTTCGAGTTTAGGGAGAAGAGTATCAAAGGAACATACTCATAGAGCCGTTGAACACTATTTTGAAAACGCTCAACAAGGTGTTCTTTGAGAAAAAGGTTTCCAGGAGGGCACAAAGTTTTCCTTTGAAAGGAAACAGAAAGGTTGAGACCCTTAGGAGACTGAGTAAACCAAAAATCTTAGAAGAGATAACACAAGGAGTGCGTGGGAGACATACTCATTATGAGTCCTAAAGCTCAGAATATATAACACTTACGAGAGCGAAGACAAGATCCAGGAGGCAAACTCACAGGAGAAAGGTCAAAGGACAGAGCCTTTGAACACTGAAAAAATATTCCAAGGTGGAAGAAGTCAAAAACTTAGGAGGAGGAGCGACAACAATCGTCAGATTGGTTGTGGAGAGGATCTTGGACCATTAGATCAACATCCAATAGAACAAAGGAATCGCTTCAAGAGTTTAGTTTGAGTTTTGAAATCGCTGAAGCCCAAATAACCAAAGTAGTTGGGAGCCGTTGATCTGGGTTGGATAGATGTCACCAGATCATGAACTTCGGAGAATCGTACTTTGGGGTTTTTGTTAAGTTGTGTTTCAGGATGTATCGAAGTGCCAAAGCCCGAAACGTCTAAGGGCCGTTGATATTAGTGAAGGAACGTGGATCGTTGATCTATGAGGAGACACGTGGAGGACAAAGACTCACTCCATTGGACAACCGTTGATCTGAAAGTGGACTCGTGGTGCCAAATATGTAACTTTGGGTATGGAGCACTCTGGAGGAAAGCAGAGGGTGAAAGCGCTGAAGTCTCGAAGGATATCTCAATCGTTGATCGAGGAGGAGGTCGAAGGACTATTGATATGGTCTTGGTCAAAAAGAGCCAAAGTACTGAAGAGAACCAGGGCTGTTGATTTGGAGAGGACGCGTGGCAGAAGATCTGTCACTTTAGGGAAATTCACTCCAGATATTTGTGTGTGTGGAGACGTGAGAACTCCCAAAGGCCGGAGAGCCAGAGTTCATCAGAACCGTCCGATTGTTGAGGACATGTGTCAATAGATCTTCCGCTACGGAAGATTGTCATACGGGGAAAAGAAAATAATTGAGAGTTAAAAATCCCGAGGGCCAGAGAGCCGGAATCAACCGTAGCTGTTGATTTGGAAGGGAGCTACGTGTTGACAGATCATGTAGATATAGGATCATGTGTGGAAGGAGGAAAGAAGGTAGAAAAGGGAGGATCGATAGCAGTTGTTGATCGCGGATCATCACCAAGGGATTGGAGGTTGACAGACAAGTTAGATTGCAGGCTAGAACTTGCTCGGATGTTAAAAATCTAAGAGTGGGCCACAATTTATACCACATTTGTAACAAAGTGATGCATGGAAACTGGAGGTGAATTGTGGGGCGAAAAGTGGGTTGGCCTAAAACCACTCTTTCCCACGCTCGCAATCACAGTTTTCCATGAGGTCATAGCCCAAGGTCATATGAAGGAAAGGGATAATAAAAAGGGGCTAGTGCCTGAAACTTGGAGTTTGGAAGCGCGCAGGAATAACCCGTGGGTCTGACAGGACCTGTGCCTAAAGGAGAAAAGGGGGCTTGTGTATAATTTTTTTGGGTTCAATCACGAGCCTGAAGATTCAATTCGACTCAGAATATTGAAATATCCTTTAATCGGGAGGTCTGCAGACCTCGCTGAGGTAGGGGCACTATGTCGAAAGTGCTCAGGACATAAATAGTCATGTATAGTGACTACAATGAGAGCAAAAGAAGATTCAGGAATCCATGAAGAATTGTAGACTTCAAGGATCAAGAAGAAAATTTTTTATAGGGAGAAAGAAGTTGGTGCAATTTTTGTGGCAACAATTCTAATACGGTTTGTTGGGTCAGCCAGAGGAAAGAATGCTTGCATGTTTGTAAGTGTTGTTGGTGATGTTGTTGCATAAGGAGGGAAGCAACAAAGAGCTGAAGTGTTGGTTATAATTTTGATAAAAGAAGCATGAAAGCTTCTACTGCCATCAGACTTTCAGGTAGTATAAAATTTATTAATGGAAGTCATGCAGGTATGAGTTTTTATTACTCTTTTTGCATAATCACTGAAGGAATATAGGTAAGAATTTCATTAGCCAGAGTTATTTTATAAAATCACATGATTATATTATTTGAATGCATACCACCGGATTTGGTAAAGGCTGGAGGCATGTATTAATTCAAAGATTTTTATCTTCTGAATGCACACATTGACATAGTAGAATGTCATGTTAATTTGGTTATGGAGTAATAACCAAAGAATTAAAACATAAGAACTTGTTATAGAAATGAATGCTAGTAAGCTAGTCATGTATGAGACTAGGAAAGGGTTGGATATGGAAAGGTATGGATATGGAAAATTTATTAGCCACACAAGTACTAAAAGCTTCCTACCTTTAAATAAAACTTGGATTGCAAAATTTTTGCTAACACTAATGAACACCACAAAATTATATTCTTGGTGTAGTGTTCAGGTCGAAAAGGAAGGCATCCAATTAATTGGGAAGACAATAGGAAGTGTGTCGAGAATGTGTCAACACATTGGCCATAATTCCAACTTATGGATGGTGAGATACATGACTGATATGAAGAGCATTATGTAATTCAATGCAAGGTGCGTTGAATAAGTATGCATGGAGAATGACACTCATGCATAGTAAGTGATTGAATTGTGTACTAAATACAATTGTTGAATGTGTTTTGTAAGTACATGCATATATATTATTGCATAGAAATAATTGTTACTAACAAATGAAATGTTGTTAACTCATGAAATTGAGGACATTTCAGGAGTTGTTACACATTGCAATAGGAAAGTTGCAAGTCAAGTAGTCACATGAATACTGACTACAAAAAATTTCTTGTTCAGAAAAAAAATAAGTAACGAACTTACAAATATTGCTATGAACAGGCATATGCATAGAATGACGAGTCATTCTATTTTATTAAATTGTTTGGTAATTATGATTAAATTGCTAGATGCAGACAATTCTAAATTCATTGCATGTGGTTTTGTACATATTGCAATTGAATTATGATGTACATGAAATACTGACAATTGTTGGCAGTATGCAAGATGAAGACTTGTAGGAAAATGGTATGCAGTTTGGTGCTTCTTGAAAACCACAAGGAAGGTTGCAATCCTAATATCGCAACAACCAAGAAGAATTATGAAATAAAATTTCATGTTTGGGGAAAATTTTGAATTCCCTTTTGAACTAATTTTGAGTTCCTAAATAAATTATTTTATGATCCCTCATGATAACTACATGTGGGTGATGCAGATGAGGTGATGTTTATTAAAGTGGAATGTTGAACACAAAGAGTAGCTCGGGGAAGATGCCGATTGGAGACCTGTGATGGCAGTCTAAACTCCTCGAGCCACAGTGTTGTAAGACTTCCAGTCCGGCCTGTTGCTGAAGCCCAAGGAAAGGGAGGTGTAACAACCGATGGACTGTGTGATAGTGAAGGTGCACACTCCTGGGGTGGGACACACATGTGGGGAAGATAGACCGTTGGTTGGAATTCTGTTGGAGTTTGGTACCTTGGCCTAGACCATGTTGATATGGAAGTCTTCTCAATCAAAAGATGAGTATCAATTCTCTATTAATTGTATGCTATGTATCTCGTAATTCGTATATAGGTTATAATGTTATTAGAATTACCTGTATATATATTGCATGTATGTTCTAATGTTGCTTCCGAATGAATAGGTGTATGAGGAGAGTGTTTACGTCTGTGGAGTCATAGGACTACTAAGAGTTTATCAATGGAGGGAGCGTTGTGGATCTACAACCATTCGGTGCTTTCAATGAGGTTTAATTGAAGCATGTAACAAGGAACAATAAGATGAATACTTTCCTGAAGAAAATCTATGGGATAGCGAAATTGAGTTTCAAATGTAGTATGGATACCATAATTGGTGCTTGAAAGTAAAGCTGGATAATGGGCTTCCAATAGCTAAAGCTTGGATATTTTGAAGAATTTTTGAATTATATATGTGTAAGTAAGTTGCACTGAGGACAATGCAAAAATAAGGGGAGGGGATTTTAATACCCCAAGGACGAGCCCTAGTTGTATTTATGAATTTTAAAAAAGTTTTGTAGGCTGGTGAGCCGAGTGTTGATAAGTTGGTGGGCTTCTATGTTTATTAGGTCGGAGACCCTAAGTGTTAAAGGCCAGGAGTATGATTTTGTATATGTAATTATGTAGATCATTAATAAAATATAAACATCGTTGCGTGTAGACCGACCATGAAGAAAGAGTGATGGGGGACTAAGCTTCAACAAGGTTGAGCAAGGGAGGGGGTTAAGTATTTGGGCCTAGGGGATAAGCTAGGGGGATTACATTTGAGGAATACTATTTTAATATTATTTCTTGAAGACTAAGGGAACATGATATGTTTTTGTTATCCTAAGTTCCTAGAAAGTGGGACATAGGCTAAATGGAGCGCATGTAGCTCCAGGAAGACAAGTGTCGACCTGGGTGCATGGAGCTAAAGATGAAGCATCAATTCATGGTGGGGGGGTTTACTGGTCATTCTGGAATCATCCGCCTGAGTTCATGCTTCCATTCTCCCATCCTGCACGTGAACCCAATTTTTCTCTGCGTCTTACCTCTTCATACCCTCACACATCTCTAAAAACTAGAAAGGGAAGATGACCTGTGTGATTCGGTGAACCCAGTCTATCTGCACCTGCAGAGCTGAGGTCGTACCTTAACCATTTTTGGGTTGCTTCTTTCTATTTTCTGAGCAGTGTTGTGTCATAACTATTGGTTGTGCAACCACTTAGTTCATTGATGGAGTGTGGCTTGTTGTCGTCGATTGTTTCTTATTGAGCCTTGATATGTCCTAGTGTTCGATTGTTTCCTTTTTGGGTGTCAATACCCATTTTTCCCTGCTATTGTTGCTGTCATCCATAACTGGTTGTAGCTAAGTCGAATACTGGTTGAAGAGGTAGGTTTTCAGGCTTGTGAGAAACTCTCCCAAGTGAGAGAGTTTGCTGGGAAGTGAGTTCTCCTAGAAGGGAGTCCCGTAGCAACCACAATACTCTGAGACTTCTGGTCTAGCCTGTTGCTGAAGCCTAATGTAAGGGAGGTGTACTAGCTGATGGACTTGTATTAGTGAAGGTGTATCCTCCTAGGGTTGAGAAGGCATGTGGGTAATGAGGGTCTGTGTGTTGTGGGTGTAAGTGTCTCCTGGGATAAAAGATCCTTCTTGTTTCTTTGTGAAACTTCCTTGTTGTCCTTGCCAATCCTTGAATTCCCTTGCCCGGTGGAGTTTAGTCCCATCTTGGGGGTGAGCTACTGCTGAGATTGATGAGCAGTGCGATCTAAGGCTGGGAGGTTCATGGAAGGTCTGCACGCAGTTAGTGGATTACTCCAACTAAAAGATAAGTATCATTGCTGTGCTTAATTATGTATTTTATGCATGTTTTGTGATGCTTGAATGTTATCATATATTCTGTTGCATGTGGATTTACTGTTAATCTTGTTTGAATCTGAACTGGTAGCAGTAATTCTATGTTTATTGTGATTAAGTGTTTTAAATTCAATAAAATGCATATATATCATACAAGTTTATACTCCGCATGGTAGCGTTACCCAGTCTTTGGAGGGTCGGGGATGTTACACCTTGAGTACTGGCCATGATACCATGAGAGGGATTAATGAGGGGGTAGGAAGGGAGTTCATATGTAAAGATTCCATGCCACCTTGGTGGATAATGTGAAGGAAATGATCATATTTTCTCTAACTTGCAACTGAATCTAAACAATTAATGAGAAGGGGTTGGTAGTTGAACAACTAACCACCCTCAATGAATGTAGATATGGAAAATCTAGATAGGACAACAGAGGCTTCCAACCAAAGGTACAACATAGTACCAATTCTGCAGTTCAGGATTGACCCACGAAGTTCCTTCTAGAAGAAGGAATATGACAATTCAATAACTTTCCTATGTGGGGCATGCAAGAGAAGAAGGCATGAGGGCATATAGAGAGGAGGTTCACATATGGAGAAGAGAAGGGATGTGTTTTGGGCTTCGGGGAATTAGAGATGTTGCAAGTGAATGCCTGAGTAAGTGTAAAGAATTCAATGATGGTATAATGGCTTGGCATGGGGGTGGCCTGCAGCCAAAGTCACTGAGTATGCAAAGCCTATGGTTGGGTGGAAAGGTGAATACCCATAGTCAATTGGTTGGCTACATCTTGTGAATAGATAAGTATCTCATATACTCTGTGTAATAAAATTAATGGTATGGCTAGATGCCTATGATTGTGTGTAATCGTGTATACATGTTCAATGGTGTTGATATTGTTCTAATGGAAGTCATTGTACTCGTATAATAATGCACCTGAATTAAATATCATTTGTATTGTGTGTATAAGTAGGAGGACCCCGCGTTTTACCTTAGTGGATGAAGGAAACAATACAATTGATTTCCTCTTGTGAACATAACTTTAGATATATCGATATTTTTGTGCCTCCTCAATGTGTAGAAAAGTATTTCTATAGTGTGATACTTGTGAAAAGAAAATAGGCTTATAGGCTAATAATGTAGCATACCCCTAGGAGGAATGGACACCGTGTCCTGAGATAGGAATGTGAATGTCTCAGTGCCGTAGAGAGGCCTCTGTGGGGCTTAGAGAGTCTTAACTCTTCTGTGGAATCCCCTATCTTGGTATAGGTAGTTCACATTATGCGAATCTCCACCTAAAGTGGTGAAGTAGGAATGCCTTAGTAGTTTTCCGGAGCAAGGAGAGAGCTCTTAAAGGCTGGGTAAAACCTTAGAAAAAACTTGGAAGAATTTATTGAATGGATAAGTACGAATCCAGATTGATAATATGTATAAAACCCATGTTTTGAGGCTGAAGGAATCATAACCATTGGATCGACATAGCGAATAGATCCTAGTCGTTCATCGCAGGGTACCGTTCAGAGTAAGTTGTAGTCCTGGAGGAAATGCACTTTGAAGGAGGGACTCCAAGGAAAGCTATTAACCATTGATCGATACTTGAACAAGATATGATCCTATCCATTTATCATGGGGTGCCATTCAGAGTAAATTGCGGAGATGAGCTCCGACGAGAAGGCTCCGAGAAAAGATCTAGACCATTGATTAGAGCCAGGGTTAGATTAAATCTTATTCATCAATCCACTGTAAGGGCCCAACAAGTTCCTTGATGAGTAGCGATAAGGGGATGATGTCACCCCAACCAACGTGCTTTTGGCACGTGTTGACACTTGAAAGATAAAAAATTATACTTCGTGATGACGTGTAGACCCACCTCAACCCATGTGTAACGACGTGGGTGGTGCCACGTGTCACATAGTTTTAGCACTTTTGAGGTAGAGTTATTTGGTTACGAATGTGCCACGTGTTGTACTAGGAAACTGATACACATGGAAAGAGATGCTTAGGTGGTAGGTACATGGTGGCCTTGGATGCTAGGGGTGAACATCATCTGAGTCCAATGGTCAAATATTTCTCGGGAGGCCAAAAGAAACACTTTAACAGGAGAGATCTTAGAGCCAATCTAGACCGTTTATTTTCTGTGAACAAAGGAACTCCAAGAAGAGATATGGGTCATTGATCTGTTGTGATTCAAGGAACTACGAAAGGATACCTAGGATATTTATCCCCTACTAAAGGGATTAAGAGGGTGATGTGGATGGTGTCATGTGTCAATCAAGGGTTGTGCCATGCGTCATGATGATGTGGAACCTATAGGTGATAATTCGTGGGAAGATGAATGACATGTGTTAGGAGGAAAGCGTGCCATGTGTCCAACACATATTGTGTCATGTGTCAAGGTGAATCAAGTTTCTTGAGATAGAACCCTGTGTTGAGTTATGAATGCCACATGTTAGCCCAAGTGGAAAGTAGTGGCAAGGCCACATGTCAAGATAGGTGGCAGTTAGCATGTTCTTAGGGGCGATGCACATCACTAGTGGAATGGTTAACGAGATATGAGTGGTCCATGGAGGACCCAAAATCATTTATACATAGACCATGAGTTGGATGGTTAGATATGGGCATGGGAATATGTCGACCGTTCGTTGGAGTTTGAAAGTTAAGCAAGGTAGTGTGATGGAAAAAAATGTTGACGACGACATATGATTCGACAACTTGAGGGGAGCCGTCGATATGCCAATAAGTGAGAGAGATCTATGCCTTTAATTTTCTTGTGACCCATCCAAGAGAGGTTGACATCATGACGATGTGAGGATTCTAGCATGGAAACTAGTGTGGCTGAGTAGTGGAAAATGTCACTATGTAATTGGCGGAAAATATAAAAGTGGCCCCCCTTGGGTGAGGAGGTCCTATGGACCTTCATTTTATTTATGGTCATTGGATCTACGGGCGAATGAATATATACCATCGATGTATAAGGTGTCATCATCGGGGGTAGTAGGATGGAAAGTTAGGAGAATGTTGATGACATAATAGATCAACGACACATTGAGAGCCGTATATCTCTACGAAGATGTGACGACGAGATATGGACCATCGATCCAGGTGTAATGTCATCAGGGCGTAAGAGATGGATTTGTTAGGCGTTGTTATGAAACACCACCAATGAAGAAAAGAGGAAATATCTGGACCGTTGGACGGTGCAGCATGGAGATTCAATCTCGACCGTTATATCGAGAAATGTAATATGGGAGGAGACTTAACTGTCATGAAAGTTAGATTTTTTGAATCACTTAGGGTCATTGGATGATCAATTCGAGGACCACCATATCTAGGATGGTTTTGATTAATGGATCATCATCATAGATTTTGGTTGGGGTCTTTACAACCCATGGGAATGAAATTTCTGATGACGAGGATGAGATGTCCCATAGATTCATAACCATGGGTTGGTGAGCCATATGGAAAGCACCATGTCGGAGCTACAACTATGCCACATCGAATGGCACATGGGCTAGGAAGCCACATGGCAGTGAGGTGGAACTTAGCCAATGAGGGAAAAGAACTTTGGAAGGCCATAAATTTTGACTCCGAGGTAAGATTTGGGCGTACTCACATTCATTGGAAAGATTTAGATGAGCTGGAGACGTTGGTCCCCTCAAGAGTAGACCTCGGGAAGTTTAAGAAGAAGTAAAAATTTTAATACCCCATCCCTTAAAATGTACTTAGGGGGTCGGGTCTGATACATAATGTGTAACACATGGTTTATAGTCTTCCAATTATATCACTGTTGCAAAATAAAAATATAGAATCAATATATACAAGGGACCTATGATAGACCATGACCGTCCTCCCATGCCTTCTAAGAAGAGAAATAAGGTTTCGTTTGAAATTGGCTATGTTTCCTTTTACAAGGAAGATGAAGAGCTCCCCCCCTACCAAAAAAAGGAGAGGTGTCCATCAATCCCTCCTCTAGTTAGACGCCTAAGATTGCAGAGAGGCTCTTAGTGTTATAGAAAGTGTATATTTTAACCTTGTACAATTAATTATTGTAAACAAATTCTTAATAAAAACATAAAAGATACAATGTCACACACACACATTGCACATAGATTTTTACCCTGGAAATTGTTACAGGATTTTAACCCTTTGACCTTGGGACTATGTCACAACAGATCATAACCATATTTAAAATACTGATCCTATGTTGGATCATGTTGTCATTGATGCCAATGGTTTGATTGATTGATGTCAAGTGATTGATTGATGTCAAATGATTGATTTACTGATGATTTATGTAATATAATATGTAGTGTCCTTGATGAGAATGCATAGATGAAGATGGATCAATGAGTTGTCATTGATACATGATGAAGATGGATCGATGTGGTTCCATTGGTATATGATGCATTGTTTGAAAAATGTATAGATGACTCATTATTG